>ML685863.1:4739690-4764635 GCA_007922175.1 Pelusios castaneus | reverse complement strand
GGTAGCCAATCCTTTAGCAACTACAACTAAAGGTTTAATATAAAATGGAAAGAAGCAAAGTATGAGAGATGTCAAAGGGTCAAAGTGAATTGCATACATACAAATGATTTAAAGTTCATGTAAAGCAGTTTGCAGGCTTGTTCCTCTGGAGTTTGCAGGCTTGTTCCTCTGGTAAACACCCAGCACCAGGGTGGGCCTCAATCCTTTGTCCAGTCTCAGAGGAATAGTTCCAGAGATGGGTGTTAGCTGTAGACTGGGGACTTGAGAACAAGACGGAGTCGGGGCTGCTGCCTTTTATCATCTCTGGCCTTCTCCATGCTGTGTGCAGTTCTCTCCAATCAAAATGGAGTTGAGGCACATGTTCAAGTCCTAGTGGCTCAACAGGCTTCTCCTTCGGCCCATTGTAATGGGGAGCTTCCTTAATGGGCCATTAAGGGGACAATGGCTGGGTAGACATTCAGTCTGGGGAATTTCCCCAGACTCACACCAATTAAAATATAACAATCATATTCCTAACTTCTAATATGAATACGAATCCTACACATAAACTATATAATCATTCCCCACAAATTACTACCTTTCTATTGACACCAAACATGGCATAGTTCCTATGGATTATAACAATTATAAAATATTAATACAAAATAATATCATAAATCGTTCCCTAAATCCAGACAGCGTCACAGACTCCGTTAAGTTACAGCGTCGACACTAAAACCTTAAGTCGACTGCCTGCGTCCACACTCGCAGGTGCTAGGTCGACAGAGGAGAGCCGGGGCTGGGGGAGTTCAGACAGTGCTTCCTTAAGTCAACTTAATACTCCCCCTCTTTAGGTCGACCTAGGGCGTCCACAACGGCTTTAGGTCGACTTAAGCATTAAGTCGACCTAAAGAGGGGGAGTTATTAAGTCGACTTAAGGAAGTGCTTAAGTCAACGTAATGAAAGTCAGTTGTGGACGCGGCATTCTGTAGGTCGACTTAAGCATCCTTAAGTCGACCTAAGTTGCAAGTGTAGACATACCCCTGGAGACTAAGTCATTAAACATTTTAAAAACTCTTTATATTCAAAACAGTACCAAAGAGTTATAAAGTGCCAACAGAAAGCTGCATCATCTGAGGTTTGCCCCATCCTTCAGACCAGTACTATAAATGTAAGGTGGGAGGCAGTTATGAAAAACTGAACATCAGCCCAAGGAGCGAATTAGTTGTTTGCCTGGATAAAAAAAGACTAACACTTGACAAGATTATAGAGGGAATGGTATGATGAGATTGCCTACAATGGCACGTGACACACTTGTGAACGCTAATAGCAAATATCCAGTAGCCAGAGACAGGACGCTAGCTGGAGAGGGCTTTGCATTACTATAGTGGATTCTTTCCCAGCTGTCTGGCTGGTGAGTCTCACCCATGTGCTCAGGGGTTAACTAACCACTCTATTTGGGGCCAGGAAGGAATTTTCCCCTGTCCACAGTGGGTAAAGGATGGGAGAAGGAAGGCTTCTGGAAACTTAAAGTGGTGGCCAAAAATAATAAACTTTATTAGTCCCCTCTTTGGGACTCAAAGGGTTAACAGTGGGGCTGCTTGCTGGACTAAACTCAGAAGTCAGCTTCACAGATAACAAGATAGCCCCAGGTGATTATTCAGTTTAGCATATCATGAGTTACACAGAAATAAACCTTTAGAATAAACCCTCCTCTTGGACTCTTTTGATAATTCAGAGATAAAGTATAACAAGACAGAGTTCAATACATAAACAATAAACATAATAATAATCCCCAAACCTACACCAATTGTAATATCTTGGGTTAAAACTGAGGTAGAAGAGTTATTCACATTCAATCATGAGGAGTAAACGTGGGGGGGTAATTCAGGTTCACATACGTACCATGACTATCAGGCAGGTGATTAACAACAGCATAACGTCTCAAGGCGGAGGTTGAAATCGACTCAGGCCGGCACTCTCGGGGGAACTCCTACTGCAGGGTGATCAGGCCTAGCAGTTAACTCGAGGAGACTCTCCCTGCTCCATGCGGCATGGAAGCTTTTTATGGCCCAGGCCATGGCTTCCTGCCGAGGGCTGTGATTGGCCAGATTTCGCTGCAGCAGGAATTTTGGGGTGAGGGCTGCCCGGTTCCTCCTGTCCTTATTTGTGCAAAGGAATTTTCACCAGCTCTCTAGGTTCCGGGTCAGAGCCTTCTACACCCCTGGGGGGCGGGGCCAGAGCAGCCATGATTGACTTGCCCTCCAGCACATGGGTGAGGGGGATGACCCACCCCTTTGGGAGCTGGCTGAGAGCAAATCAGGGTCCGAATAAAGCATGTTGATAGTCACAAGCCTAGCAGCCAGGAGTTCTCTACGTGCAATAAAGCATGTTGATAGTCACAAGCCTAGCAGCCATGAGCTCTTTACCTGACCTGGGGGGCAGTATCTGGTATGTGACCTGGGGACAGTATCTGATAAACAGTTTCCGTACGTGACCTGAGGAGAAACAGTTTCTATGTCTTTATATCACAAGGGAGGTGGCGGCCAGTTTATGGGGTGCTCATAACAGCACCTTAACATCCCCCAGCTCAGATTGGCAGACAGACACCCTGGGGCTGTCACCTTCCTCTGCAGTGTGGGGCATGTGTCACTTGCTTATTTGAACTAGTGTAAATTGGGGAGTCTTTGTAACTTGAAGTCTTTAAATCATGATTTGAGGATTTGAGTAGCTTGGCCAGAGGTTATGGGTCTCTTACAGGAGTGTGTGGGTGAAGCTCTGTGGTTTGCAATGTGCAAGAGAATAGATTAGATGATCACAGTGGTCCCTTCCGGCCTGCAAGGTTTGCTTCTACAAGCCTATGGCATAATAATAAATTTAAGATGACACTAGAGAGTTCTGTCGATAAAGACAGCTTTTCTCAACAAACCAGTGCAGGTGGACACATTCAAATGCTCCTCCCGCTGATGGCACACCCTTGATATGCTGGCATAATAAAACCACCTCAGTGAGAGATGTGGGGCTTACGTTGGCATACAGAGAGCGACACAGTGTCAATGTAGACACTGTGCTCACTTACACTGGTAGTTATCTGTCATTCTCGATAACTTCCGGGCTCCAGCGGAGTCCTGAAATTGACAAGAAAATCAGCTGGGAATGGGGTGAAAAGCCACATCTTGGCTGTGAACTGAGAGGGGAGAAGCTGTGGGAGGCCTCTCTCTGCCACTTCTGGCCAGGAGCTGGACAGCTTTGTTTAATTTACCGTGGTGGTTGAATGTTGACCTATGTTAAGTTGACTCAGGCCAGGTCTACACTACAGGGCTAAGTTAGTGGAATATACGCAATCTGCGTGCCGCAGAATGCATATCTTCCATCTACTTAGACAACAGAGTCCTGTGGCACCTTTAAAGACTAACAGATTTATTTATCGCATGAGCTTCTTTAAAAGTGCCATAGGACTCTGTTGTCTTTCTACAATAGACTAACACGGCTACCCCTTTGGAATTCCGTCTACTTAGTTACTTTGACTTACTTCTGGGTCTTCACTCGGCTGTGTCGACTTGAAGGGCTCTCTCTTCGACACAGCTGTACTCCACTCGGAGGTGTGGAGTTACTGCATCGATGGGAGAGAGCTTCCGGGATCGACTGAGCGGGTCTGCACTGGCTGCTCAAACAATCCCGTTGCATCGATCCATGGGGATCGAAGCAGCATTTTCAGTGAAGACATGGCCTCATTCTTTGAGCGTAGACAAGATCTAAGTATATCTTGGTCCAACATGATTACTAAGGAAAAGGCAGGTGGGATATTATGGAAAATATGACTGGGTATCACTATGCACTGAAGACAAACCAGATGTCTTCAAGTAGTTGCAAGCTAATATGACTCATCCCTTTATTCACCATCAGTGACCAAAAAGATGGCAAAAGAACGCTTTCTTGTGTATTTAGGGGAAAATGAGTAGACAATGTTTATTGCAACTAGGAGAAAAACTATTTATTTTCTAATTGTCATTTGTAAAAGAACACTGGCACTTTCATGTAGACCGGACACGCCGTACAGCATCCATCATGCCTTGTTCCACGCAAGACTTCTGCCACCAATGTTGCCCACAATAACTACTGATTTCAGAGTTTTCACTTTATATTTTACACTAATCCCACGGCCCTTCAAGGTAAGAGATGAAGACGGACAGCTACCAAAACTTTACCCAGGAGAGCAGTAAACACATTTATCAGTATCCCTAATCTCCTGGCAACTCCAAATATTTCAGAGCAGCAGGCTACTGACTCTGAGAACTGAACCTGACCCAGAAATTTTTCAAAGGCATCTATAGAAGTTAAATGCCCAACTCCCACACAGTTATCAAAGAGAGTTAAGAGCCCAACTCCTACAAGCCCCTTTGAAAAAAAACAAACAAACCTAAGAGCCTAGAGGCGCTATTGATGAAGGTCTGTTTGTCAAAATTACAAATACCAAACAGTAATATTCTTATTAGCATGCATATATTTGTATATTTGGTTAAACATCTAGTTGCCCTCACTAGTCCCTTTTCTTTGCACCTAACAATCAACATTTTTTGCCACTAACTAACCTTGAGAACAGCTGCATTTTCGAATAGTTTGCACTGGAGAATCTCGACAGTGGCTTCCTCCCCATGGACCACGAAAAACATCTGGTAACATTGTCTGCAAAGTGTAACAAACAGCTGTAAAGATTTTGCCAGTGTGAGAAATGTATATACTGATAAACAGAATTTTTTAAATTTATACTGATGATTGTAAAAAACTTGTTCTGAAGTTGTTTTTTTATTTTGATAGAGTTTGTGATACAGAGAACTCTAATATCTGATTGCATCAAGAGGGTGATCCATCAGCAGATCCATCCAAAAAACACCTTGCGTAAAAATAAATAAGAACCATTAATATTCCTCATAGATTTAAAGTCTTACAGGGAAAGTGGGGTAGAAGGCCAGAAATTAAAGTTTTTGAAATTAAGAACATTGTCTTCTAATAACTATTTAGGGAGACAGGGTATTCACTCACAGTTAACCTTTTTATTTTTTAGTTGTGTTAGTTACAATTATTGTAAGCCAAGATTCACTACAGTTTTGTTCAAAATGGCCAGTTTAATTCCAAAACTCGCTAGAAAAGTCAGAGAATCATAGGGCTGGAAGGGATCTCAAGAGGTCATCTAGTTGAGCCCCATGCACTGAGGCTGGGCCAAGAATAACTCAGCTATGCCTGAGAGATTTTTATCTAACCTGTTCTTAAAATCCTCCAAGGATGGGGATTCCTCAGTTTTGTTTAAGGCCTATTCCAGAATTTACCTATCCTTATGGTCAGAAGCTTTTCATAATATCTAACCTACATCTCACTGGTGCAAATTAAGCTGATTACTTCTTGTTTTATCTTCAGTGGAGATGGAGAACAATTGATCACTGTCCTCTTTTTTAACATATTTGAAAACTTAACAGATACGCCCCTTAGTCTTCTTTGCTCAAGATTAAACATGACCAGGTTTTTTAACCCTTCCTCATGGGCCAGGTTTTCTAAAACTTTTATCATTTGTACTGTTTTCCTCTGGACTGTTCCCAGTTTGTCCACATTTTTCTTAAAGCGTGGCACTCTATATTGAATAAAACACTCCAGGTAAGGACTCAATGGTGATGAGCAGAGCAGGACAATTACCTCCTGTGTCTTACATACGACACTCCTCTTAATTCACCCCGGACAGATATCACATTGTTGATTCATATTCAATTTGTGATCCCCGAGAAGCCCCAGATCCTTTTCAGTAGTATTAATGCCAACCCACATGTACTCCCCATTTTCCTATCTCTGCATTTGATTTTTCCTTTCCAATTGTAGTACTCTGTACTTGTTTTTATTTAATTGTGTCTTGTTGATTTCGGATAATTTCTCCCAATTTACCAAGATTATTTAAAATTTTAATGCCGTCCTCCAGTGTACTTGTAATCCCTCCCAGTTTAGTGTTATCTGTGAAGTTTATAAGCATATCTGGTCCATTATCCAAGTTACTAATGAAAATATTAACTAGTACCAGACTCAGGATAGACCACTGCTGACACCATTTGATATGTGTGATAGTGAACCTCTGACAGCTACTCTGAATACAGCTTTTCCTCCACTTGCGCATCCACCTAAGAGGGAGGCAGCGTAGTCTAGTGGACTAATGGTAGTCGGCTGGAAGCCAAGAACTTCTAAATTCTAATCCTGACTCTGCCAATGATACGTGACAATGGTCAAGTCACCTAATAAATTCTATGGGACAGAATCTCAGCTGTGCACAGAGGGCTGGATGCTTCAAAGAACCAGGAGGAAGGAGAACATCATAAAGGAGACTTTGGGGGCCAATTCTGTGGCTGGTCTAGTTCTGAGTATAGATTACAGTAGCCAACATCAGCTGCCACAGCCTCCGGGAACCATTCCCACAGCCATGGGTGACCAACGGCAGCCGATTATTTTGTGTCAAGGTCTGGAGTTCTTGGTCAAAGTACCCAGCCTGGACTCCAGAGCAACATTTTTCACATTGCCAAGTGCCCTTGCTTAGCAAACACATACAATGCTAATATACCCAATCCCTATTGCAGGGGTAGTCAGTAGGTGGGCCAAATCCAGAAGGCCAGAGGCTTTTGACCTGACCATGAAATTTTAGGGGGTCCTGAGCAGTTGCGGGGGGAGGGAGGGGAAGGGCACTAATATGGGTTGAGCAAGGCCAGATTAAGACATGCTGAGGCCCTAAGCTATTCAGGGGCCCCATACCATGAAAAATAAAGAGAAAAAAAAGTGTATTAAATTATAACAGAAAGGGTAATGAAAAATAAATGATAAACCATTATATTTGCATATATAGATAGGCAAAGATGCAATGAAAAACAACTAAATAAAGCACACATCTTGCAAAAAGCCTTATCTGCATTATCAGTTTCAATTATGATCAACCTTCTTAAATATCTTCAACGTATTTAGAGGCCCCTCATAATGCGAGGCCCTAAGCCATAGCTCACTTGGTTGGCTTGTGCCTAAATCTGGCACTGGGCTGAGGACTTATTGGCTGCATGCTTGGAGAGCTGGTGCCTGGGGTTAACAGGTAACTAACAGACCTGCAAATAGGACCGTGTGGCTGATACACTGTTGCCCTGCAGCATTTATACTAGTACAAAGCAAGAGGAAAGTGGATATAAAGTGCAATCTTGCTAGGATTCTTCACCAGCACTGCATGGATCAAAGAACTGCATAAGGTCCAAGGAAATGGAGACTTAGGCTGCATACGTAAGTACTACTTATCAACCTCACAGGGCTACCAAGAGGGTAAGTTAATAGCTGTGCAGTGTTCTGCTGGTGTAAAGCATTACATAAATGTTGTAATATTCAGACACATAAACTGCTTGTAATTCAGAAGATATTACTAAAAGCAACAAAACCCTCACAGTTTGACAACCAAACCCATTGGCGACACCGTGCTTGTAAGATCCAATGGACGTCAAACCCAATGCGTATGGACTGGCTCCGTGGTATCCTCCTCTGTGTAAACAGACCAAAGCACAAATAAGATTTATGGGAATCAATATACCAGGTGGATTTCCTGTGCTGAGCAGGACAGCTTCAGTTTGTTAAGGTCCATCTTTCTAAGGGTTTTAAGAAAAGGTGCCTATTGCCATGAGATCTGAGAAGAAAGATAATGGTTTATAAATACTAAAAAGAAATTACACACCCTTTCCTGAAGGAACAGAAATTACAGGTCCTAGGTGAACACATGGTTTGTAAATGGAGTATTTCTAACACATGCAGACTTATTGAATCTTAGCTCCCAATGATTATTGCTGTTTTACTCTAGATTGGCAGACAAATGTATTATTTAGGATGTGTCTGTGGTAAACCAGGTCCCATCCTCTTTTTCATGCATTATACGGATATACAGGTTGATTATACAAAGGATGTTTCTTTAAGCACTCTAATATGATTACCTGAAACAGATGAGGTCAAAGTTACGAGTATAGAGCCGTGCCATGAACATAGCCAAATCATTGGCTTCTGACCCACTGTTCGTCAGGTAAACAACCTAAGGAGGTTAAATAAACAGCACATCAATCATAATCTCGTTACACTGAACCTTTCTTTGTTTCAAAGGGGCAAAATCTAACTAAATGTAGCTGTTTAGAGAGCCAATTTTCCTGCACTTTGCCTTCAAAGAGTTTGAAATGTTGAGTGAATCTTTCTGTTAACTACAAGATAGATTTAATTTTCATATAAAGTCAGCACTTGGAACAATATCCCTTTATAGCATGTGTCTACACACTAACTATAGAAGGTGTCATTTCCAGCTCAGGCAGACATAGTGCATTAACTCTGATTGAGCATGCTGAAAGAAGAAGTGCAATTATGGTGACACGAGGGGCTAGCCATCCAAAGTACAATCCTGCCCAAGACTCCAGGCATGTATCCAGGTGGCTTTTGCATACTATGCTTTCAACCAGTAGTTTTTAAGAAGTGTCAGGAACTCCTGCCACCGAGTCTCCCAGCTAACTTGTGTTTTACAATCAGTTTATTAAATATATATACTAATAAAAACCCAAGACATCTTTATCTCACTCAAATGCTGCACAAGTGAAAGTTTCCTTGGTAATCTAATGCAGTGGTTTTCAAATTTTTTTTCTCAGGACCCAGTTGAAAAAAATAGTTTATGCCCATGACCCAACAATGACTTCTTTGCTCAATGCATTCCAGTCTTTTGGCAGCGGCGGCCGGGGCGCTGTGTCCCAGTACTGAGGGTCTGTGACCCAGTACCAGGTCCCGACTCTGAGTTTGAAAACCACTGATCTAATGAGGGAAACAGTCAGTGAACATGACTATACACAAAATGCTGTCAAATACACTAAGAAAAAAAATTGAAAAAAACCCCCAAACCAAACGTTTCCCCCTCCCAAACTCTTTGGGTGCGTCTACACTTACAAATTAAGTCGACTTAAGGAGGCTCACGTTGACTTAAAGTACTCTGTGTCCACACTGGGCTTTCCTTAAGTCAACTTAAGGAAAAGTTAAGTCGACTTAATAACACCTCCTTTTAGGTTGACTTATCACTTAAGTCGACCTGATTAAGTCAACTTAACCCAGTGCAGACACAGAGTAGCCCTAAATCGACCTCCATGGCCTCCAGACCTTCCTCCCTGACCTCCCTCCCAGAGTTCCTGGCACAGGAAGAGCCTGCCCTGGCCAACCATAGGGCAGGACTCAACCCTGACCACCAGAGCTGACCAGACCTGCTGCTTGGGAGCAGGGCAGGGCAGAGCAGAGCCAGCGCCGCAGGCGGGCCCCATCCTGGAGCCACCAGGAAATCCTTGACCTGCTGGCCATATGGGGGGATGAGGCAGTTACTTCCCAGCTGCAAGGCAGCCAACGCAATTGGGAGCCTCCATTTCCCGGGCCCTGGCTACCAAGGGCCACAGCCGGGACACCCAACAGGTCCGGGTCAAGATCAAGGACCTCTGCCAGGGCTCCCAAAAGGCCTGGGAGGAGACACTCCGAACAGGGGCAGCCCACACCAGCTGCCGGTATTGCTAGCAGCTGGATGCCTGTCTGGGCCAGGAGAGCAGCAGCCTGAAAGCCCACACCATCGACTCTGCCGAGCCCCCCTCCCTCGACGACGACCAGGAGGAGGGCTCGGGGGATGAGACTGTGGTGCTGGAGCAGGGGGAGGCCAGCACCCGGCAGGAGCAGGAGGGCACCTCGCCAGCCCCAGGCCAGCTGCCAGCCTGGAGCTCATCCCTGCGCCGACGGTGGACCCAGCCTCACAGGAGGAGGGAGGAGCAGGTTCCCCCCGCCAAAGACAACCCAGGTGAGAGGACATCGCGCCAGACACCTGCTGCACCTACTGGGGATTGCTCCCTCCCTCTCTCCCTGCGGGCAGAGCTGGGCATGCCTGTGGGACAGGGACTGCAGGGGGTCATGGCCCAGGGACAGGTAGGATCGGGGGAGAAGGCGCTCCCACAGGGCCAGAAGGGCTGGTGGCTGTGTGGCGGGGGCAGGGAGAACTTGGAGGCGAGCGGTGCAGTTGCGTGTCTGGAGTTAGGGTGGCGGGACCGTAGGCGGGAGCACCAAGGCCAGAGAGCATGCGCCCGACACGGGTGGCACGTCGCCCCAGGCAGGGCTGCCTGCAGCTCACCACCAACCTTGGCAGCACAGCACACCAGCGTGTACCAAGGGTCACTGTCCCAAAGGAATGGGACTGGGAAGCAGTGGGATGGTCAGGGGACAGCAGCTGCTGTCAGGCTGCACACCGCACCAGCTAATGGAGGGACTCTCGTCTTTGCTTCTCCCCAGCAGCCCCTGTGCCCTTGACACGTGGCACTCCCGGCACCCCACCAGGTCTGATCACAAGGAAAAGGAGGGTGGGTAGCTCGCGGGACGAGCTCCTCGAAGACCTGGTCTGCATCAGTGAGCGGACCGAGGCACGCCTGGTGGCGCGGCAGGAGCAGGAGGATGCCCGCCGGAGAGTCGAGCCGTGGCTGAGGAGGGGCGAGCAGAGGCTGCTCAAGCACATGCTCAACCTCATGGAGCGGCAGACCCAGTCCCTGGAGCACCTGGAGGAGCGCCTGTTCCCGTGGGGCCCCGCCCTGCACCCCAGAGGCAGCCCTCCTCACTGGGGTGAATGTCTGCAAGCCCTGGACCCGCCTTCTGGAGGCTGCTAGCCCCGGCTCCTCCCCCTGGCTGCAACGCCTCGACCCTCCCGGTCACCACCAGCTCCCGTTCCAAGACCCCCCAGTTCCCCATTAGCTTCCCAGCCCGCCCAGTCCCTGGCCCCCCAGTTTCCCATTGGCTCCCCGGCCCCCCAGTTTCCCATTGGCTCCCCGGCTTGCCCGTCCCCCATCAGCTCCCCAGACCACCCAGCTTTCCCAGTCCCAGCTCCCCAGCACTCACCCGCCCGGCCCCTGAGCTTATGTGGCTGGAGAGCTGCAGGGGCATCCAGCATTGGGCTGGCCAGGAGGCCGCTCCCGCCCTGAGCATGCTCTTTCAGAGCATGCTCAGGGCGGGAGATTTGAAAACTCCCCAGCTTGGCTGGTAGCTGCTGCTGCCAGCTGAGCAGCAGCCTGCCTGCAGGGCAGAGCGGAACATGCATTCCGCCGGAGTTTTCTGGGTTCCTGGGCCCCGGAATAGATTCGGGGCTCAGACTTTTCTACCCAGGGCTGGCGCCCTGCCAGCCTGACGACGATGATGCCTCTGCCCCCAGCCCTCTTCACTCTCCCCAAACCTCCTCTCTCTCCCCGACTCTCTTCACATCCCCCAAACCCTCCGACCCCTGCAGCTCCCAACCCCCATTTCCCCTCTGAATAAACGCCGTGAACACCATTATACAGTGTGCCGTGCTTTTTATTGGTGTGGGAACAGGGGGGAGACGGGTGCGTGGAGGGGGAAGGCATGGGCAGGTGGTGGAGGTGATGGGCCCTGGTCGCAGGCCCACGTCTCAGTGCTCCTCGCTGTCGAAATGGCCCCTCAGCCCATCCCGGATGAGCTGTACTTGCCGGTGGCCCCGCTGAGTCTGGGGCAGGGTGTTGTCGGGCTGCTCATACTGCATACAGAGCCACTCGGCCTCCCAGACGTGGGGGACCCTTTCCCCCTACAGCTCGCAGAGGTTATGCAGGCCACAGCATGCGCTGACGACCACTGGGAGGTTGCTCTCGCCAAGCTGCAGGCGGGTCAGGAGGGCCCTCCAGCAGGCCTTGAGATGGCCGAAGGCACGCTCGAGACACTGTGGCACTTCAAAGCGTCTGACGAAGTGGGATTTTCTCCCACGAAAGCTCATGCGATTAATAAATCTGTTAGTCTTTAAAAGTGCCACAAGACTCTGTTGTCTGTGGCACCAGTTGACCCTCCGATTGAAGAGGTCCCTGCTGACATCCATGCAGCCCATGTATGGCTTCATCAGCCAGGGGAGCAAGGGGTAGAAGGCATCCCCAAGGATCAGGACTGGCACTTGCACGTCCCCGATGGTGATGGTGTGGTAGGGGAAGAAGGTGCCAGCCTGCATGTGCCTGTACAGGGCGGAGTTGCTCAGGATCCGCGCATCGTGCGCCTTCCCCAGCCAGCCTACATCGATGTTCTGGAAGATTCCGTGGTGGTCCACGGGAGCCTGGGAACCATGGAGTAGGACCCCTGGTGGGTCACATAGTCCCTGGCACGGTGTTCCAGAGCTTGGATGGGGATGTGGGTAGCGTACACAATGCCCCCAGAGTTGGGGAAGCCGAGTCCAGCACGGAATTTGTGCAGGTTGCGGAGGGTGATGAGGCAGGCTAGCAGGACCTGGTTGCTTGCCCTGCAGACCTGCATGAGGGTGATCCCCACGGTGGCCCTCCCAATGACAAATTGCTGGGCCACGGAGCGGTTGGAGTCCGGGATTGTCAGCTTCCACATGGCGACGGCCACTCGCTTGTCTATGGGCAGGGTGGGTTGGAGTCTGGTGTCCATGCGCTGCAGAACCGGGGTGAGCTTGCGGACCAGCTCGAGGAAGGTCCGCTTGCTCATCCTAAAGCTTTGGAGCCACAGGTCATCGTCTCAGGTGGTGAAGATGATCTGCTCCCCCCAGTCACTGCTGGCCTGACATGCCCAGAAGAGATGAGGCATGCAGCACAGTGCAGTGACCTCAGCAGCTTGCTGGGTCAGCAGGGCGGGGGGCAGGCTGTCGTCTGCCTCCATGATGGCAGGTTGCCAGACAGGCCTGCTCCACAGCTGAAGACGCCTTACCACTAGCTGGCAGGTGTCGCACAGCTGCCTGGCAAAGCACAGGAGAAGAGGCTGATCCATGACCTGCTCAGGCTCCAAGTTGCCAGGCACAAAGGGAGGGGGCTGAGACCACTTCCTCTTTTGAAGGTGTGGCCGTGAGAGGGGAGACCTTCTCTGCTGCCACACTTCCCACAATGCACCCCTCCAACGCCCTCCTCCTCCCCCCCAAGTCAATTTATGAGTCTACTGTAGACTCTCTACGTGCACTTGATAAAGTCTGCCTTAAGTCGACTTAGGAGTCTAGTGTAGACTCTCTACGTCGGTTACTAAAGTCGACTTAACTTTCTAAGTGTAGACATAGCGTTTGATTTTAATTAAAACTTAGATGCTAATTGTAAAAACAGTATGCAAAACATTTTTCAACTTATGAATGATTTTTGTACTGATAGATAAATCTGTTAGTATTTAAAAGTGCCACAGGACTCTGCTGGTTTTTTTGGACTGACGGTGCCTCTTTAAGGGGAAATTTGAAGAGAAAGTGACTCAGAAAGCAAGGATCTACAGAGCAGGGCAACAGTTTAGGATTTATTCAGGACCAGAGCTGAGCTCACTACACTGTCAGCAAGATCAGCATTGTCTTAAGAATAGTAGTTTTTTTTCTTTACCTGAAGCTTTGTACTGCCTTTGGGGATTTTAAATAAGAGTACAGTTTGATTCTATACTATTTTGTCTCCCAAATATTGTAGCTCTCTACATTATCAACTGAAACTATAAAATAATATAGGTTAATTAACAGGAATCCATCCTGTTGAGATTCAGGTACCTTAAGTGGATCAGGAAGAAGTGCGGTTAGTTTCTCTGCATATTCCTGGATTGATGGATGCATGTAGATGTTGGTTGTATGCCACAGACGATCAAGCTGTTTTTGGGCAGCTGCAGTTACCTTCCTGTGCGCAATAAGAGAGACTGATTAATTTAATCCAACATAAATACAAATTTTTTGCCATGAATTCTTAAAATTCTGGAATTTTCCCGGGCACCCTTTAAAAGAGCCAGGTAGCACAGCATCTTCCCCATTGTACTAGGGTACATGGGGGCTGAGCAGGACAGGGGCAGGGTACAGGAGCAGGGTGGGCAGGGCTGTGTCCTGCCCTGTAGGTGGGCACGCCAGGCTCTGGCTCTGCCAGGCACCCTGGGAAGGAGGTCAGTGGGGAAGCCCTGGAGACCCTTTAGGTCAATTTAGGGCTAATACGCGTCTACATTGGCTTAAGTCGACTTAATAAAGTCGACAGCCAGTAAGGTGACTTAAACCATGTCTTATTAAGTCGACTTAAAATTTCCTTAAGTCGACTTAATTTACTAGCGTAGACGCAGCTTATATTAGTGAGTGTAACTCATACAATAACATACTCACGGGTGACAGTGCCCAACACTGACAGTAACAATTCCAGCAAAGAGATCTAGGTACCTTCGTCCCTCATAATCAAACAGCCACTGCATGTGTCCCTGATGTAGCAGCAGTGGCTTCTTGTAATACGTTACCAGTGATGGAGAGACATTCTGTTTGCGGATCTTTAGCAGATGCTCATAGGGATAGGACTGCAGGGAGGAAAGAATTTTTTCCCCACATTTGTAAAGGTTCTAATGGATCATAAAACTATCTATAGATTCATCATATCCACAACATATAATTTGTTTACACTGCAATCCAAATTAACTAAATAACTACAATTCTAAAATAAATCAATACTAGTGCAATACTACAATTAGGGTCTATAAACTTCTGAAATCCCATAATTTAAACAATATTGCACAGATCTCTTACTTAAAGGTTATCCTACCATAAATTAAGCAGATGTAATGCAGTTATGTTTATATAGAAGATGGGGAATTAGTATTTTCCCCCCAGCATGTAAATCACAAAAAAGTGATTCTGAAAAGTGAAAAACACAGAATTATATAGATCAACATGCATGCCAAACATACAACATATAAATCATTGCCCTCATATGATCATTGATTACATTTAAACATACAAAATGAGAAAATTGTAGGCTGCAATAGAATATGGAAAGTATGATCATTTGGGTAAGAAAAATGGCCCCATTATAGGGAATGTAGCAGCCCAGGACCTGGGAGGTATAGTGTGTCAGAAATTAAATATGAAACAAGTGTGATGCTGGTGAGAAAAAGGCAATGTTATTCTGGGGTGTATTAACGGGAATTTTGTATGTCAGACACAGGAAGTAACTGTTCCATTACAGTTGACACTGATGAAGTTTCAACTTGAGGGCTGTCCCGCTTTGGGAACCATACTTTAAGAACAGACTGAAGACAGTAAAGAGGACAGTTACAAAAATGGTAAGTGTTAGGAAGGAAGGCATATTTAGGCCTGACAGAAACCTGTTGTGGATTTTAAGAGCAGCCACATTTAGTATGTGCACATAAAGAAACAGCAGAGTAATCATGCTTTTGAGAACAAGAAAAAATAAAGTAACTAAACACTAGAAAAGACTTTAAATTAATACTATACCTGCACTGACAGCATAGGAGGGTTAAGATGGAAATGAGTCTAATATACATATATAAGAAACAGTAACAAAAAGTTATGAACAAGTTTGTGTAACTGTCAGGTAATGTTCAGGTGTTATGTATAACATTCAGGCTAAAAGTGTCCAAAAGCCTAGGCCACAGAATCAGCAGTTTGAGAGAGAGAGAAAAACAAAGAGTCAAAAGCATAAAGATGGGAAAGGCCCAAAAGCTGTTACATTAGATAAAGCCAACTGACCAGTACAGAGGCATGGTAAACTAGCTACAGAGAGGAGGGGGAGGATGACAGACCCCCAGCCCTCTGGCTAGATAACCACAGCGAGAGGAAGGGGGGGTCAGAGAGCCTCTGACCACCTCCAAATAATCAGAAAAAAACAGCTGGACCCCAAAAGTGAAAAACACCACGTCACTGCGATCTTTTGGGCCATAAAAGGAGGCTTGTTGGGGGCGGGAATTCGGAGTTATTCTGTCTCAGTTTATTCTGAGGCAGAGGGGCTCTGGGACTGATCACCCCACAGCACTCCCCACTGGGCCCAGCAGGACGTGGACGGGCCGGGTGAAAAGGAACCTCGAAGGCCTGGCCAGCTGACAGGAAGATCAGACCAGCGATCTGATAACCAAAGGAAAGGTAAATTAAAGTGACAAGAGCCCAGAGTAGCACCTGGCTCTTAAAACACAAAGTTTTAAGGTTTTTCCCAGCTTTATGCTGAGACGCTTAAGTAAAGGAACAAAAACGGCATCAGCCTTGGGTTTGGAATTGATGTAGGAACAGGGGAAGGTATAGCATTTTGCTTTGGGTATAATTGTGCTAGCATTTCTGCTTCTCTGTGTGTGCTTATAGACACTCTTATTCTATCAATTATAATGTTGTGTTAGAGAGTGTGTGTGGTGAAATTATAAGCCAGTTACCAAGGCTGAGACTATATCTTGTGTGCAGCCGCATCAACCCCCTCCCCCCCCAGGGGTTTGAAAGCAAGGGTGCACAAGTGAACCTCGTGCCCAGCTGGATCCCCTTCTTGTGTGAGTGCATAAACAGGCACCCTCTGTGCTTGGTGTCCGTGCTGCTCTAACTCTGCTGCAGGAAGGAGGAAAATGTGAATGGGGGATAACCGATGACCAGGACAGGGATTAAATCCTGTGTACTCCAGTACACAGGTGAACCCCGGGACCCAGCAGGTGTGAATGAGACCCCTACACAACAGCACAGAGTCCTGTGTGATTGAGTTTTACATATGGGCTTGTGTTCTTGGTTGCATTGGATTATGTGTATATTGGGCTCTGTTATGCTCTCTATGCCATGAGTTGAAAGCTATACTGATGCAAAACCTGAATCTGCATTCATGCAATAAGCAGCATTGCAATTTAGGAAGTTTGTGGATACTGGATGTTATTGTACTGCTAATCACTGCCTTAACCTGTGTGATTGTAATCATAGTGCCTTAATAAATGTCACATGCATAGTAAATAGACAAAAATCATTGTTAGTGGTGTTCTTTGCCTAGGGGCTTTGGGAGCTTCCCAACATCTGCGTTTAAAAGGACCGGGTATTTGTTTAGGCACCCTTCCCCTTGAGGGGATAAAGCTCTAACAGTAACAAAGGGAGGTTGAAGATGTATTGTCCAGTGCATGCTGTGCTGGAAGGACTATCCAGACTGTTTGCATCTTTGATCTATTTGGATGCTGTCAGGGGTCATTCTAGATACAAGATAGAAGTTCCCAAGCTGTTTTGGGCAGCCCTGAGAGAGAGGTATGGGAAACTAGCAGATACCACCTCACTGCTATCATTTGAACTTAAAACTCTGATACCTGTTATATATTTTACCTGCTTTAACTTTTCAATCTCTCTCATTTCTTTTTCTTAGCTAATAATTTTTTAGTTAGTTTACAAAAGAATTGGCTATCAGTGCTGTTTTTGGTGTGAGATCCAGAGCATCCAATGACTTGGGGTAAGTAACTGGCCTTTTCAGGCTGGGGTAACTTAATGTGTGGTGATTTGTGGTTTTATTAACCTTTCATCACAGAAGTTCAGCTTCTCTGAGTGGCAAGATGTGCTGGAGAGTCTAAGAGGATCCATGGTGGCACTAATATAGTAATCCAGAAGTGCACATTTGTAACTGACTTGATGGAATCTATACACTGAGCCCTGCAAATCCGCCAGTATCCGCTTTATATCCCCATCTGTGATGCAGCTATCCGGAGACCATTTCTTGTGGATCGTGGGTCGGATAATCATGGAGGTCAGGACCTCTGTCACTTCTGAGGCAGGGATAGAGCAGCTGCCAGCCAGGGTGAAGCAAACAGCTGATCCTCTGTTAAGCAGGCAGGCTCATCAGCTGTTTGGAGGGCTGCTGGCTCCAAATGATGTGGTTAAAATCTAAAAGAGGGAGGGCGGATTGTGGGTTGGGTAAAAGTTTATTCCAGTGGATGACGATTGGAGGTGGCCCCACATATTAGTGTCCACGCAAGACACCATGAACAAGGTCGCACACCTTATAAAATGCTCTGGTAAGCCACATATGGCCTGTGGACCAGAGGCTGGGCCCCCTTGGAATCGGATCTCTCTCTCCATTGCCAGGTCAGTAGGACGGTAGGGGTGGGAATATTATGGACTGTTATGAAGGAAGTCTAGGTTCAAGAAATGGGAATAAAGAACATATGCAGCAGAAATACAGGACGGAATTAATTTCTAAGGCACCACGTAATTGGTAGCTTGCTTAACTCTGGACTTGAATCCACTAACATTTGCTTAAGTTACACTGAAGTTGCTCGAGGTTGTGGAAAAGCTTCCCCTTAGTGACACAAGTTACACCGACCTAAGTAAGGGTCAGTGTGGACAATGCTATGTCAGAGGAGACACTCTTCCCCAACATAGCTACCGCTGTTTGGAGGGGTGGAGCAATTATACTAACAGGAGAGCTCTCTCCCGTTTGTACATAGTATCCGTAGAGCCCTGCAGATCCGTGGATAGCCGCATCCAAGGGTACAAATGCAGATATCCGCAGGCCCGTTGCTGCGGATTTTGGCTCGGGTATGGATACTATTTTTATCTGGTGACAGCTGTACGTGCAGAAAGCACCATTGCTCCGCCCAGAACATCTCATTGGTTACAGCTGCAGCCCTGACTGAATCTGGGGGCCAGTCCAGGCGGAGTAACAGTTGCTCCCCCTCCCACTTCCCCCACTGTCGGCCACACCCCCCAGCACCAAACAGCTGAGTGATATCAGCAGCCCCCATTTCACATGGCCAGCCCTGGCGGAATAAGAGTTGCTCAGATCTGGGCTAGCCAGGGCTCTGAACAGCATCGGGCTTTTACTGGCTCATCCGGGTCCTGGGTCCCACCCCCAGCTGTCCTTCAGTCTCTGACTCCAGACTGTGAGAGCCAGGGCCCAGCCCGTCAGAGCTGGTGTTCAGTTTCAGTGGCCAGTCCCCACCTCCACTGATCAGCTGAGAAATTGCAGCAGCCCAGCCCAGACCAGGCAGAATAACAGTTGCTCAGATTGGAGTCAGTGAAGGCTCTGAAAAACACTGGGAGCTGTTGGCAACTCTCTCCCCTCTCAGCTGTTTCTCGGGCTCCCTGAACCTAGCTCACCAGAGCGCACACACATCGGCTGATGATGGGCTGCTGCTTCCCCTCTTCTCTGGCTGCCAGCCTCCCGATCTGATCGCTCAGCTGAATGAATTACCTTGCCCATGCTGAACAGTTGAGTGACCTGATCTTCGCTCTAGTAGGTGGAATAACCAGATGATCAGGGCCAGCAGGGCTCTGAACAAACAGTATTGGGAGCTGCTGGCTAGTGCCGCCCTCCCTTCCTCCTTCCTCGGGCTCTGTGTGGCAGCTGCTGCTCTCTAACAATCCAGGAACTGACAGGCAGCTGCCCCAGAAGAAAACACAGAGGTTGCACCAAGATCCTTAGGACTCTCTATAACATTGTTCAAAATAAAAACAGTGTGTGCACATTTACTAAGCCCCTGCTTTTAAGTTGTTACATTACAGAACACACACAGGCAGGAACACAAAACAGAAGCACAATATAATGACGAGGAGCCGAGCAGAGCTGCTGAAGGTGGGGGCGGGGAGGTTGCGGATACCCACAAAACATGGAGATGCAGATTGGATATGTGCTTTACATATCTCGGATATGGATCGGTTGCGGATCTATATTTTTGTATCCGCGCAGGGCTCTAAGTATCCGCATTAGCAGCACTATAGCAGGAGAGCTACATTGGTGTCCCACTGTGCCGCTGCAGAGATTCTAGTACAGACTGGTCCTCTGTCTCACCAGAGAGCCTATTGGTGCAGTAAAACGACCAAAATCTGTAGTGAAACTCATAAACGCAGGATACAGAACTATGATGGAACAGGCCCAGAACCACGACACTGAATCCCAGAAAATACCTGAACTATCACATATCTTGTCACTAACAGATGAAAACATAAATGCATTTTTTTAACTGTAAGTTGGCACAGTAACAGAACAGTTACAGCTAGTGAACAGAACAGTTACAAAAGAATGAGGAATTTAACACTGATAGCTAATGGCACAGCCTAGACTAGGCCTCGAGAAATCAATGTTTCTAGTCGCCATGGTGACCAGTTTTAGCAGCCTGGCGTGTAGCTCCAGTGTAGAAATGTAATGGAGGAGTGCCCTCTGGCGACCTAAAGTAAAATTGCTGGCACCTAGCTGTGAGCCAATATTGTCCACCCCTGCTCTTGACCCAAATACAGTGCCCTGTGCATGACTTACCTCGTACTTTGCAGGTGAAAAGTCACAAGGAGGCATTTTTGCTTGCCTGGCAAAAGTGCTTTTCAGTTCCTGCTGTCTGAAGATATCTAATAAAATACAGTGAATTTGCAGCATTATCAAAATAGCTCAAAGTGCTCATCTGAGACAAACTTTCTTTAAAAATTTGTTTTTGCAACAACTTAAGTGAGGACCAAGGCAGATATATTTCCCCTGAAGGAGAAATTTCATTCAAGAAGAAAATGCATTAAACATTTATGTTCCTTGTAAAGGTAAAAAATAGATTTACTAAATATATTTTTCTTTTTTTTTATCTTTTAAAACACATGACTTCTATAGACTGCCATTGGTTTTCTTCGTTATTTTCCATCAAAATAACTTTCTGTTACAGACTGCCATTAGGGTTTACATTTTCTAACCAAAACTTTGAAAACATCAAGGCATTACGTCTTTTATTTGACTAACTGGAAAAAGAAGTAGAAAAACTTCAGAAAATTTTACTGTTTAAAAACATTCTACATTATAAGAAACTAAACATTTCTAATGATTTGTTTTTACAAATCAAAATTAAGAATCAAACTTTCAGAGAAATTAACTTTCTGGAAATAAATTAGAAAATGATACTTGTTGCTAATTTCTTTAAGACCAAAATAGCCTCAACTAGTGAAGAACTGACAATATGAATAAATAAGATTGACGGACTGACCATAAAGTTCTTCCTTATTTCATAAGCTTTGGAATCAGCCACTGGGCTAAGCTTGTTATAAAATGATCACATAAAATGGGTTTTCATATACTGTCTTTGCATCCCAGGAACTTCTTTTGGAAAACCTGAGCTGCCTAAGTTTTTTTCATTCAATTCAATCAAAAAAATTAATAAATACAAACTGTTCAAAACTAATATTAAGTAGAATTTGCTTGCCAGGAACCAATGACCCAGTGGAAGAACTGTTTGGTGTTATCACCAGTGTTTGGTGTGAAGACGACATATCATATGAATGACTACGAAGGTTACTCTTCAGCACAAGTTGAATGTTAACAACCCGTGTGCATTATTTCACAATAAATTACTGGATAACTAAGTTTCTGGGAAAAACCCTGAACACATCATTCTGAGAAACATGTACGGGTTGCACGTGAATCAGAAGCCAGCACCAGTGATACCAGTGCCCGTTTTTAAAGAGTGCACTTTTGTAGGACTGTTTTCCAATGTTTTAAAAAATGAAATAAATAATAAAAACCACCACAAAAGTATCTTCCTCTTTGGATCTCTGATAACCTTGCCCTGTCACCAAGGTATGTGGCTCATTGGGCCCAGGCAGCTGGGGTGCACGGCCATCCGGGGGGGCGGGGCAAAAGGGGCAATCGCCCCGGGCCCCGCAG
The DNA here is from genome assembly GCA_007922175.1 of Pelusios castaneus. Classification (NCBI taxonomy): domain Eukaryota; kingdom Metazoa; phylum Chordata; order Testudines; family Pelomedusidae; genus Pelusios; species Pelusios castaneus. The sequence goes on along the minus strand of ML685863.1, from coordinate 4,743,243 downwards.
TTAGATGGGCCCCTCGCTGTCCCGCTCCCTGCGGGGCCCGCGCCGAGGCCCCCCCCCACAGCAGCACTTTACCCAACTCCTCACTGCTGAAGGGAAGCGCTACCCCGGGCCCAGCCCTTCTCCCCCCCCCCCAGGGCAGAGCAGGAAGGCCCAGGGGTGGGGAAGGTGGGCGGGGCCTAGTCAGCTGCTCCCTGCCCATGGCCACACCCCTCGCCAGGCCGCATGCGGTCCGGCGAGATGGGTCCCTGGCCACTGCCGGGGCTGCCCCTCGGCTGCAGCAAGGCCAGGGCCGGCTCCCCGCCGCCGGGCGGACTGCTGAGCCTGGCCTCAGCCCTCCACCGCCCCGAAGCCGCGGCCTCGGCTCCCCACTGCGCCGGGGCTGGGGAGAAGGGCAGCTGGGGCGGCAGGGACCCACGGCTCAGGCTGCGCCCGCGGGGCAGCGGCTCCCCACCGCCCCGGCTGCCCCTCGCCCCCTCCCCGGGGCCGCAGCTCCCCGCCGCCCCGGCTGCCCATCGCCCCTGCTCCGGGTCGCGGCTTCCGGGACCAGGGCCGGCTCCCCAGGGCCCACCGGCCCGGCCCACAGCACTCCCCTCCGGCATGGGGGGCCCGCCGAGGCCGATTGGCCCTGTGCCCCGCTCCCCCCTAGGGCCGGCCCTGCGGGGGTGCGTCTATGGGAACGAGCGGCTGCCCTTGGGTTTTTGAAGCCAAGGCGGTGGTCAAACTCCAGCTAACTATTCCGGGCTGCGGGGGAACACGGGGGGCGGCTGACGAGCCGGGGCTTCCTGCCGACACGGAGGCTGGAAATCGGGCTGCGGCCCCCGCCGGACGGGGTCCAGCCCCCGATCCCACACAGCAGCACCACGTGGCGAAAGAGGCCACTCTGCCCCGTCTCCGCTAGGGCCGGGCCGGGAGGCGCTGCGCAGCACTCGGGGGCTGCGTGGCCCGGCCCGATGGGGAGGAGACGGCTTAGGGACGGAGCTAGTTACCTCCCCACCCCACCCTTGCGGCTAGACCCCCCCTTACCGCTCCCGGGCTGTCGCCTCCTGCTCCCAGCCCAGAGTGGGCCGAGCCGCCCGAGCGCCCCGGCCATGCCACAAGCCGAGGGGAGCCCTCAGCGGAGACAAGACTTTGCCGTGGGAGCGGCCGGGCCGGGCCGAACTCAGCTCTCCAATGCGGGGAGCCGAGGGGCCTGCTTACTTCTCCTCGCCCCTCTGCCCGCTCCGGCCTGCCCCGTTTACCTCAAATGGCCCTATAGCTCATTGACCCGACTTCTGCCTGGTGCTTCTCCGCCCCACTGCCTGCCCCTTTCCTCATCTTCCTTCCCCCACCCCTCTTGTTCCTACTAGTCTCCCTGAATCCCCTCCCATCCCAACACCGCCTCCTCCCTCAAAACAAGCCAGGGCACCTCTCGCAGCCCACTCAAGTGTCCCTGCTGGTCTCTTCCCCAGTAGTCAGAAATGATGCCCTGTTGGGGTGACCGTTCTGCACCCCAGAGGTGACTGCCAGCCGATGTCAGGTCCACAGTGCAAACATGCAGAGACCATGTTTGCAGCAGAAATACTGTTTTTGCAAAATAGGTAGGGTGTATGAAAGTAGGAAATAAAGGGGAAAGTGCTTGTCCCATTTCCCCTCCTCTCCCTACTTTTTCCAAAACTGGAGCAGGCCAGGCCAAGCCTCCTTTCTGTGCCTCCTCCAATTGGGGAATGGTTGTGCAGAGGATTAAGGAACTGAGGTGGCATTAATAAACTCAGTCTTATTGTCAACTCTGATTTTCGGTGCTTTCCTTTAAGCCCCAGCTCTCTGAACCATCTGATTACATGAGAATCTCGTCTTTCTTTTTTTTAAAGCAAGTTTCTAATCCTTGTCACAGAGAAAAGCTTAAAATGCAAACATAAAAGGCTCAAAAGCCACAAGGCAAATAAAAAGAACTAAATATATTACTTTGTAAAATTTCACAATTGAACAACAGTCTCATGATTTTTGGGGGGCTGAGCAGGAACTGAAGAGCTGGAGGTCACAGGATTGGGTTTGGAATATTACATCTTAGTATAAGGCAGTGGGGGAAAAAATTGGTTACACTCTTTGGTGAGCAACTAGACAATCTAGTTAATGCATGTGGGCCACTTGTTTGACAGAAAAGCTCTTTTTTCAGCTCAGGCAAATGTACAAGATACCTGATCTGTAACCAAACAAGGAGAGTCCTGTGGCACTTTTAAAGACTAACAAATCCCACTTTGTCAGATGCTTTGATCTTCAATGTTTCTCAAGAGGATCTTGTGGGTGTGGGCTCTAGAGGGGCTCAGTGCTGGGGCCAGGCCCACAGGGAGCGGGGGGCAGGATCCAGGCAAAAAAAAAGGGGGCCTTAACTGTTCTCTGCAGAAACCCACAGCTTAGCCGAAAGAGGCAAGCACCTCTCATATACCAGCCATAGGAAGCTGCTTAAGCAATTAAGTACAGATGTCCGCACTAGTTCCCTATTCTGCTTGCCACTCCTCACTTCCTAACCCTAGAACTGCTACCACCCTATAAAGTGAGCTCTGTGTTGGGGCATTAGTTAAGCACATAACCAAGTAAGGAAAGGACCAAAACCTAGGAAATTGGTTAAGTTGGATACTGAAGACCCATCCTGATACAGCACACAAGGAGCCAATAAAAGTTGTACACCCCTACCTAAGAAGGGTTTAGGGCCTTGTTAGGGGAATAGGGGGTGGGGTGGGGGCTAGGTCACAACAAGCCAGAAAGGCATGCAGCCAATCTGAAAGGGGCATGAGGAGCTAGGCAGAGATTTGGGAAAAGAACGAAGTGTGTAGTGCTCAGGTCACAAGGTGAAGGGGAATGACTGGTCTAGATGCTGAACTGAATAAACTCCTTACTCCTCCATCCAGTTCTCTTTCATCATTCGGCCCTGCAACATCTTGGCGCAGCCAGCAGGAGACCAGGTGTCTGGGACTGATCACCTCAACATGGACATGGGTAAGAGTAGCGGTCCTCTTGGTTCAGCAGCTATGATCTGGTCTTGGTTAGACCATTGAGTGGAAAGGTTTGGCTTCTTTTTTGCTACCTAAATAGACCACGCATTACATATTTAATGCTGTGAAGTGTTTTGTATTCCATAATTTGTGTGAAAGAAGCTGTTTACACTAAAGTTGTAGTATACAACCTTTTATTCTAATGATTCTAACACGGCAACAATCAGATATAAATTAAAGCAAGGAATATTTTAGCTTGTAATCATGTCCTAGGTAAAAAAAAAAAAGCTTTTAACATAACAAATAAAACATGACTGAGGCTATGTACACACGATCACTTTATTGCGCGGTAAGGCTCCTTACCACGCACTAAAGCAAATAGAGTACACACGATCAATTTCTCTGTTGCGCGGCAACACCCTCTTGCCGCGCAACAGTTAAACCACTCAAAACGAGAGTGGTAGAATTATCGCGGAACAGCTGTTCCGCGGTAGTGCTCGTGTGTACTCATTTTGCGCAATAGACAGCCTCCGGAAATGTCCCAGAGTGCCAATCCAGGCCACTCTGGGACATTGGAGCTGTCA
>ML685863.1:4711743-4739290 GCA_007922175.1 Pelusios castaneus | reverse complement strand
GCTGGCACCCGAAGCCCGGGAGCTGAGCTGGGGGGCTGGCTCGAACCCTCGCCGGTTCGGGCCAGCCCCCAGCTCAGCCTCGGGGCTTCGGATGACAGCGGGGGCTGGCAACGCAGCCCCCGCTGCCACCGGAAGCCCTGCAGCTGGGCTAGGGGGCTGGCTGTGGGCAGTGCATGGTGGGACAGGTGCCCACCATGCACTGCTCTTCTTTCGCAAAGGAGCATTCACACGGTGAATGCTCCTTTGCGAAAGAAACAGCACGTGTGTACACAAGAAAGCGCTATATTTATAGCGCTTTCCTTGTCCCGCAATAACTTATTGCGGGAGAAGTGTTCTCGTGTGTACATAGCCTGAGTGTAGCTCCTTGTTCCCAATGCTTTAGTGCTGTCCTTTTCTTTCACTTTCCTGTAAATTATTCAACCCTGACACAGCATATGTGACGCTGAGACAGACTGACAGTTATTTTCTGGCCAAACTTGTTTTGGACAAGAAAATGTCAATTCATACATATATAAAGTACCTACAAGGTGTATCCCAAAACAGTTTCTAGTGACAAGTAAAAAAAGTTTTACAGAATCTGGTGAAATGATTTTTATGAAAAACCATGTAGTAATGGTGCAGAATAAAATGAGGACCGTGTAAAGGAAAGAAAGATGACCTTTTTACCAACAGAAAAGTGGAAGATCATTTTACTTTTCAAGTATATTTAGTTATAATACAGGATACTGGAGAGATACAGTAATAAGGAAAAGAATCTTTAAGGTCAGATTCTGGCCCCATTACTCCCTGGCTGGCTGGGGGTGAAGGAGCAGGATGGCACCAGCATGATCTCTTTCATAGATAAGAATAGGCAGGAGCATGGTAGCAGGAAGGTGAAGTGTGAGTGTGCAAAGGGGGAGATGTACACTAAAATACTGTCTATGGAATGTGCACCTGAGTCACCAGAGTATGCTTCTGAAGCTGGAGCTGAGGCTGACCTGTGGAATGTGAAAAGAGTTTGCCCAGCTTGAATTAGATACAATAATTGTGCCCCATGATTCCCTTCCTGGCCATGGATTTTATTACGTACATCATAACCTGACCAACTATCAATTCCTTTTTTTCAAGGAGCAAATGTTCCATATGTTAGCTACTGTAATGTCCTTTCCCTGTCAGTTTGCATTTAATTTCACAGCTTTTATGATCTTTGTTTCTTTTATCACTTCTTCATTTAAATTCTCTTGGTTTTTTTCTGCACCCAGGAAACAAAATACAGGATCCGCCTATGGTAAATTTAACAACTCCTTGTTGCATAGTTCAGACTATAAGACAGTTGTGTGCTAGCTTGCTTGATAGGAAGAAAAGGTCAGGCATGGTGCACAACAGAGAAGGATATGACCCAGCTCCACTCTGGGGTGATCAGAAGTTGCTGAGTTGCCTGAAGGACAGATTCCCTATTAGTCTGTGCAGCTGTTCGTGTATCTTTATGCTCTATGCTCGCTGCTTGTTATGGTTGTGGAATTTACACTGTACCCAAGACTGCAGTCACCTTGAAGTGGATTCAGCTTGCGGGAGGGAGGAGAAAAAGAGATTGGAATGGGTTCTTTAAGCTTATAAAATTGTGTTTGCCTTTTAAAAGGAAGTCTGCTGCTAAGGGGCCTCACTCTGAATGCCAGGGATGAACTTCTGGTCAATGTGCAGATAACTTGGAGATGTCAGCCAAGAGATTGTTTTGGGGGGACAAGGTCTCATTAGTTATTTCCCTAGCTGACAGCCAGCCACTTATGGAGCACGTCAGGATCAGTGAAACTGGAATCATAAGGCCCATGGCTACTTGGAGGGACTATTACTGACAGGACACCATTAGAATAGAAAACCCCAGGGAGTTATACTGGCAAAGGGAAGCAACTCAGCTACATGGCCTGAGCAGTGCTCAGGTTTCATAAAACCTGAGAGGAGCCTGCCATGTCATCGGTGCATTGGAGAAGAGCTGAACAGACGCAGTGACTTCTCTGGTGTTGTGGTCCATATGGTAAGGCAATTGGCAGGGCAACAGTTTGCAAATCAACTCCAGGAAGACAGAAAAGTGGCATAAATGTTGTCTGTTTGCCTATGAAAAAATATGCTTTATCCCTGATGCGTGGATACTCTTCAGCTGTGATGCCTGGACAGGTCACAGAGCTCCTATGGGGTTGTTTTATCTGGTCTACCTCGTGTTTCTATTACATTTAACTGTTTTGGTGTTGTGCTGAGAGCTGTGCAAATTGAATGTTGCTGGAACCAGTATTTGATCTTCTGGTTATAACCAAAGACTGTGTAGTCAGATGACGGATGTGTACACAGCTACAAAATGCTACTTTTCTTAAAGCTGTGGGTTTTGTGGGTGTCTTCCTCTTTCCCACTCCTTTTTGTTGGACTCTCTCAGGGCTCTGCTCTTGGTCCAGTGTAGCTGTAGACACTAGCAGAAGCAGCAAGACTGGACCCTCGTTTTCCCAACTACTTTTGCAGGACTCCAGCACGTCTTTGCAGTGATGAGCTTGGACATATATAGACACAGCTGGATTCAAGGAGGAGGAGCCAGCACAATGTGATCAGCCAGCTCCCCACAAAGAAACAGCAAGATACCAATTTACCAGTGGTAGATTGACCACAGTTTGGGAACCCCTGCTCTAAACCAGATTGGTTCCCTACATTCTACCTAATACATTTTTCTTTAGTTCAAATTGGATTCACCTTACAATATTCAAAATGTTTTGGGCTATGGTTTTCATAGCATTTTGGGCCTGATCCCATGGTGCTTTTGCATGAAAAATCCCATTTATTGCATTAGATTTTTACTGTGTAGCACTGCATGGCTGGGCCCTGGAGTTGCATGATATCCCAGTAGTATAAAAAGCTCTTGAATTCTCAGAAAGGGCTACATGTATCATTTTTCCTTCTCTCTTGTCATATAGCCCAAGTAAGGATTCTTAAAAGAACAGTAAAAATTCTACCCCCCAAACGTGAACACCTCCTCTTTGAAATCTCAAAATCTTTGAGGAAGTTAGCAGATTTCACCTGTACATTTTGCTCAGGAAATATTTTTTTGAATGTATTCAATGAAAAAAGATGGAAAACTCCATAATAAAGTTAAATACTTTAGTAACAATACTGAGCATAAGTGAAACTACTGATGGATGTTATTAAAACTAACATTTTAAATTTTAATAACTTAAATAGAAAAAATCTTATTGTTTCCTTAAAAACAAAGTTTGCAAAATACACTTATAATAATGAAGGATTCCTGAGCACCTGTTTTATTACCAGTGGTCTGCAATAAACGCATATTCTGCATATTGCATTATTTTATTTCTGATCTACATCCTTTAATTTAAAAAATACTTGGATTCCTTTAATAAAATATGTCTGTGCTTCAAGTGATTTTGTCATTTTTTTGATGTGCAAAATGGAAAGCAGATTCTAAACAGATTCTAAAGAAAAATGCCTAGCTTACATTTAATGCAAGCTCCTAGTGCATTGGTTTATGCAAGGATATGGGTAGAATTCTGCTTTAATCATAGGGATATCCTATAATGATTCCCTGTTCCCTTCTCTTGTTGGGAGGCACATTGTTTAGTGTGCACGTTATTCATAATATGCAGTTTAATTAATAAATATTTTTCTTAAAGAGACCTGTTGACATCATGCATTAAGCGGGAATTGAGCAAGAAACTGTCCAGATATTATGCAGTCTCCCTCCACCCCCCAAAATTCATGTTATTAGTCCCTTTTTATGGACAGTATTTATTCACACTGGCATTCACAGTATTGCACATTTTAAACATGGACTCAAAAATAAATTTATGAAGTAACAAGTAGGAAGTTTCAGAATCCCAGAAACACATCACTGAGTATCTCTGAGCAATGTAACTCACATATGGGATTGATGTTGCTGAAACAACACAAATGGCATTGATAGTTATGCTAGAAAGACTGTTTTTCAAGATGGAAAATGATCATCGGTAACAAAACCAGAAGCAATAGCAAGAATGTCAATCTGGGTATCTGAACCTAGGATCTGTGGCTTTTCTTTCCCTTTGGAGTGAAGGAGAAATGAATTAATAGCCAAAGAATAAGGCATCATCAAAGAACATGGCCCAATATAATGCTACTTCATGCACATTTACTAATTCTAGTAAAAGGTGGATGCATCAATGTGGGGTTTTACAAAAAGTTCAGACCATTTCCAGACATGTGCCATCTTCTGTGATCCATATGTGATATTTTCTAGAAAATTATTTCTACAAGGATTTCCAGCATCCTGCAAAAATCAGTCAATGCCCCTGGTCTTTCTGTTTTAGCTTATATAATTCACTATTATAGAATACTTACCTGAAGTTTCTGAGAGCCCTTGATTCCCATTGGCATCAGTTAAGAGTTGGGGGTTCTTGGCACCTTATGGGGGCTGATCTAAGAGCAGCACTACCAAACCAATCACTCAGAAGGTCTAATTCAATAAAGCCCACATCTCTGGAAAGGAGAAAGTGTAAGGACTAGTGACATCACAGGTAGTTACCAAGGCTGTCACCCGCGCGCGCACGCACACACACACACACAAGGAAGGGGGGAGTGGGAGAAACCAGTTTTTCCCTTCACCTCTGCCATCTTCAGCATGCACCGATATAGGCGGTATTGTAAGCCTAACTTTTGGCATATCATTGTTTACAGAAGGCCCCACCATAGGTTTGGGTATAAGAATTTTTATAGGAATGACTGCTGAACGGGAATAAAACTCTACGTCCAGCACGTACCTCTCAAAATTTACCCGCAAGATGAAGCACTTCCTGCTTGAAAGTGCCTGCTTTGTGTATTGTTACAAGCAATAATCAAATGATTCCTATAGACTTCGATGCTCTGTTTAGGGGAATCATCGGTCTTTCACTGCTTGATGGTGAGAAGATGCCACACACTTTGATAAAAAGGAAGAGAAACAGGAATGCTAGAAGTAAAATAGTTGGTGTGGTTTAAATGATGCACATGAGTAAAATACAAAAATTGGCCCACTATATTGCCCTTGCTTTTGTTCTTATTCCAGACTGGCTCAAACCAGTGGTCCTGCTCTTCCAGTTTCCTGTTTCTGACAGTAGCTATTATTAGATGCCTCAGAGGAAAGGGTAAGAAACCTCAGAGTGGATAATTATGAAATAACCAACTCAGAGGGAAAGTTTCCTTGGAAATCTGACTGGTTATTGTTTATACCTCGGCCCTGAAACATGAAGACTAGTATTTTATATATATTGTCTAATGTATCTGTGGATGTGCCAATCATCCATAGCAATACACAAGCTTTGCCTTCTCTTCTCTTGTTTTGGTGTCTTTTTTCCATTAAGTTTTTTTCTGTTTTTTAACACGCTGGTTTCTTACTAATGTTTAATCCCCTCTTTTCTTTCTTCCTTTTTCATTCTTTCTTCCCTGTATTGCATTTCTGTCCTTCCTCAGTGTTGTCTTTCAAATCCTTTTAGTTGTATTCCCTTTTCTCATTCTTCTGTACTCTTCTGCCTCCATTTTCCACTTCTCATCCACGTTCCAACCTTCCCTGAGTCCCACTCAGCACTCCTTGAGCTGGAATTTACATCTCTAGCTCAAAGTGTAGACGTACCTCCCTCTTTCTAACAGACCCTATCCTTTCAGTCTTCCACTCACTTCTGCATCATCTTCCAGCATTTGTATCTGCACTCCCCTCTCATTCTACTCATTTGCAACAACCATGCCACTGTAGCATCCTTGCCTCACTATTTCTAACTATACCCATCATTTATTCATTGCTTCCTGCAGGTACCTGACCTAAAGAGAAAGCTGATATCACAAGTGAGTCTTGAGAATCATGGGAGCCCACAGCAGCAGGAATTTCCATCTCAATCTCAGTAAAGGAAACCCAGCCCCTTTCCCACCTCCATAGGCAAGGGAGCCAAGGATCTTGCTATGTACTTGGTGGTGGTGTTAGGGGTGAGGAAGTTCACTGTTGGGAATGGATGAGCTAGTCTCCATTTCCACATAGTGAGGATAAGGAAAATATTCAACATAGCAGCAGCTTAAATGTCAACAGGTGTCTGAGCTCAGCAAACACTCTGATAAATGCTCAGTTCAGTTTGTCTGATCTAGAGGCTGAACACCCATAGCTACTTGGCTCATTCACTCCTAATGAGCTGGGCACTGAACGGGAACAGTAGTGACCAGCTAACTGGCTACACAGCCGGGAAAGGGACTGACACACCAGGAATTTGGCAGATGCCCTGCACACCAGTCTGGGCCTACAGAGGAACTGAAAAAGACATGTAATTTTTCACACAAAATATCCAACCTCACTATGAATCCATAATAACCCATTTTAATTGGTCTAATGCAACACAGTGATGTCTCCATGACAGTCATATAACAAAAGCAATTGTAACAAAAGATGTTTGCTTTTTTGTATTTGGTACAATAATAACTTCCAATTTGACACTTCAAGTAAAATGCTTATGTTTGGCTTTGTAAAGGGGGGGGGGGGGGAGGAATCAGAGGTAGTGATTCCTTTGAAAATATGGAGCCAGGTACCATGATATGTGCTTGATTTCAACATGACTTTATGGCTTTCTAGAGGATGTATGTTATCCATTAACTGGCCAAGGTTACTTTGATTTCCCATTATAACTCTCTCAAGTTGTTTAAAGTTGATGAAAAATGACTGAACACATTAGCCAGCTTCATAATATGAACTCCACATGCACAGTGCTTTAGAGGTCACAGGGTGAATATTCGCTATTAATTAACTGCTGTTACTGTTTAAATATTTGAATGATATTGTAAAATTACCATTCATTTGTATTTCCAGCTATCTAGACAGACATAAATCAAAACATTTACACAGCATTCACTGCTTCAACATAAATCCATTATGATTACAGATTTGTTATTCAGTGTTGTTCTGTAGACACATACTTTCCTTGTATATGGACAGGTATGCACATTTTGAGATAATATGACTGCAAAGGATTATTTCATCATCAAAAGTACTCTTCAGAGATTGTATGTTTCATGTGACAGGTAGTTTTTGGAACCATAGGTCCCAAATCCAATAAAGCACATAGAGAATTACTTAAAAGCGTTAAACATTACACATAAAACATAAGTATCATGCATCAACTATGTGTCTGCTAAAACAAAAACAGCCTAATTAGAAAATTTAAAAGCATGAGACATCATCTTTTTCAATTCTGAAGGAAAGTAGATATTTATAAAACTATTTTGAACCCAACGGGGAGGTAGTTAATTTCAAAAAAATGTTTAAGCATTTAAAAATTGTTTTGTGTATTTTAGAAAACAAATGAGCTTTTTTTCACTGGAATTTTTATGCTTACAATTCAAGGGCTTTTATTTTATTTAAAAAGTAATGCACTATTGATTTGACACAGAAAAGTGTGGAACCAATTTCAGTATCTTTCCCATGTGAGAGATTTGACTAGCAACTCTGGACGGCTGTTTACTGGGAAGAATTCTGGTAGGTAATTCATCCATCTATCTGTCTATCAGCAATGATGTGAGAAGGCTTAATTCCAGGTTAATGTAAGATGCCTTTGTAGAAATCTGATTTTTAGGTACCTGTAACATAATCTCATTTTATTCTCCCATGAGAACATATTCCTTAAACAGCTTTAAATAAAAATCCTGTCTGATGATATGAAGATTAAATATTTGACATTCAAAGATCTATCGATGTATCTGAGTATCAGACTAAAGAACAGTTTTTTTATTTTCCATTTGATTTGTACATGTATCTTCCAAATGTCAATGGATCAGATTTGGAGGGCCACGTTCTTCGAAAGTCCATTGTCTTTTGGAAGGTACCTGGGGATGCATCCACACAAGAATTATTATTTAAAATAAAATTGCTATTTAAATGTGTGTGTATGCACCCATACACATGCAACTGGGAATTTAAATAAGATGTTCATTTGGAACATCATTTGCATTTAACATCCCCTTCCTCCCCACCCCCCCAAAACAAAAGAAAAGAAACCTGAGCAGTTCATACAAGAGATGTACTTTGGTTGAATTAAACTCTAGTTGCTTCAAACTAGCCAGGAGGAATGCAGCTTATTCACTTCAGCTGAAATTCAGCCTTCTTTGTACAAAGTCACAGTAATTTGACTTCATGAGGCGGGGGCTGGATGGGGTGGAATCTATGTCCCTGTACTTTAGGTTGCAGTGTGGCCCTTCCACAGCTGCAATGCCAATTTGTGGCAGGGAACATCAGTTATGGTCCTTCTGCCCCCTTTGGGTTTGGGCCATCGGATCTGTTTAACTATATGTGAGATCTCCCATACAGAAAGAAACAGAAATAAACAAGGGGTGTATCTACACTGGCAACTTAGGTCGACTTAAGGATGATTAAGTCGACCTACACAAAGCCGCGTCCACACTGGGCTTTTATTAAGTTAACTTAAGCGCTTCCTTAAGTCAACTTAATAACAGCTTAAGTCGATCTTATTAAGTCGACTTAAAGCCAATGTGGACGTCTCTGTCTGCTGTTAAGTTGACTTAACAAGGTCGACTTAAGTCAACTTAACAGAGTCAACTTAACTTTACAAGTGTAGACATAGCCAAGGAGTCCTGTGGCACTTTTAAAAGACTAACACATTTATTTATCGCATGAGCTTTTGTGGGAGAAAATCCCACTTTGGCAGACGCTTTGAAGAAAGAAATTGGATAAAAGCCCCCAAAAGTGCCCACTGAAGAACTGCAGAGATGATGTGTGTGTGTGTGTGTGTGTGTGGGGGGGGGGGGGGTGATGAAGAAGGGGAGTACATGTACTATAAACATCTACTTCCCCTCACTTGCACAACACAACACCTGACTCTCTTCCCCAATCCACTAGTTACAGATGCGCATGGATGTTACTCAGCTAAGTATCTTCTGTAAGTAGCCCAGTTGCAAGGGAGACAAATCAATCATGATTTGATTGTGTTTTTCTTTAGAAAATAAAGCCATTATTCCCAGTTCTCATTTAGGGGCGATTGGGGTGTTTCCTGTCAGCCTCAGGTGCTAGCAATGGCAGAAGGATCTATTGCTCTATTTTTATAGTGGGGAGAACTGCTCCAGGCCAAGTGTATGACTCCTCCTTCTTCATCCCCAACTACATTTTCTCAGGATAGAGGTTCTTTGACACTAGGGTCATGGCTTTTCATCCTATTGAACTTGGACAGGGAGACATCAATTTTGGAAAATGTAACTGCTTTAAAATTTCCTTCCTGGCTCAGGGAAAAGCCTACCTTTCTTATTAGGTTGTTGGGGGGGGATGTTATTCCATCACTGATTGACTTTACACAGCTGCTTGTATGGACCAGTCCTCAGGCCAGCAGGGAGACAGCAATTTAGGGAGGAATAGAGCCTCCAAAACCACCATTCAGCTTATTTTTACAAGAATAACTGATAAAATAAATGGACTAAATAATTCTCAATTCAGCAAATTATAACTACAGACTTTTAGAAATATAGATTCAAAAGTTACTTCATAGCCTTCATTATTCTACAGGTCTCATTTAGGTGGTTGATGTTGGGGTTTGTTTTTTTGGTGTTTCACTGCTGAAATGATAGTGTCACGTCTTAGCACCTCTTCCTATATCAGCAGAAGAGATCAATGAAGTTGTTAAGTAGGTAAATAGTTCTGGGAAGTTAGAAAAAATTTTATTTTAGAAAAATAGTCTTAAAATACATTGTTAAACTCAGGGGTTTCTGATAAAGTAGATCTTTGTATTATGTACAGTAAGGCAGTATGTCAAATAGTATCCTGCTGTGTTATTTTTCTTTCAATAAAAGTGAACATTGTTTATTTCTTTTTCGCTAACAGAGAGATGGGTAGGGTGTAGCGTATTTATGATACTGAAATGAAGCAGGAAAATATATTGAGAATGCTTCACTATTTTGCTACAATTACTTTAATATATTATCTTTTATATATGAAATCGTCAACATCCAAAAAACTATCTTCTTTCCTAGGATTGAGAAAAATATATGGTACAAAAACCTATACCAGTGTTTAAAATGCCTTAAGAAAAAAATACATTGTATGCCATAGCATTATTTTATAGTAGTCCATCAACAGTGTACCTGGTTTAGGAACTGTATGAACTATAATGACCAACCCACCCACATTTTATATCTTTGTTGAATTGGCAATATTTCAGTGGAATACCATGGGGGTCTGGTGCCTGATGGCCAATGCTTGCATTTGCCCCCCACTGTTGGCAAGAGCACCCCACATGAGGGGGGGTCCTGCTTGTTTCCTGCTCTCCTCCACTCCCTCCCCTGTGGTGTTCTTGGGAGCGGGAGTGACAAAAGCAGATGCTCCTTGGCATGGGCAGATTTTGAAGCTTCCTCTGGGGAAGGCAAACTCCCTGCCGCCCAACCCCCAGGCCCATCCAAGGTCCCACCCCCTGGCCTCTTCCCCACTCCTCATCACAGTTGCCGCATGGGTCTCTGGCTGATTTCCTCCTCTCCTCTTCTTCCCCACTCCTACCTATCCTCCCCACTCTCCTCCCAGCATGAGAGGCAGCTGCCTATGTGCCCCTCCAAAGGCAGGAACTTGGGTCAGTGTGGGATTGAGGCTGCTGTAGGATGACTCACTTACTAGCCTGTTTCTCCCTCCCCGGCTGACTGGGGAAGTGACAGACCCAAGTGTTGGAGGGTACATTAAACAGACCCCCACCATCAGGAAGCTTGGAAGAGACACAGGAAGTTTGGGCAGGAGGAGGAAGGGGTGCAGACAGCATCAGTGAGAGGAGGAGTCCTATAAAATCCCAGTCTCCTGTAATCCAGGAGGAATGCATCTGAATGAAAGGTTAATTGTGGAAACACGTAGCACTTCTAAAGTATTTTCCATCAAGGCACCTAAGCAAAAACAAACTAAGCTACACAATTCTCCTCTGAGACAAGCAAATATCATCCCTGGTGTTGAATGTTTCAGAAAATCAAAAGAGGAGTGTTGTGGCACTTTAAGGACTAACAAACTAACAAAAATAAATTTGTTAGTCTTTAAAGTGCTTCAAGACGCCTCTTTTGTTTTTCGGCAAGGCAGTGAAATTAAAACTTAAGACTGGACTGGAGAAGACTCCCCTTCTGTTTTGCTAGGAAGGCTTACATCAGTTTCATACTGTCTGCGGGCATGGCATACAAGCTTTATATGCTCCATTCAGTAGATTCCTGGGGCAGCTGAGGGAACCAGGCTTCATGAAGCATAAAAGCTTTTGCTCAGCACAGAGAGGGCAGGAGGCAGGGAAAGAGGTGGGGCCATCACAGCCAATCAGGGAAAGCCTTGCCTCCCTGTGCCTTCAATAAACTCTGCCCATGCCCCAAACACCACCAGGCCAGTGAGGGGAGGGGGAATGGGGAAGAGGAGGAAAGAAGTCATTGCTCTAAGTCCTGCTGGTGGTGCGGGGGGAGGCGGTAGAAGAGGAGCTGACTCAGCAAGCAACAGGGCTTCCAGGTGTTTATGACATCCCTGTGCCCAATGCCAAGGGAGGGGGTGGGAGGATGCTTGTGCTCCCCTCCCTCCCACAGTGGGAGCCCTTAGCAGTCAGGCAGGGACATCAAAGCCAGACCCCACCCCCGACCTGCATGCAACAGTGGGGAGCATGCCACCCTCCCCCCCCTTGGTACGCCACTGAAACATTTAGCTAGTTTTCATCTAATAATAAGAGAAATGCAAAGTTCAATACTTTGTTTACAGTGTAGTTTTTCCACAGTACATAATATCCACCCTCTTGTCCTTTCCCCCTAAATTGAAAATGTATTTTAATGAGCTGAGATTTATTTCTTCTATTACATCAACCAACAAATCTTTTTCCTCTTTATTATACCCCAATTTGTATGGGTTTTCCAAGAAACTTTGCTATGTGCTTTTGTTTTACTGTACAGAACTATTAACAAAAATTAATCCGTAAATCACAATTAGAAAACAAAACCATTTGTTCTGCAATCAGCTAGTAGAAAACATAGAAAGGTGTGAGCAACAATTGAGTTTTAGTAGTGTAACTCTATGTAATCCACATACTTGAGCATTCCATATTAACTGCATTTGATTTACTCTGTAGTGTTACCCGGAGATGGATAATCAGACTTTCAGTTAATTAAAGGAGCACATAAAGGAAGTTGGATCCAGGTAATCTAATCCACCAGCGTCTATTTTGCATCCACTTGGAGCTGTAAAACAGTAGCTCATATTTTTCTCTGTTGGATTTGGTTGAAGGTTCTGAACAGATTCCTTTGGAGATTCTTGAAACATAGATGTGGTCTGAACTCTTGAAACTGGCATTAGCACTAGAATTTTATTATCCACAACTCTTGAGACCTTTGTATATTCCTTACTCGTTCCAGGGACAGTGCAGTTTTCAGTTTTGCCACTGTTTTCTTTCCATTTTGGTAATACAGCTAATGCCCCATCTTGGTTGACTTTGTGAATTTCTACATAATCCATTAGTTTAGTAGACAAAAAAGGTGACCTCTCATTGGGTAGCAACTGCACTGTATCTTGGTTAGCTTTGGAATGCAAGTGCTCCATCTCCCCCTGCTTGTCTAGTTTTTCCCCACTGATAGTTTCAATGGTTGTAGAATAATGTGACTGATTATTTTCTTCATTTCCCACCAAAACTGATGCAACATTCACATTCATGGTTTCAAGAGTTATCTTACAAACATCTGAAATGTTGTGGTAGGAACATTTAGGAGTCTGATTGCTAGGTAGCTGAGCTCCAGGCCATGTAGATAACTTCGCACCACCAGAGCTAAAATAAGGTGTTTTCCCTTTTAGGTCTATGCTCTGAATTTCGCAGCTTCTTTTTCTTGCATTGTTTTCTGGAATTTCACTGATATCTGGTATTTGAAATGCTGATGGAAGGATTCTGGACTCCCTGTTCCGCTCAGACATCAGGAAAGGGCTGTCACAGCTCCCTCTCCCTGAGTCACTGTCTGTTTCCTTGTGTGCTGACTTCAGGCTTTTACTGGGATGACCTTTTTCATGACTTGGCATCAGTTGCTGATCCTCACTGTCATCTACCTCCAGAAATTCTACCAGTAAGTCCTCACAGTCTGATGTTGGCGGAAAGTCCTGGCAACCCAGAGCGCTCAATAACTCTTCAGACTTCCCTGTCTGAGAGGTAATAAAAATCTACATTACAATCATGTTCATGGCTAACTGTAAGATTTATCTGTTATCTCCCCCACCCTGACTGAGACAACAGTGATTAGCTTACACGTATAACATGGAAAGTGTGCTTGAATGCTGCAGCAGCTGTAATGTATGCAGTTCTATGGTTAAGATTAAACTTGAAGCTGATCTTGTTCTGGTGTCTACACAGTGGTGAATTTAGAGTTAATGAGGCCCTGTGCCCCGCTTCATTTTTGGCCCCTCCCCCCCACCAGGGACCCAGCAAAGAAAAAAACACTCTCTATTACCCACTCACCCCCATTTTTAATTCTTTTTTCTTCATCATTCTCCTATATTATAAGTATTAGGAAGTAAATGAAAATAAAGTGACGTATCTTGATAGTTCTTGTAGTCTAACTTTTTTTTTCACAGACAACTTGAAAATTGACCACTTTTATGATCTTTCCAAATGTTCCAACTATTGTTAACTATCTATTGTTAATCTCTTTGGGTAAGAGCACTTTATTTAAAAAACCCCAAACCCCCCAAACCTAATAACCTTTCCTTGGTCCAGCTGAATGGAGATCACAGTTTGAGAACTTCTAGTCTAGATGAAATCTTATATTTCCATTATGCCAGGCCTCAACAAATCTGCTGCACACCTAAGGGGCCAGCCCAAAAACTGAGGTGCCTAGGGTGTGCGGCAGGGAAGGGGCCCCTGCCACTGAAAGGCCGCCACTGTGATTGCTTTCAACGGCTATATGGAATACACGGGGCCCTCCACTGCAGAAAAACTTCCATGGCCACCAACATGCACTGCATGAAAGACAGTCCCCCCACCCCCACCATGGAAAAAAAGCTGCTGCTGGGGGCACTTTCAGTGGGGGGGGGGGCACAGGGAGACAGCCATGCTGAAACTGTCAGCACCACTGGCTCTTTTTTTAGGTGCCTCCCTGGCTACTGGGGGGCTGTTAGGCACCTAGGGCAAAATCGTGGGTGCCATGGCGATCTGACACCTGGGATTTGTTGAGACCTGCATTGCACTAATGTGAAAAATGTGTGAAAATAAAACGTATAGGTGATGGGTGGAGCCACATATGGTGAGCAGCTGGGAAGGACCTCATCAGTCAAGAGGGCTACACACAGGCCAGTCTGGAAGGTGGATTGTGACCCTGATGGGGGGTTGATGCTGGGGAGACAGGCCCTGCTCCCTAGAGCTTGGGGCATGTGGCAACTGCCAGAGAAAGTGTCTGACTCTCTTCATCTCTGCAGTGCTGTGGCCCTACAGGAGGTCTGAGACATGTGAGGAACAGACTGAACATCCTGTACACCCCAAAGACGCTGGGTGTGGTGCTCTGGTACCAAGGGGTGCCGTTGGGTGTTTGCCTTGAACCTTTCTCCTCTTTTCTTTATTTTTTCTTTGATTTTTGATTGCTGTTCATTTAATACGTTGTATTGCTTTGTACTATATTAGTGAGTCAGGGAGGTGCCCACTGCAGACAGGGCCAGATCAAGTCATGGGGTTTAGGGGCTATTGGGGGCCCCAGGCTGCAGCCTTTAAGGCCCCTGCATTGAGTGCTGGGAGGGACCCTGCCTGTGATGGAGGGGCTGGGGTGCTGGAGCCAAGGTCATGCTCCATGGTGCTCCCACCCCATCCCAGGATGGCTGTTCTGCTCCTGTAGCGCTGTCAGGCCACTTGGCCAGAGCCCCCGCGACAAGTCCTGGTGAGGTGGGCAACAGCACTCCGGGCCCTGGAGAGCCACGCTGGAGGTTGCACCACACGCCAGCTGGCCCCCCCCCCCAGGGCAGATCAGACAGCCTGGGGGTGGGGTGTGAGCACTGCAGTCCTCTCTCAGCACAGGCCCAACCCCAAACCATTGTGGAGGGGGGCCAGGGCCCATGGCGGTGGGGGGCTAGGGCCCCAGGACAGGGGCTGCCCATGAAAGTGAGCAGCCCAGAGCCCTGGGGTCCCATAATCCAGCCTTGACTGCAGATTTAGCACCCCAGTGTGGGGTACCCTAGTCCCTGCCCTAGATGACCTCAACAAGATTGAGAGTTGAGCCCCCCAGGAATCCAGGGCTCAGCTTTGTCAGGGTTACAGGGACTCCGCCACATAGGAGAGTGGGAGGGGAGCCCTTGAGGTCAGGCAGGCCTCTAGGTAAACGGAGTGGGAGTGAGGACTCAGATCCTTTGGCTAACCAATTTTATGGGGGTATTGTATGAGCCAGGATAATTCCCCCCTAATAGTGGGCCCACTCCTCCTCTCACACCTCATTGCTGTTATGCTATTGCCGAAACAGTGAAAAAAATTATGATGCAAATTCTATGCAAGACAACTTCAAAAAAACACATTTAGAGCATAGCTTGCAGAATAAGTTTACAGAATGCAGAAAGCCTGGACTGCTTTGCGACTTGCAATGCTTATTAAGTTTAGTTATTTGTTAGATTTGTCCTGAATTTTTGGCCCCCCATCATTGGGGGCCCCATGCCAGGGCACTGTGGGTTTCATTGTAAATCCACCACTGTGTCTACATGCACTTCCTCTGAACAGACAGTCCCAAAACTTGTGCTCATGGCACACTATGATCACGGGAATCTAGCGCTGACAATGATTTGAGGCAGCCAGTGGGGTGAGAGAGACAGAATGAAGGAAGACCAGGGCCCAGCCACCTCTTCCCCTCTGGAGAGTAGAGCATTGTAGGAAGCACATACTGTATCCTATTAAAAAGAGTTAGCAAAAGCCACTCAGACTTTGGCGCCCCGGTGTTTCAGAAGATGTTACGACAGCCACAGATTCAATACTGATACATATAACCCCTCTTCAAATCCTCTCTTCCCTCCACCACCCCCAGTGAAGGCACTAGCTTAAAGGCACATCTAATCCATATTATCAACCTGGCCATTTTGCTTATTTTTCAAACAGATTCAGGCTATAAAGTCCCTAATCATGGTAATGGCTTGTTTCAGTATTAAATGCAAATGCCGTCTTTGTTGTGTTCATTATTACAAAAAACCTGGCAAAGTATGTAGCACTGAATTCTCCTGTACTCTTTAGTAGTACCCACCTCTAGCAGATGTGTATCTACTCCCTTTATTTTGGGCCCCGGAACTGGTGGTAAGATGCAGGATACCATACTGAAAAAAACCCAAAGACAAAGAACATGAGAACAAAGGCATGAATCCTACTGCCTCAACTGCTATTCCATTTCTACCCCAGGTGAAACATTTCTAATGTATTTGATACCTTTCGTATCAGACCTCTGCTCACTGTGTGATGGCTTCTCAGGGCAGTATCACTCACTCAGCCAGGTATAACTCAGTAAATGTTTTTAAATGCCTTACATAGCTATTTATGCAAGTACTGTGGTGAAGTTAATTGCTGGTGAATTGGAAATGGAAAACATGTTGCTGACAACTACTCTAAGTGATATAGACTCTCAGAATCACTTATTTCTATTATTACAAAGATTTGGAATAGTACAAGAGATGTATGGCACTTAACATTGCTTTGGCACTGAACGGCATCTTTCTCAAATGTGGACCATAGCAGCTGTTAACACCACACAGCCACACTACACAACGTTTTGGTGATGAAATTGAAGAAGAATGCACTATTCAACTGAAACTGAATGAAAATGCACTCTGATTGTAATCAGTGATTTTGGCACCCGTCTGAAACTTCAAATAGTGAGCCCCAGGCTAGTGTGATTTTTCAGTCCCCAAACTGTTTCAGTCTGGCTGGGAATATTTTGAGGGCTTGTCTTCATGTTCAGCACAACTGTACCACTTAGTAAAGATGTTACCTATGCCATGGGAGAGCTCCTTCATTGATGGAGGCACTCCACCTCTGAGAGGCCGGTAGCTATGTCAACAGGAGAAGCCCACTTAACAACAAAGCTCAGTCTACCCAGGGAGTTTGGTCAGGGGTGTGAATTTTATGCACCTCAAATGATACATTTTAACTATCAGACATTTTAGTGTAGACTGGGGCTCAGGCTCTAATGACCAGATAATGTCTGAGCGGATGGCAGGAAATGGAGGGGTTCCCTCATGAAAGAACCTGTCACAATTACAGCTCCAATCTCTGTCTGTACTTGGGGGAGGAAGGTCAAGGAATGTTTCTTTCAAATGCTCCCATAGTTCCCCTGGCTCGGTAATGCCCCAATACAGGCAGTACCTGGTAGGGACAACTGGTTCTAAATATCTATTAAAAAGAAAGACACTCCATGGTAAAAACAAACAAAACAAAAAAAGGCACCATTTCACTATGTCTCACTAGAAAAATAATGTAGTCAGGTTCCAAAGGGGTAGCCGTGTTAGTCTATTGCAGAAAAGCAACAGAGTCCTGTGGCACTTTTAAAGACTAACAGATTTATTTATCGCACGAACTTTCGTGGGAGAAAATCCCACTTCGTCAGATGCTTTGAAGACGAAGTGGGATTTTCTCCCACGAAAGCTCATGAGATAAATAAATCTGTTAGTCTTTAAAAGTGCCACAGGACTCTGTTGCTTTTTTAGAAAAATAATATATGTTACACATTTTGCTTTGCTGCAGCAGTTAACCAAACACTATTTACAGCGCTGGGCTATTCATGCCGCTGGAGTACAATCAAAGGCTATGTCTACATGGATGGTGGCAAATTCGCCACCATCAGATTGATTTTTCCAGATCAGCTGAGCAATCAGTAAGGACACGCTCAGTTGACTTGGAAATCAATGTAATAAAACCACCCACTCAAGTGGCATTATGCTGCGTCGATGGGAACATGTTTCCCGTTGACGCAGAGCAGTGAAGACAGAGTGTAGAAGTGAAGTTACGAAGTTAACGGGAGTTACACAAGCTACACATAGTAACTCCCATCACGTGCTGCCAAATTCACTGCCAATGTTGACCTGGCTAGAGAGATTTAAAAAAAAGAGCCCACACTGTAAGGCGTACAGAAATAAGTATACTCCATAATACAATGTTTGCCAAATGAACGAGGAAAATTAAACAAGAAGTTCAGGGCTAGATTCTCAGTCAATGTAAATAGGGCATAGCTCCAAAGAAGTTAAATCAGGAGGGGAGGAAGGGGGGGGGGGGGAGGAAGCTGAGGCCAGAGCGTGCTCCCGGTCCACCCTGGCCCCACTCTGGCCAGTCTGTGGGTTGGGGGGAGGCAGTTCGCGTGCGGTGTGGAGTGGTGGTGGTCCCGCCACAAATCAGTCAGCCCCCAGGTGGGACGAACAGCGGCTGGCCCGCCCCACTCTGTCCCCGGGGGTGGGCCAGCCAGCCCAGGAGCAGACTGGGTGCTCAGAGCCCAGCCTCTGGCTCCGGAGCCCACCCCCCCAGCCCTGGCAGGAAAGGAGTGCTCTCAGCGCTCCTGCCCTGCCGGTGCTGAGCCAGGCAAGGCCAGATTATTCACGGGGGTTTTAGAGGCTTGAACCCAGGGCCCCCTTTTAGAGGCTTAAGCCCCTAAAGCCCCTTTGAAAATCCGGCCCTCATCTACTCATAGACTTTAAGGTCAGAAGGGACTGTTACGATCATCAGTTCATGATCTAATTATTTATTGATAAGCTTCTAAGAGATCATAAAAACAATGGAAAACTAAAACAAATGTTAAAAGCTTATTTTTTAAATGTAATTAACTAAATCCTTTAGATTTAATACAAATGCTAATATTGTGACTTACCTGTAGCCTTTCAAAGCCACTGTCCAGATTATGATTAAACAAATGGCAGATGACAATACAGCCACAAAGATCCATATAATCATATCCTTCATTTCTATGTCTAGAAAATACAAGCAAAAATGCATAAATTGCATACAGTCTAGTTACTCGAGACTCTAGTAGCTAGAAGTGGGTGATAAAAATGTTGCAAATGGCAATTCTCTTTAAAATGGGCCTAACCCTCAAACTCAGTTTTGTGGCTTGAGACCATATCTAGTAGATGCTGATCTACTGCATCATATTTGTGCTTGATGTGCTCTTCACCTGATGGCATAGGTGAGCCCCAAAGGAGTGGCTGATGTGGTTGGGCCCCAACTAGAGGTATTCTCTCTGCTACGCAAGATCCATAAACCTGGAAATCCAGGATGCTACATCATCTCAGGGATTGGTACTCTTACAGCAGGATTGTCTGGGTATGTGGACTCTCTTTTCAGGACTTACGCTATCAACACTCCTAACTATCTTCAACAGACCACCGACTTCCTGAGAAAACTACAACCCATTGGTGATCTTCCAGAAAACACCATCCTGGCCACTATGGATGTAGAAGCTCTTTGCACCAACATCCCACACAAAGATGGATTACAAGCCATCAGGAACAGTATCCCATATGATGTCACGGCATACCTAGTGACTAAACTTTTTGACTTTGTACTCAGCCACAACCATTTCGGATTTGGAGATGATTTATGCCTTCAAGTCAGTGGCACTGCTATGGGTACCCACATGGCCCCACAATATGCCAACATTTTAATGGCTGACTTAGAATAATGCTTCCTCAGCTCGTATCCCCAAGTTCCACTCCTCTGCTTATACTACATTGATGATATTTTCATCATCTGGACCCATGGAAAAGAGGCCCTTGAGGAATTACACTGTGCTTTCAACAATTTCCACCCCTCCATCAACCTCAGCCTGCATCAGTCCACATGGGAGATCCATTTCCTGTACACTACATATAAATAAGTGGTGGCCACATAAACACTATCAGATACCAGAAATGTATTGATGCTATACCTATCTTTGGCTATGTTTACACTTACTACAGTTAGTTCAAATTAGTTAATTTGAACTAACTAATTCGAACTAATTTCTCCCTTTTCCCCAGTCCGATGGTCCCCACGTCTCTTCTCCCTTCTCCCCAGCCCGCTACCCCTCTTCCAGGAAACTTGGGACAAAGCCTCATTTACTTCTATATAAAAGATCTTCTGGTGATGATGCTGTTAAGTTATGAATGTAACTTGATTTTGACAGCAAACTGGTATCCATTTCTGAAGATCAAGAGTTATGAGCTCAGTTAGAAGATGAGCTGCAGGGCTGTAAAAGCTATAAGTGATTGCTCAGTTTGACACAAATATTTATATTTGTCATCTCTAAAAGTGTGTATATTCCAGAAAATATTTTCAAGCGTTATTAAGAAATATCTTTAGACACTAATTGCTTTTTTCCAAAATTATTTTCTTGTGGTTGTTTTGATATATTTAATGTATGAACTGATTTATCTAAAATTAATTTAATTATGTGTGTGCATGTTTATAGTTATATGGATAATACTGGGTAGCAAAGTAGCACAGTCTAACAATTTCATCATCAGATTCCAACACCATTCAACTTTTCTCAAAGTTATAGCAATGACAGTAATATAAAAACAAAACAAAAAATACTCTCATTAAATTAAAAGGCATGGGGCTGGAGGGAAGTGCATATGTAATTCTAAACACCAATAACATACTTTATCAGTAGCCAGAAGGGGGATCATTTTCATTAACCCAAAGCTACTAAAGACTCTCTACTGGTTAGTTTACAGCTCTCTTAGTGGCTGTTCATTGACATTAGGAGATCAGACGCCAGAGAGCTCTGCTGTTATGGCGTCAGAGCCGTCCTGCTAACAGGTTGCTATTATAGCTGACTGTAGTGAGGTTGCCCGATGCTGCGTCTCTTCTCCCAGCCGGGAGAGGCTAGATAAGCAGCAAGTGTCGTCTCACATTTGTTTAGTAAATTAATAAAACTACAGTATTTCAGTTTAACATTTTTATTAAAGTTCAGATGAAAAGAAAACATCTATGCATTTCTTTTGAATTAAGTTACTTAGGCATGCTGATGCTTCCGGCTCCAAAAAACAGTTGCCCATGCAGCACCATGTCTCACAAATTGCCGCTCAACGAGTACCATAACTTGCTCAGCTGCATCATCAACTTAGAGGGAACATTGCCTACAGCCCCCAAGTGAAAACTCTCCAACACATCATCAAGAATCTACAACCTATTCTGTAAAATGATCCCTCACTCTCTCGAGCCCTGGTAGGCCAGTTCTTGCTTATAGACAGCTCCTCAATCTTAAGCAAATACTCACCAGCAACTACACACCATATAACAGGAACATTAAGTTAAGTACCTATCCCTGCCACAAACCCGGTGCCAACTCTTCCCACATATCTACTCAAGTGACACTATCATAGAACCTAACCAAATCAGCCACTCCATCAGAGGCTCATTCATCTGCACACCTACCAATGTGATATATGCAATCATGTGCCAACAATGCCCCTCTGCCATATACATTGGCCAAACCAGACTGTCTATGCGCAAAAAACAGACACAAATCAGACATCAAGAATGGTAACATTCAAAACCAATAGGGGAACATTTAAAACTACCTGGACATTCTGTACAAACATGCTAATTACAGTATTTCAGAAAAAAAAATTGAAAAACAGACTCCAATGTGTAACGGAAGAGCTGGAATTCATATTCAAACTAGACACCTTCACACTGGATCTGAATAGCGATTTGGAATGGCTAAGTCAGGCCTCAACAAATCCTAGGCACCAGGTCACCATGGTGCCGAGGATTTTGCCCCTGACACTTAAGAGTTCTGGGAAAAAGCCCCCCTCCTCCACGCAGAGCTCGCCGGGCTCCACCTCCCCTGCTGCCAAAAAAAGCTGCGGTGCTGGGGGAGGGGCTTGCCACCAGAAGGAGCTGGATACCTAAGGGCACCCGAGTTTTTGGGTTGGCTTCTAGATGTCTGGCAGATTTGTCGAGGCCTGGGCTAAGATCTCCATCTTTAAGTGTCTGATGAAGTGGGATTTCTCCCATGAAAGCTCATGTGATAAGTAAATTTGTGTCAGAGGGACGGGCCCTTCCCTCTGCGGAAGACTCAGATACACTCAATGGCTATGTCAACACTGGCAGTTTAAGTCGACTTAAATTAAGCTATGTCCACACTAGGCTTTCATTAAATCGACTTAAGAAATTCCTTAAGTCGACTTAATGAACGCTTAAGTCAACTTAATAAAAACTGCAGGGTAGGTCAACTGAAGCCTGCTAACCTAACCCTTCTTTAGGTCGACCTAAGCCCAGTGTGGATGTTTCAGTCTACTTTGTTAAGTTGACTTAATAAGATTGATTTTAAGTCAACTTAAAGTCGACCTTATTAAGTCGACTTAACAAAGTCGACTTAACTTTTTGTAGTGTAGATCTAGCCAATGAGACTACACACAGTGCATGGATGTGCCAAACTTTATTGCTTTAATATAATGTAGCAAGCCTTTTGGCCTTTAAGTGTTACGAAATACACTTCGCCCACAAGCAGCAAGCAGGCAAACAAGCGAACAAGCAAGGATTGAATGTTCACGCCCCTTCAGCTGTGGGCAGTTCGTACCCTCCGTCCCTGTCCTCAAGGGCTCGTAGCAAGTGCTGCTCCAATGTGGGGAGTTTATGGGTACCCCAGAGGGTTGGGGTCTACAGGTGAGACTGCTCCCCAGGTGGGGGCTCCCAACCTTCATATAACTATCCCTCCCCCTGTGGGCGGTTGCATTCCCAGGCTGGCTCTGGCAGAAAACACCATTATCTTATAATAAATATATACAACATTCTCGAAACTAATCATCTCACAACGTATTTTGCAGCTGGGGTGGCTCCAAGCTAGCCCAGCACCAGTTAATACTGGTGCAGGGGCAGCCCTCAATCAGCTTGTGTAGAGGTGACTTGCGGTCAACTCTGACAATCTGTTAGTCTTTAAAAGTGCCAAAGGACTCCTTGCTGAACTAGACTAACATGATTACCCCTTTGGAACTTCATCACAAACAGTAATTTCCTGTCAATAACATTCTAAGCTTCTCAGCTATTGCTGTTTCAGGGCCCTCTTCCATATTCTTTGAATCAAAACAGCTTGTTTGCTTTGCTGAGATAGGCTAGCAGACTATCCCTCTGGAACTGTCTGAATTGACTATGTGACCCACCCTTCTCTGTATGTAATATACACCTTACATTCTACAGTTTCCATTTCATGGAAACATTCATCTGATGAATTGGGATTGTGCCCATGAAAGCTTATGCGATAAATAAATTTGTTAATCATTAAAAGTGCCACAGAACTTCTTGTTTGCTGAAACAGACTAACATGGCTACCCCTCTGGAATTTACATTTATACAATAATCTCAGTGCAGTTTCCAATGGACAAGCATCCGCATACTTGTCAAAACCACCATAATGAGAGGCACTAATCCTGGTTGGCAGACTCAGCGGAGTGGCCAGTGTTTAAATGGACAAGAGAATGGATCACCTTCTTAATCAGAAGTAATCAAGGCTGAGACAAACTGAGAGCTTTGGTGTAGGGAAGCTGCCACTTCCACTGTCCTAGTGATGTTTTATCTATTTTTGGGGTAATACAGGACTTCAGTCCTCAGGGTTGCTTGCGGGGCAGCTAACTAATAAACTAAATGCACTTCAATTTTAAAATAATGAATAAAAGGAAAATCAAATAACTTACCATTAGGGACTTGAACATAATTTTCTGAGCTCCATTCACTCCATTCTCCATGATCTGGTTTGCAGTGTACTTGTGCAATGTATTTCTTCCCTGGATTTAAACTAAATATCGTGTATTGTGTTTGTTGTCCAGCAAAAAATGTCTGAAGAATAAAGAACACAAAACCCATAAGAACTGGGAACATGAGAATGTCCATACTGGATCATAATGGTCCATCTATCTAATATTCTGTCTTCCAACAGTGGTCGATGCCAGATGCTTCAGAGGGAATTAATATAACAAGACACTTAGGCTGCGTCTACACTAGTAAATTAAGTCGACTTAAGCTTGCTTAAGTCGACTTAATTTACTCTGCGTCTACACTACAGTTTCCTTAAGTCGACTTAAGCAGCTTGCTTAAGTTGACTTAAGGAAAATAAAGTCGACTTAATTAAAATTAAGTCGACTTTATAACACCACCTTTCAATTAGACCTAAGGCTTAAGTCCACTCTCTAGAGTCGACTTAAGCCAGTGTAGACGTGGGGTAGCCCAAAGTTGACTTAGGGCTACCCCAGGGCTACACCAATGCCATCCCTGCCGGGGGGGGGGGAGCGCAGGGGGATCCTGGCATGCCCCCCCACGAGGCAGGGCAGAGCCCTGCCCACCCTGCCCCAATGCCCTGCCAGGGTCTCTGTCCCCCTTTGCCCCATTGTACCTATGTACAATGGGGCAAAGGCTGAGCCCCTTGGCATTGGGAAAGGGGTGCCCTCCCTGCCCCTGTGGAACTCCCCTAGGTCCCCCGAAACCCCTAGAAGTCAATCTAGGCGTCCAGTGTGGATGCTCTAGGTTGACTTTTTAAGTTCCCCTTTAAGTCGACTTTATTTTTAAGTGTAGACACACTAAGTCGATTTAACTAAGTCGACTTAAAGTCGACTTAGTTAAGCCGAGTTAGTTAAAGTCGACTTAAATTAACAAGTGTAGACATAGCCTTATTGAACAATTCATCCCGTCATCCAGTCCCAGCATCTGATAGTCAGAGGCTTAGGGTCATCCAGAGCATGGCGTTGTATCCATGAGGCATTTTGCTGTAAAAACTGTAGACTATTTAAAATGTTGACAGAGTAATGGGAGTGTAAAATGAACAGTACTGAAACTAGATAGCAACACAGGAATTGCAATATGGGGCTAGAATAATGGTCAATCAATTATATAGCCATTTCTCAGTTTTCTAATATAATGCTGTGAGAAATCATTTTAGCGCTAGCGCAGTGTTCAAGTGAAATTATTGTGAAAACACATCAGGAGCGGATCTCCCCTTCTCCCAAATTTTATTTATTTTGATTTAGGAATGCAAAAAACTAGGAAGGATCTAGCAGATGATGAAAGTGATGGAGAAGAGGAGGTCTTTTTGTGATGTGGGGAACTCAGGTTTTTTAAAAAATAGTTAATTTTGAATTGTGAATTTGAAAAACGTGAAACTTGAAGAGTTTAGATTAGTGGTTCCCAACCTTTTTGGCTTGAGAGCCACAAATATCATTTCTACAACCATAAAGGGCTACCCATCTATCAACTCATTAAAAAAATTGATATATTTATATATAGTACAGAGTACACTATTAAGGACTATAGATCTCAAGATATTTAAAAGTAAATATTTATTTAGTGCAAAGCAAATTTAAAATTTTAAATAATTTAAAATCAAGAAAACCAAAACTGTTGAAACAGTTTTTTTAAAAAAAGTTTTTTAAAAATTAAAATTTTAAATTCTAAATAAAATCAAATGATTAAAAACAGCTCATTTGGTGCTGGGAGGGCAGGGAGCAGGCACCAGGTGGGCAGCGGGTGCCTGCAGGATGGGAGGGCTGGATGCAAGCACTGGGCAGGAGGTGGGTATCTGTGGGAGGCTGGGAAGGCTGGGAGCAGGCACCGAGTGAGAGACTGGTAGCTGCAGCTCGGCTCCTGGCCATGTGCTGGGACAGGGCGGGAATGAGGTGCAGCTCGGCTCCGGGGTGTGTGCCGGACTGGGTGGGAGGCTTCCAGACGCAGCCTGGCTCCCGGGAGAGTGCCGGGACTGGGCAGCAAGTGTGCGGCTGCAGCCTGGCTCCGCACCAGGACTGGACGGCAAGTGTGCAGCCTCAGCCTGGTTCCCAGGCAGTGGGAGGGGAACGTGGCCATTTTAAAAAGCCCCACAGGCCACTTTTGGCCCATGGGCAAGGGTTGGGAACCGTTGGTTTAAAGGCTATGAAAAGAGCAGCACAAGCTAAGGATTTTAGAGGAGCCATAGCTGAAGGAGCACAGAAGAGGAGCTGTGGAAGAGGCAGAGTGAGTAGAGAAGGCAGAAGAAAGAGTTGTGAGCTTGGAACCCAAACAAAATGTCCCCAGATTAAAGGATATGGAGAGGTAGAGGCATGTACATATGCTGTCTTTATATAGCCTGTCAACTGAATCCACTGATTATTTGCATGGATGGAAATAGTTTCACATAATTTTAACTACAGATTATTACTAAGCTTTCTGTTAGAAAATTTATGTCTGTGGTTTCGAATAGATTACCATGGTGAACCAGAACAATCAAAGCCACATCTAGAACATGGTTAAACTAGGACAGACAATTTAAAGAGTACGATAATAATATGGTTAGTATACAGTCAAATATTTTCCCCACTGGTTACCATACAGAGGTATCTAAGATACCACAATATTTTCTTCTCTAGATGTGGGAAAATACAGGTATCTCTCATACAGCACTGTAGGGCAAGTTTTGCTAATACTGAATTTTGATGGTGTCTGGTGGATTACATACACGCATATAATCCAGTTGACAAGAGACCACCAAGTAGCAAAATCTGGTAGTATCCTCTTTACCTTCCATTCTTCCTCTTCTTCAGGTTTTAATCGCAACTCATATTCAAGAGTAAACCACCCAGATTTGACATCAGCCAGTGGAGGTGGAGACCATTTCAACAACAGATATGGTTTTCCATCTACTTGTTTTTTTACTTCTAGAGTCAGGTTCACAGGAGGGTCTGGCTGAACTGTAAAAGTGAGAGATCAGAGGTGAAGGCTTGAATCACCTTTGCCTTGCATCTTTGGAAATCATTTACACTATGGCAGAGTGGGTTTAAAATGCCATCAGTTGGCAAAAGTGAAGTGAGTAGAGAATTCTAAACTTTTTATTCAACTGCCACCTGCAACTGTCAGGTAGGTTGTAACTCATTCTGGTGTTGTGATAGAGGATTAATGATCTTTTGGAAATGCACGGCAGCATGGATGTACAGACGTGAAGCAATCAGAGTAGCTTATGCACTGAGATCATTCTGAGATTTGTAATAATATGGGCTGATAACAATTGAAATTGAAAATTAATTTTTGCTCCGGCATTGTTTGCTGTGTTACTGTTACCTCTCCCCCCTCTAGCCTTGAAAAGACAACACAGCTAAGGGGAGTAAAGTACAGTAAAATTAATTTGCCATGAAAGTCAGCAGGGATACCCGTGAATGCACAAAAGTAGTCGATTTCAGTGATTAAATAGATAACATTTGAACAGAGTCACATTTCTCCCATGAAACTCAGAAAACAGAAGAGCACAGTTCCCATGGGCAGAATAAACGACTCTGCGGGCCCAGGACTATACGATTTTGTGGGGTCCCTGGCTGGGGGCAGGACGGTGGGGTCTCTGGCACCCTGAGCCATACTTACATTGGTGCCCCCCCATCTGTGGTGGCAAACTGGGGGAGGGGGTCGTGTGGGTCCATGTCCTGCTCTGCCCCACACTCCCCCTTGTTGGCAGCAGCACTGCCCAGCCGGGTCAGGGAGACCCTGTGTCCTGCTCTCCCACTGCTGTGGGGCACCGAGGGTGGAGAGGCCGTGACAGGCTCTCCGTGGCACCCTCCTTGCACCCAGGGCAGGGGTAGAGGTGGTTGGAGAATGGCCTGGCTGCCAGTGAG
>ML685863.1:4696622-4711733 GCA_007922175.1 Pelusios castaneus | reverse complement strand
TGACACTCCCTGATATGTGGAGGTGGCGGAGTGGGGGAGAGAGGAGGAGGTCTTTCTTACTTTCCCCCTACAAGTGGTCCCTCCTTGGAAACAGGAGCCAGCCGGTCAGGGCTAGGGCTGGATTTCTGCAGGGGTCCCCTTAGATTGGGACCCTCGGCTGCAGCCCCTAAAGCCCCTTCATTAATCCAGCCCTGATGGGCATGAGCAATATTTAAAAATAATACATGAGTTGTTGGGTCAGTTTCAGCATTAAGGCATTGTCTACATTAAAAAGAAACTGAATCCAGATTCCAGCAACAATCAGCAGTATTACCTTTGCATTATTTCAAATTGCTAGTGTAGACAGATGCAGGCATTTTTACCGGTGTGCCACAATAACCTGGACTGAGTAGGTATTTATGACATGGTGATAAAAATACCATAGCCTTGTCTACAATAATACTTACACAGTTGCTAGTACCCAGGCAGTTACACCCACTGTTGGCAAACTGGTACTAAATTACTCTAGTATTGATGTACTCTTACAACACTCTGACCCATGAAATACACTGAATACTTGCCCACAGTTACTACCTCGTAGGCAAAAGCCTGAGAAGAGAATGACCTTACACCATGACCCAAAAAGCCATTGGCTCAGGGCAGGTCTACATCGTCCACAGTTCTCAGCAGCGGTTAAAGGGAGATACGCTAGTTACTTAAAATAACTTGCGTATCTCCCTCTGACTTCCCTACACCTAGAATATCCAGCATGGTGAGTCGAATAATTTCAGCTGCAGTTTCTGTCGTGTTTTGACTTCCGGGGCATTCAGGAAATATAGCAGGTAATAGAAACTTAAAAACGTTCAAAGACTTCCATGGAATGGAACTGCACAACTAAAACTGACTGAATAACCAAGTTTCTATTCAACTGCTGAATGAAAAATTGGGAAAAACAAAAGTTGTTATGGGTCAACCCAAAATGAAAATATTTTGAACTTTTTGGGAAAATGAATGTTGAAAAAAGTTTTGTTTTGGTCATCCCAAAAATATATTTTATTTTTTTAAAAATGAAATTGAAGGACTTTCAGAAATGAAACATCTTTCTGAAACTAAAAGTCAGAACATTTAATTTTAGAATGCTGGAACAAACTACTCAGATATATCCAAATTCTTTTTACATTTTTTCCCGATCAAAACGATTTGCAGAAATTGACCTGAATTTCCAAATTGTTTCGGTCAATCCAAATCTGCATTTTTTTGGCAAAAAAAAGTTTAGTATGAAAAATTTAATCCATCTCTAAAAATAAAATCCATTAAAATCAATGCCATTTTTAAAATGGGATATTTGTACACATTGGTGGGAGACTATATGCATTTTTCAGCGGTTTTAACTATGATGCCATATTACATGGGTATATTTTTTTTACACTTGACCTGGGTCCTGAACACTGGATCTGAAAACCTGTGCACTTTGGATTAATTTGTCTCTGGCTCCACTTTTTAAAAAAGTCTTAATGTCTTACCTATGTAAATCACATCCACATAATGAGGTTCAGAGGTGTTACTTCCCATTTTATTAGTTGCCTTTACGGTGATATTATATATTGCCCAAAGCGAGGTGTGCTTTTTATCAAAGTAACAGGAATTGGGGCCTGCAGTTCTGTAATCTGGACATTCATTGATTGGTTTGTCTCTGAAATTAAAGACATTTAGTTATCAGGAAATACACAGAATAAAGTACCTGAATTTCACTACTATCACTTTGACTACTTATGACTTGCTATCACCCACTCATACTCTGCAGGATGGGAAGAAGATATAGCATGCTGATCTTGTCCAGGTAAGCGATAAGGCAGGATTCATTCCCAGCATTCAAGAGAGTGCAGTATGTCCTAGCTGCTGAGATGATCTGCACACCATAGCCCCCAAAGGGTGTAATTTGTATGGGAAGTGTTCGGCTGGGTAAACACTGCAGTGGGGTAGTTGATTGAATGGTAGCAAAGGGAGTCCTACTGCATACCACCTGACTCTGCCAAGTGCCAGGTGCTAGGTGGCTTTGGCAAAATCTTTTAATCAGCCTACTAAATACTGAATAAGTCAAATATTAATTCCCCCCCCAAGTCATTTCATATCTCTGCTATACCTTCAACATTTGTTTTGTGCATCTCTCCCCAATACCAAAAATTATTCTGAGTCTTTCACCTTGTGCCCTTCAAAAATCCAGTTTGTGCCTTTCCCCATGTCCCCAGAAATCCATTTATCGTTGTTGCCAAATGGAAAGTATCTCTACACTGGAGCAGGAAGGTGTAAATTTCAGCTTCTGGAGACGTACCCATAGCTAGGTAGCATGCTAAAAGTAGAAGTGTAGCCACAACAGCATAAGAAGTGGGAGGAAATAGCTACCCAACATACATACCTAAAGTATAAATGGTATTATTCTTGGAGCAACTAGCTCCTCCTATCACTCATTCCAGGATGTATACACTCCTATTTTTAGTGTGCCAGCTTGGTCAGAGCTAGCATGAGTATGTCTCCTCAATTTGGAATTTACACCTTCCAGATCTAGTGTAGACATACCTCGAGTAAGGGGAGGAGGTCCTTGACTGAGAGAAGGGAGATTGTTTCCCAGCTCTCTCTAAGAACAGGAAGATGAGACGGGAAGATTGGCATGTGAGCTCCATGCTTTGTCTCTCAATGTTTGAACTGGTATCCCCACATTCCTGAGTGAGCCTGCTCTCAGCAGACAACTACACACTTCAACATCAAGTTAGCTTAACCATGAGCAAGGACAAGTCAAAAGTAGTTTGCTCCTCAGAACTAAACAAAAATACCAAATAATTTTTTATTCATAAATTCCCGAAGACTGACTCTGGAGCCAGACATTTATCTTTCCAGAATGCTCTGACCATGATCATGTTTTGTGTAGCTACCTCACCATTGGCTATGGATAATTGCGTGAAAGGCTTGATAGGATGACGGTAATTTAA
The DNA here is from genome assembly GCA_007922175.1 of Pelusios castaneus. Lineage (NCBI taxonomy): Eukaryota > Metazoa > Chordata > Testudines > Pelomedusidae > Pelusios > Pelusios castaneus. Next base: position 4,708,767 of record ML685863.1, on the reverse strand, counting down.
AAAACTAGACATTTTGGGGTGGCCTTGGGTCTCAGGAGCCCCTTGGCCAAAGGACCCCAATTTTGTATCGCCAGGGCCATCCTTGGGGGGAGGGAGCAGGCAGCCAGGGCGACAGCCTTGGGCCCCGCACTTTGGTGGGTGGTGCAGCTTCTGGGGCAGCCCTCCAGGGCCACCACCAGAAGCCATGCAGCATGCCAGCTGGCCCTGCCCCCTGAGCGGAGTGACCACGAGCTGGCCCGCCCTGGGGATGGACTAACCAGCCCAGTGGTGGGGCAGGGCGGGAGAATGGAGTCCGGCCTCTGGCTGGGGGGGCTGGAGGCCCCCACAGGCTGATTGGCCCCCACAGGCTGGGTGGCCCAGCCCACCCCTACGGACAGCCCTGTCTGTGCATCACAAACTGTATTCTGGGCCTTGTAGGGGCACAGCAGTTTTCAAGGCAATCTGGCTAAGACTGTCAGAAAATTTCAGACGGACAAAGTAGGTGAGGCAATATCTTTTATTGGACCAACTTCTGTTAGTGAGAGACAAGCTTTGGAGCATACACAGAGCTCTTCTTGTGTCTCTCACCAAGAGATGTTGGTCCAGTAAAAGATACTACCGCACCCTCATTTTCTTTCTAATATCCTGGGACCAACACAGCGACAACACTGCATAGAATATTTCAAAACAGTTTGAAAAGTGGATATAAACAGAAACCTTGCTGTAATCTCAATTATGAAGTTGCTACTGCTGCTTCACAATACAATTCATTTTTACAAAGATCTTAAGTTACTTTTTATTCCCTTGATAATTAATTACAACAGAAGAACAAATGAGAACTCAGATTTGGTAAACTTACATAAGGTAAAAATGGTCACAGAATAACTATCCATACATAGGTTCTTACCCCTCCTTGCTATAAAACAGAGAGTAGCTAGTAGGAAGTCCTCCATCTGAGCCAGGCTTCCACCAGCAAGTAAAAGTTTCCTTTTCTGGAGAACGACACCTCACAATCTCAGGCTTTCCAGGAGGCTGCCCTGTGGAAATGCGTACATTATCTAGTTAATAAACTTAACTGACATACAGTACACTGAACAAAATCAATCCTGAACTTATAAATTATTGACAGGTACAGAACAGTCAGGCTTAGGTATATTTACTATACAAGAAAAAACATGTTTTCACTTCTGTATCAGCAGAGAGGGGAGGATGGTCCAGTGGTTAGCATACTAGACTAGGCCTTGGGAAATCTCAGCTGAAGTCAATGTTGGAGCAGGAACTTGATGTGTGCTTTTGAGCGTTACTTAGCCATCCTGGGTGTCTCTACACTTGTAAATTAAGTCGACTTAAGCTTGGCTTAAGTCGACTTAATGTGCCCTACATCTACACTACACTTTGCTTAAGTCGACTTAAGCAGCTTGCTTAAGTCGACTTAAGCAAAATAAGTCGACTTAATGAAAATTAAGTCGACTTTATTAAACCACCTTTCTACTCGACCTAAGGCTTAATTCGACTTTCTAAAGTCGAATTAAGCCAGTGTAGCCCTGGGGTAGCCCTAAGTCGACTTAGGGCTACCCCAGGACTACACCAATGCCCTCCCTGCTGGGGGGGGTACAGGGGGAGCCTGGCATGCCCCCCAAAGGGCAGGGCATGTGGGCACAGTGTGACACTGTCTGGATTTAGAGAAGCATTTATGATATTATTTTCAATGGATATCTCATAAATGCTATAATCCATAGGAACTATGTCATGTTTGGTATCAATAGAAAGGTAGTAATTTGCTTGGAATGATTATATAGTTTATGTCTAGGAATTCTATTTTGATTAGAAGTTAAGAATTTGATGTTATATCCATACTTTAACTTGTGTTCTTCTGGAGAAATGTCTTAGACGGGAGGGTGTGAACAACCATTGTCTCCTTAATGTTTAGGAATTTGCCAGGTGATATGGTTCCAGGGAGTAAACTGATGAGCCATTGAGGACATAAAGAATAGCATTTATGAGATATCCATAGAAAATAATATCATAAATGCTTCTCTAAATCCAGACAGTGTCACACACAGGGCTTTGCCCTGCCAGGGTCCCTGTCCCCCTTTGCCCCATTGCACACAGGGGGTGCCCCTCCCCTGCCACCGTGGACCTGCCCAAGGTCCCCCTAGCCCCACAAAGTCGACCTAGAGCATCCAGTGTGGACGCTCTAGGTCGACTTTGTAAGTTCCCCTTTAAGTTGACTTTAATTCTCAGTGTAGACACAGTAAGTCGACTTTACTAAGTTGATTTAAAGTCGACTTAGTTAAGTCGACTTAATTAAAGTCAACTTAAAAGTGCAAGTGTAGACATAGCCCCTGTGCCTCAGGTCCCTGTATGTAAAAATGGGGACAACAGCACTTTCCTACCTCACAGTGGTGTTGAGGATAAACACATTCAAGTTTGTGACATGCTCAGATACTATGGTAATAGGGGCATGTAATTGTCGACGGCAGACACTCAAGGTGTGTATCTTCAGATTATTCTATACAAACTACTCAAAAACACAAAGTGCATTTCAGTTCTCCACTCACCATGCCAGAACACTGTTAAGAAAAACAAAAAACCAAGCGGAAAAATAATTCTTTCCTGATGAAGCTGTATTTTCCTGCCAAGGGTTTGCCCTTGCCAGGCTTATACCTTCTGCCTTGCAGCCTCAGCTGCCTTCAAGGGATAAGAAGAAGGAAGCATTCATGTGTTCCTGGCTCAGTGACCTCATGCACAGTGCTTTGTGACCTCAGCTACTTGTCTGATAGCAGCCAAAGAAGATTTATTGTGACCTTTTTGGTAACTCACTGATGTTATTAGCCACTCAAGCAAAACACTTACAGCAGGACGAAGGTTAACACGTCAAGTTGGATGATGCTGATTGGAGCACTGACTGAGTAAGATTGTTCTGTGTGCGCAAATATGGTCTCAGGCTATTGAGAGTCTTTATTTTTCAACTCCGAGATTAGGACCATTAATTTTCAATCCTCCCAAGTGCCTAAAAGTCAGTTCTGATCTAGGCTCCTTGGTCACATACGAAAACTCGACTCATTGCCAATATTCAAGTAATCCTTATGGCATGAAAAATGTAATGGATAGATTGGCAGAGGTGAGTAGCAGTGACAGAATAGCGAATGAGATCTGAGTGAGGTCTATTATATTTAGATCATCAACTCAAACCCAAACCAGGCTGGTAAAAAATTATCTCATGATGGTGAGTGTAGTTTCATGCCCTGTCTGAAGTAAGCTGATGATCTCAGTCCAGTTCCCAGTTAACAAAAGTCCAAAGCTTGCCATCACAGTGCCATTAAATAGCGCTTTTAGTTGTCATTCTCAACAGTGAGGCCCATCAGAGAGACTGAACCAAACTGTGGCATACCTGCAGATTACCACTTTGACTCTTGCTATCTCTTTTACTGTTCATTTCCTGTGCTTAGAGGACATCAGTACTCAGAATTGTCAGCTGGGAACATTTCACACACTGGAGTCACTGAGATTTTAGAGGAAATTGACAGAAGGATTGTCAGCCACTCACCACTGGGGATCTGAATGTAACTTTCTGAGCTCCATTCACTCCATTCTCCATGGTCTAGTGTGCAGCGAACCTGTACAACATATTTCAGTCCAGGATATAATTTATATACTTTATGATGTACTTCTTGGCCAACAAAAATAAGCTGGAAAGGAATAAAAAATATAGAAATCGTAAGCAACTGGAGTATTTTTCTATAGAAATCATAGGGTGAAATCCTGGTGAGTTTTGCCATTCACTTCACCCTTCCTTGTAATGGCTCTTTTCCCTTGCTGGCCCTGCCCCACCTCCTGGGACCTGGGGCCACAAGAGCTGCACGCAGAGCAACTCCTCTCCCCTTCTGGCCCTGCCCCCTCATATGGTACTGGAGAGGGGCTACCGGTACCTGCTGAGGGTTAGAGAGGAGGGGCTGGCATGGGGGTCAGCAAAGGTTGCCAACCCCTGCTATATATTGGTGTGTCTAACTTGTAAATTAAGTCGACTTAAGCTTTCCTAAGTCGACTTAATTTACTCTGCGTCTACACTACACTTTCCTTAAGTCGACTTAAGCAGCTGCTTAAGTTGACCTAAGGAAAAATTAAGTTGACTTTATAAAACCTCATTTTAAGTCGACTTGGCTGGCTAAGTCGACTTTAGAAAGTCGACTTAGCCAGTGTAGACGTGGAGTAGCCCTAAGTCGACTTTAAGTTGACTTAGGGGGCTCCAGGGCTTCCCCACTGCCCTCCCTGCTAGGGTGGCTGGCACAGCCATAGCCTGGCGTAACCCTCCAAAGGGCAGGGCAGAGCCCTGCCCACCCTGCCCCTATGCCCTGCCAGGGTCCCTGTCCCCCTTTGCACCCTTGCACTTGGCAAGGGCTGCCCCCCCACCACCGTGGACCTGTTCCAGGTCCAACTAGCCCCTAGAAGTCGACCTAGGCATCCAGTGCGGATAATCTTGGTCGATTTTGTAGGGTCCCCTCTAAGTTGACTTAAAATTTAAGTGTGGACATGCTAAGTTGACTTAACAAAGTCGATTTAAAGTTGACTTTGTTAAGTTGACTTAGCTAAGTCGACCTAAATTCCTAAGTGTAGACATAGCCTAGGATACCAAAATATAAAGTTCAGATATATGGACTAGGGGAAAGGGAAGATCCACTACCAAAGTTTGCCATTTCCTTACCTCCCACTCTTCCCTTTCCTCAGATTTAAGTCGTAATTCATAAAGAAGCGTAAGCCAACCAGATTGGACATCAATCCGTGGAGGTGGAGACCACTTTGTCCAAAGATACAGTATCCCAGCTGACTGTATTACCTCTAGAGACAGGTTCACAGGAGGGTCTGGCTGAACTGTAAAATGAAAGATCAGACATTGATACTTTCAGTTTCTCTCACCAGAGAAGCCTCCTATTAAGCTCTAGTATTTTAATTTATCTGCATTAGGAAGTATCAATTTACATTAAAAACAAAAGCCAAACAAAAAGACAACAGGGACTTAGAATAAGTCCAGTAGCTTTCTGGCTTCCTTTCTTTCTCCTTGAAAAGAGAGTTTTAACTGGTTGTTTACTGGCCACACTATTGTTCATGTTCGTTCTTCTTGGATCTTCTGCTAAATTTCTCGGGCAGCAGAAATAACCATAACAGAAATAACCATACGTACATAAAATTAAACATGCTTCCACAAAATAAAATTGTCTGACCTTTCAGACATGATAGACTGAGTACGTTTATGTCAATAGAATATGTACATTCTGTAACACTGAAAGGAGGACAATGGTAGGAGTGTAGAATGAAGTGCTGACCCTGGATTTGAGGGGTGTATTACCCCAGAAGTAGCTGTGTATTCAGCCACCGTGAATTAATAAAATAGAATACCACATAGTTAAAGGTTAATTTGAACAAGAAGAACTTCTATAGGCAAGGTCAGATGCTAGCTGCAGGCTAGCACCTTTTGTTAATCAGCATGAGAGAAAGGGAGAAGAAAGTCAACAATCTGAGGCTGAAAGAAAACAAGTGGATGGGAACATTGAACTCAGGTGCCTCTGATGCAGACGCTTGCTATGGCTAAGATTGTCAGGGGAAATGATGACCTAATAGGGGTCACTGTGAACTATGTGTTTTGTAAAAGTTACCTATAAAAATTAAGTAAAAGTAAATACCTTGGAGCAGTCTGAGGGAGCTTTTCTTCAGGCAAGGAGCTTCCACCTACCCCCCCACCCCCACCCCACTCCCATCAGCTGGACAGAAAGAGGGCCTTGGGAAGTCCAGCTGGTGATCAGTTGAAATCATCTCAGACTGTGCGTAACTATATCTGTGATTTCTTAAACCTATTGCTTAGGTTAGTGTATGCTTAAATCTAATAAATAAGTTTAGATGAGAGCACATTTGCTTGTATTAATCTTAATCTGTTGGAAATGCTGTATTTCTATTATTTATTCCTGACACTGCCTGGAGTGACACAGTTAATTTATGACTGCTTTGGGTTGTGAAAACCCTGGGCAACAGGAGCTCCTGGGCTACATCTACACTGGCAATTTAAATCGACTTAAATTAAGCTACGTCCACACTAGGCTTTCAATAAGTCAATTTAAGAAAATCCTTAAATCGACTTAATGAAAGCTTAAGTCGACTTAGTTACTACCACTCCTTAAGTCGACTTAAGCCTTAAGTCGACTCCTTAAATCGACTTAAGGACAGTGTGGCCGTGGAGTAAATGAGAAGTAGGCTTTATTAAGTCGACTTAAGGTGCTTAAGTTGACCTAACCAAGCGGACTAAGTCGACTTAAAGTCGACTTAAAACTAAGTCAATTTAGTCCACTTTGTTAAGTTGACTTTAATAAGGTTGACCTTATTAAAGTCGACTTAACAAAGTTGACTTAACTTTTGTAGTGTAGACATAGCCCTGTAGTTTTGAAGGTAATATTTAATATGTGACTGGAGCTGTACCCTTCATTTTGTAAAATAAACTAAAGAGCAGGACTAGCAATTCCTGAATATGGATCCCCTTCAATATAATGTACTAGTAAAACTTTTGGTGGGGCTTAAAGAGTCAGAAACGTCTCCCCCTAGAATACAAGTATTTCTGGTCCCTTGCTAGTATGTTTCAGAAGAAGGTGCTTAGTGTTACATCCTGGAAGAACTGGACAATAATTCCTGTGTTGTGAAAGAGACATTGATCTTTGTAACTTTCAGCCGGGTCATGCAATGTGCTAAAAACTAAACTTCTGCCCCCTGCAAGCACTCTTGCATATCAAACCTTTAATACAGGAACTAACAGAAACATTTATCCCACAGATTCACACTACTAGTTATGAAACACAGGCCAGGAAGATCTTGACTCAGCTTTCAAAATCCACAATAAGTTTTCTGGGCTAGGAGGTAGAAAAAAATATCTTTATATTTGTTAATTGAGCAAAATTTGATCTGGAAGATGCTGAGATAAAACAATCCAGACTGATATATTTAGAATATGAAGTGTTATGGAGCTGCATAAAATGTCAGCAAACCACTGGAAAAACATGAGCTAATTTTACCTAAACTGTGTGCCAATTTATCAGTCAAAAATTAATAAGGTTTATTTGATTTATTTATAAATAATTCACACCTCATACAGCCCTCAGATGTATAGATATTTAAAGGGAATACACATGATTCACTCATGAATGTCATTCTTACAAGGCTCCCTCACCATCACATTAAGATGTGTGTCACAATCAACTGTTTCAGGACAAAGCTTTAGAAACAAGACGGCAGCACTCAAAGTTCAAAGCTATAAATCCTATATTTAGGAGGGAAAAAAATCAAATGCACAAACACAAAATAGGGAATAACAAGCTAGGCAGCTGTCCTGCAGAAAAGAATCTGAGGGTTATAGTAGATTACACATTGAATACGAGCCAACAATGTGATGCGATTGCAAAAAAGGCAAATATTATTTTGGCATGTATTAAGAGGAGTGTTGTATTTCATTCATGGGAAGAAACTATCCCATTCTCCTCAGTGCTGATGGGGCCTCAGCTGGAGTACTGTGTCCAATTTGGGGCACCACACTTTAAGAAGGATACAAACTAATGAGAGAGTAAACAACATTAATAAGAGGTTTGGAAAACATGTCTATGAGGAAAGGTTGATAGAAGCGGTCATATTTAGTCAAGTGAAGGGAAAGTTGTTATTAAGAAGAGGGCTCTCCATGTGCTCCAAGGGTAGCTCCATGGATTTAGCTTGCCACAAAGGAGATTGAAGTTGGATACTGGGAAAAACTTCCTAAGGACAGCTGAGAACTCGAACAGGTTACCAATATGGGTTGTGGAATCCACCTTTTTGGAAGTTTTTAAGAACAGGTTAGATAAACATGTGTCAGGGTGGCTTAGGTGTACTTGGTCCTGCCTCAGGGTGAAGAAATGGACTAGATGACTTCTCAATGTCCTTCCAGCACTACATTTTGTATGATTTCTCTGATGCTATGATTCACAGCTCAAGCCCATCTCCATTTTATTTTCTAGTTTTTTCCCCTCTTACCTATGGAAGTCATGTTCACATAATGAGGATTAGAGATGTTACTTCCCATCTCATTAGTTGCCTTTACAGAAATGTTATAAGATGACCAGAGATTAGTGTGCTTTTTATCAAAGTAACAGGAACTGGGACCTGCGGTTTTGTAATCTGGACATTCATAGATTTGTTCTTTTCTGAAATTAAAAAAATGAAAAAAGATAATTGATAAGGAAATTAAATAAAGCATCTGATTTACTCATACAGGCCACAGTTTAGCAAAACACTTTTAGTACATGCTTAACTTTAAGCATGTATGTATTCCCAGGACAGAACAGCACAGCACTTAAGCAGATCTTAAGTTCCATTAATTTAAATGCTCTGCTGAACTGTAGCTCTCTCTATTAGAGCTATGCAGGGTTCGAACTTGCCCTCTGTTCTTTTAGAACATATAATTATATAGCTCATAACTCAATGTATGCTATTAAAATGGATAAGAAGATGTTTAAGAACAAGAAATGAGAGGCAAATCAAACACAACCACTTGGTTTGAGGACACCATGTTGTCAAATATTTTCTTTATGTATTTCCACTTTGAAGTCTCATTATTTAGCATTATGATAGAGGAAGAAATGTTATTACTTTAATCGGCTCAGTTCTGCCTGCAGAAAGGAAAATGTCTTGTCTAATTTTTAATGTTATTATCTCATTGAAATAAAAACAGAATAGTCCATTACACCTAACTCTCCTATTTCTTATATGTGCTTTTGGCAATAGCATTATTTTGCACTCATTTAGGGCTAGACTGTGAGCCTGACTTACAGCCTGGTGTAGAAGGCAGTGGAAAGCTGCACCAATGCCTGAAGGAACACTAGTTGAGACGATGACCCAGGAGGTAAAATCTGTCCCATAACGGTGCACTCACCATCATCCTTGATTACGGGGAATATTGGTTTCTCTGGTGTGCTGCCCTGCTCCATGCATCAATGATGGGAAGGAACTGGGCTATGGCACTTTAATGTCCCCACCCCTACCCACTTGGGAACCAACTGCTGTTGCTCACAGGGAAGAATTGAAATCTGCCCTCATGCAGTAGCTGGAGAAGCTTCTTGTGTCCCCCAGGGTCATACACAAGCACAGATCACTGTTGGGCCCTTAGTCAGGACATAAACAGAAGTGTCTTAAAGACCTATGCACAAGTGAAAAAGAGCGTGATCCATCATTCCATATTCTAAGGGAGGATTGTAGTGCGTGTCAAAGTGGCCAGGATTGTGAGCCCAGATAATGAAGCCCATTTTTTGTACAATATGGGGAACAGCAGTGCAACCAGTGACTACACCACTCTGTCAAACTACTCCTGTGGTCTCTCTGCAAAGATTACCAGTAAGTTTATTATTCAGTGAGATCTGGGATGGTGGTTTCTGTGATGCGGTCACTTGCCCACTACTCCTACTACTGGTCAGTCTCATTCCCCCCCTGTACAAATAGTTTAGGATCTTTATACAAGTATGTCCAAATAAAGAACTCTTAAATGGAGACCTGACAGACAGCATGAACATGCTGAACCATTGAAATGAAAAGTAAAGGACAGAAAAGAAAAGTGAATTTAGGTCACTGTCTCTTTTAACTCCAGATCTTGGTCTTTATTAATCAGAATTTTTTTCTGCTTTCAGTAGTTACATCAGTAGTGATTTGGGAGTGACGACAGCTTCCCTTGCCCACAGGGAAAATGCAAGTGCATATCTCATGCTTTTATTTCACAAGTACAGATTTCTTATTCATTCTCAAAATAAACTTCACTTTCACAGAGTTCTTAAATAACACAGATCACTACCTGGACCATTCCTGCTCTTGGAATAGACAACATTGTGTGTGAGATCCCTGAAATTGTGTGTGAGATCCCTGAAATTGTGTGTGAAACCCCTGAATCCCATGTGCTACTAAGTTCTCTCGGTAGTGACGGGTCATTGTTCCTAGCTCTAGGTCTAATTTGCACTCCCTGCAAAAGACTCCATGTCTGACACCCTCCTTGGGCAGTGGGACCCTACACTCCAGTTGTAGTGTCTGAGCTCTGCAACTTAAGAACGAATGAGAGATGGGGTACTGTAAATGTATATGAAGCAAAGTAATAATCTACAGAATATTTATTCACAGTTCCTCACCCTTCTTTGTTGTAGAGCAGAGTGTAGTTAGTAGGAAGTCCTCCATTTGATCCAGACTTCCACCAGCAAGTAAACGTTTCCATTTCTGGAGAACGACACTTCAAAACCTCAGGCTTTCCAGGAGGTGATTGTTCTGAGAAGTGCATAAACCAATCTAATCAATAAGCTTTACAGTTATCATACTTTATACATTTAGGTAGTACCATGATGATGACATATAAGAACATGATCAATTCCACAGATTGAATACAGTACACTGTGTAAAGGCGAACCTGAATGCGTGAATTGCTACTACAGAGAATTCAATAATATTTTAGAACATGTCTTGTTAAAATAAAGAACACATTGGCCAATAATCTCTAACCAAAAAAGTGTATGCAAATTTGCATACATGTGCCTTCTCATTCTAAGTTTATTACTTCCATAAAGGTCCATGTCACTTTTCCATTAATGTGGTATTTAACATTTTCATGGTAACAAGTTGTAAGAAGAATGAAGGGGAAGGGACAGATGCCTGCTGATACTACCTCTAAGGGTATGTCTACACAGCAACTAGACACACACATGGCTGGCCTGGGCCTCCTGATTCAGGCTTGCAGGGTATGGGCTGTGGAGTTGTTTCACTGCTGGGTAGATGTCTGGGCTCAGGTTGGAGCTGGACTCTAAGGTTATGTCTACACTTGTTAATTTAGGTCGACTTTAGCTAAGTCGACTTAACAAAGTCGACTTTAAGTTGACTTTGTTAAGTCGACTTAGCATGTCCACACCTAAATTTTAAGTCGACTTAGGGGGGAACTTACAAAGTCGACCTACAGTGTCCACACTGGACGCCTAGGTTGACTTCTAGGGGCTAGGTGGACCTGGGAGAGGTCCACGGTGGCAGGGGGGCACCCCTTGCCAAGTGCCAGGGGCCTCAGCCTTTGCCTCATTGTACCTGGGTACAATGGGGCAAAGGGCGACAGGGACCCTGGCAGGGCATGGGGCAGGGTGGGCAGGGCTCTGCCCTGCCCTGTGGGGGGGCATGCCAGGCTCCCCCTGTGCCATCCCCCCCGGCAGGGAGGGCAGTGGGGGAGTCCTGGAGAGCCCTAAGTCGACTTAGATTCGACTGAGGGCTACTCCAGGTCTACACTGGCTTAAGTCGACTTTAGAAAGTCGACTTAAGCCTAAAGTCGACTTTAAACGAGATTTAACAAAGTCGACTTAATTTTCCTTAAGTCGACTTAAGGGAAATGTAGTGTAGACGCAGAGTAAATTAAGTCGACTTAAGCAAGCTTAAGTTGACTTAATTTACAAGTGTAGATGCACCCTAAGACTCTGCGATGTGGGAGGTCCTAGATTCCAAGCTCCAGGCCAAGCAATGAAACCGCTCTACAGCCCAAGACCCAGGAGCCTGAGCCAGCTGGCACAGGTGAACCCTGGGTTTTTCTTTGCTGTGTAGACAACCTAAGTCAGTGGTTTTCAAACTTCTTTTCTTGGGACCCAGTTGAAAAAAATCATTTTTATGCCCACGACCCAACAAGTACATCTTTGAGCAATGCATTCTAGTCTTTCAGCAGTGGCACCAAGGGTGCTGCGACCTTGTACCTGAGCCTGCAACCCAGTACTGGGTTCCAACCCATGGTTTGAAAACCGCTGTCCTAAATTGTTATTTACTGACCTTACAATTTTCACAAGAAAGCAGAGTAAATCAAGCCATTTTCCAAATCTCTGTACAGGTGTTCTTAGAAGAATTGGTCATTTGTAGAGTTGTATAGGTTCCAGTGAGGATCAGGATATCTTCAGACTTTTCTTAACAAAATGCTTTCAAGAAAATATTGTGCTGTAAAGATTTCTACTTACCATTTGAACACTCTATGTTCAGAAAAAGCAACAAAATAAATCTAACTGATGATGCCAAGTTTTGCTTCATGTTGTTTGCCTACTTCTCCTCCACCAGGACAGCTGAAAAATATGAAAATATGTAACATTTAATAATAGTATTTAGAATGAAT
>ML685863.1:4677056-4695908 GCA_007922175.1 Pelusios castaneus | reverse complement strand
TATCTATCTATCTATCTATCTATCTATCTATCTATCTATCTATCTATCTATCTATCTATCTATCATTATGTGTACAGAACACTTGGCAAACTTGAGCTAATTAATCCTTGTCACATCCCTGTAATCCAGTAAGAGTTAAAGTCCCTAATTTTCCAGTTAGGGAAGATGAATTGCAAAAAGGCTAAATCAAGGTCATTCAGTCAATCGTTAGCAGTGTCAGTATTAGAATTCACAGCATGGCCTAGTCTTCTGAACTGATGGTCAGTAAGTCTAAGATTTAGTCAGAGTTGTTTTTAGTAAAAGTCACGGACAGGTCACAGGCAATAAACCAATATTAACACTAATAGCCCATGACGTGTCCATGATTTTTACTATAAATACACTTGACTAAATCTTAGCTGTTCCTGGGCATTGCTGCTCCAGGAGGCCCTAAGGAGCCAAAACCTTGAGGGTCACTGGAGGCTAACAGCTGGCGCCTGCTCCGGTGGAAGGGGCTGAATGTGCCCAGCTTTCATCTGCTCTGAGACCCTATGGATGACTCTCTGATGGGCTCGGTCTAGTATAGACTCTCTAAGTCGAGTTAGTAAGGCACACTTTAAGTCGACTTAGGAGTCCTGTGTGGACTCTCTAAGTCGACTTAATAAGGTCGACTTAAAATCGACTTATTTAGGTCGACCTAAATTCCCCAGTGTAGACATAGCCTATTTTATGGTGAAGCAGATTTACCTGAATAGCCTCTAGCTGTCACCATTCCTCAATACATAGCAATTTATGTTCTCTTGCTCACCCTGTATCATTCAGGAAATGCAACAACACCTTTTTAGTAATAGTTCATTTCCCTGATGTCTGCAATAAATAACAATGTAATTTTGCTGTTACAGCCTGACCTGATCCTATGTCATACACTCCCCTGCATTTAATTTCCTCCCATTCTGTAACTTTCCCATCTTCAAAGCGTCTGACGAAGTGGGATTTTCTCCCACGAAAGCTCATGTGATAAATAAATCTGTTAGTCTTTAAAAGTGCCACAGGACTCTGTTGTTTTTCTGCAGTAGACTAACACAGCTACCCCTTTGGAATGTAATTTTTGTTATCTTAAAATGTTTGAATTCCACAGAAAGCATTTCTCTTTCTTTATCAAAGCCTTTACATATCCATAAAAGGTGATCAGTTGTTCCTTCCATGTTAAAGAGTACATATAGCCTATCTTGTATCTATTTATTTGAAAAATATATTTGTTGAAGCCAAAAGCTCCAGTTAATACTCTAAACAAAATCACTTCATTTTTCTTATCCAGGTCCTGAAGTATATCATTATTCTCAACTCTAGGGCACAATTTGAAAAATCTTCCTCTTTTTCATTAATTAAATTTTTTTTCCATTTTCTCTTTTAAAATTTTCTGTACCAGACTTTTGAATTCCTATTTACTCAAGAGTATTTCTCTGTCTATCCTTCCATTTCTTATGGCTTTTTTAGCAGCTTTGCCTGCCATTTAGTTCCCTATATTCTAATATGCACTGGGATGTAAACTAATGCTACATATATCCCTACCTGTACTGTGTTATTAAAATATATTGTCATTGATTAAATCACTTCTCCATATGAAGATATCCTTTTTTAATTGCCACAAGACCAAAGACTGAATCTGAAAAAAATGATGACAGCTGCTGGGCATATATCTCAAATCCACTTTAATGCTAGAATTATTACTATTAGTTTAGTTGTCATAACAGCTATATAATCAGATACTCTTTTATACATACTATTTGCACATTTTGGTATACAATATGCCAGCTCCATCTCCTCTCTTACTGTTCTTAATTTTTTGGATCCATCTGTATATATTTGACACAATCAGCATCACTTTTTATCTATATGATAGTACACATTATTTTTAGTATCTACTATTTCTTTTTTTCACCTTTAAGTTTATAAAATAAATCTAAATCCACTTTTGGAAATGTGACTTTCCATCCATAACTAATTTTCCCATGACAAAAGTTTTGACTTTGTTAAACTTCCTTTGTCTTTTAACTCCTGCATCCACACTTTAACTTGAACAGCACATCGAGTTCTAACATCCAATTCTCAACAATCTTCTTATATTTGTTTGGTACTTTCATCATTGCAGTTCCCATTAATTTTGTCCCAGAAACTTAGATTCACCAGTTTCATTCAGAGTGTAACTGGCATTTCACTAGAAGCATGTAGGATGCATGAAAATGATGTAATAAATGCACCGCATACAATTCATAGCTTTGTAGTAAATTTAATTTTTTCAGTTCAGATTTTGATACTGACCAAGAAGCTTGACACACATAGCCAATAATTGGTCAAATTAAGGCTCTACATAACATCAGTAGCGTTTTCTTATCTGTCCTCCCATTTAGTCCCAATCAGACTTTTGAGCAGATTAGCTCCTCCTGTATTTTAATCTCTAACATAGTTTAAATTATTTTTCCAAAGTAATTTAGTGTCACTTATTACCACCCCGCCAAGAATATCTTTAATTATATCTATTTGATCTCCAGACAGTTTACATTCCTTTGTTACTTTCCCTCTTTGTAAAGATCAATCCTTGGTTTTAGCAATAGAGAACTTGAAACCCCAAACGGAGTCACGCCATCAGTAGTTGAGATCATGGATCCTACAGGCTAGATGCATATGCAAGATAACATGTCAGCCCTCTAACTTGTCTGAACCTGCTCCACAAAGGCTGCGCCAGGAATCTGCCCTCACACAGCATGACCTTGCATACATCATATGCGTGAGGTCACATGGTGTGGAGGCTGCCATTTTGTAGATCAAAATGGAAGCCTTCTGGCGCAGCATTTGTGGAGCATGTCCAGACACATTAGGCGGCTAAGAGAATCATCTGGCAGGCAAATCTGGCCCATATGTTCCATGACCTCATCTACTGATGGAATGACTCCATTTGGGATTGCGACATCTCTTTTCAGTTACATAGCTAAAAATACCAAAATGTACTATATTTATAGGCCAGGTTTTGGGACACAATAATCCAGGGAGAAGTTAACAGCTTACATTATTACTATATACAGGGCTGGGACTCTGTCACTGTACATTTCTAACAGCTAAATTTAACTAGTGTGTCAAACCCCTCATTACTTGGGAATCCAAATCATCATAAATATAAAGGGATTTAAGAAGTATGTACAAAATAAAGAATGGGGTCAAGGGTTGTTCCTGTTTACAACAAATTTAAAACCAATAAAAGGAAACGAGATATGTTTTTACCTAATATATAATCAATCTATGGAATTCACTCCCAAAAGATACCACCGTGAGAAAAAAACTTGGTAAGATTTAAAAAAGGATTATACCTGCATATGGTTAACAAAAATATCTGCAGTTATAATACACTGGTACTCTTGCTTCAAGGTATAAGCAAGTATTAACAGCTTGAGATTCGGAAGGAACATACAGCATGGGCATATTTTTTTACAATAGTTTTGCATGGGGGTTTTACATTTTTTGATGCATCTAGTAATAGCCACTGTTGGAGACAGGCTACTAAACTAGATGGATTAGGAAAATAACTAAAGTACAGATTCCAGAGGGGTAGCTTTGTTAGTCTATATATAGCAAAAACAACAAAAGTCCTGTTGCACTTTAAAGACTAACAAATTTCTTCAGGCAAAAGCTTTCGTGGGCTGCAACCCACTTTGTCAGGTGCATTGTTGTTTTTGCTAAAGTACAAATGAAAAGGTGATTAAAATTGATACATTAAATTAAGGTTTCTTCTTGCTGATTTAAATCATGATTAAAACTGGTGATTTAAATTGCTTTGATTTAAATCAGTCCACCTTGCATACACCCCAAGGTACTATAAGAAAATTGAAACTTGATAGTATTGATGGGATAAACTGATGAGATGGTGAATCAAAACTATGGAATATAGAACTTTATGGGAAGGATTTGTTAAACCAATAGACTGAATTGTCTGAAATGCACCAAAGATACGTTGTTTTAAGCATGCATTTCCATATATATAAATAAGTTACACCATGAAGAATGGCAGGAAACTGTGCTGTCCTTACGGCACCACTTTATCATGTTCTCACATCAATTCAAGTAATTTCTTTTGTAGAATTTTTTAAAGTTTGAAAATTTGTAAGTGAGATAATTGGATGTCCTGTTTTACAGACCAGATCTACTGTTTCCAAAGTATTGTCTCAAAAACCATGGGAATCTTTTGTTTGCCTGAGGCTTATAAACACGTGGCTAAAAACCTTGAAAAGACGCTTTAGCCTGACATATGTATTACTATCTCAGGAATTATCAGCAACAAAAGAACAATGGCCACCAAATTGCGAGCAACACTGACCATACCCATTTGTTTTGGTGTCTGTGCATTCACTGGCACTCAGTGCTTACTGTTTGTGGCTCACCTGTGGTTTATAATTAGACAACACTCATTATATTTTAAATCTTTCTTTTAATTAAAAACTAAATGCATGCCTAGCCATACTTGTATCAAGAAAGCAGATTTCAAAGAACAGTTATGTACAGTAACTTGTTCTGCAAGATGTGGTTTGCATGTGTATGTCATTTAGGTGTGCACGCACACAACATGCCTGGAGAATTTTTGGGGCAAGGAGGATTGTTCTGTGGCCTGATCCTGCTTCAGTTTTAGAGATGAAGGGAATAGCAGGGAATATATATATGGTCCCCATTTCAACAGAAAGGCATCAGTTAATAAGCCGGAACTAGGAGAACAAACCTGGTGACATTTCTTGCTATGTATTATAGTAAATAGGTTGACTGATGGGATGCCCCAAGTGACCTTCTGTGGAAATACTATGTGACATGAGCCCACTCTAACCAATCTCTGAGTGAAGTTGGATGACATGTTAACCTTCCATTAGTACCTGAACAAGGTAGCTGCCAAGACGAAGACATGGGTCAACCTGGTCCAGAAATTTAAAATCACATCAGCACCACATCAGCATCAGCGCTATGGATATCAGAAGCAGCCATACTTGACTTGTTGATGTCCAGCTGAACACTGCAATCTGGTACATCACTGGAACCCTCTAGTCAACCCCAGAGCCTTGGCTGCCACTGCTATTGGACATTGTTCCCCCATTCATTCACTGCAATGCCACAACCCTTTGGGACTTCCAAAAGATCATCCACCAGGACCTTAACAATGTCCCTCACCACCACTTGATGTCGTGCAAGTCCTTTTGGACCCATGTGTTTAAATTTCAACGGTGCAACTTCAACTGGAAAGTTGAATGAAGTTCACAAGAAAAGAGGTTTACATCTCTTAAAATAGCTGACACAGAAGATCCTTAGCTTTGATCTCCCATGAAGCTTATGAGCAACCCTAAATTGAGTACTCACAAACCATGGGTGATGTGGACAATTGCTGCACAAATGGAAAATTAGAGACTCTCCACTGTGACTAGTCATCTAGAAAAGACCATGGAACATACAACAACTCAATGCCCGATTCACAAATACAAAGGAGGAACACAGCAATACATCATGCTCTATCACACACAATTATCTAGCTTAATCATCTGAATGTAAAATCATAGTTGTCGCTCTACATTTATATCAGCCATACAAAGAAGAAGAATAGTCACCCAAACACTGAGAAAGTGGGTAATATGAATGGCAGATCGCTGGCAACTAGATCACTGTCCTTGAAGAAAAGTTAAATGAGCTGCTTTCCAAGTGAGGTATGAAGACAAGATGATTCGTTGGAACTTGAACTGGTGGATCTCCTCCTCTGAGACTTGTCTCCTCTTGGAGAATTTGTTACCTAATGTAAGTTGATAGTATGTTCAGCCCTTCTACAGACAGTTGTCAATGTTGTTGAGATCTGTATCGCTCTCTCTTAGTGGGTGACATATTTACCTCTAGTGAGTGTAAGGTAGGCCCAGAGTTTTTGAACGAATGTAGGGTCTCATCAGTTTTACCCGAATAAAAGTATTCTCCATTAAAAGGCAAGTCCCCTACAGTCTGCTGATTGTTCTGCAGCTATACCAGAATTCTGCAACCATGAAGTCCTTGTCATTGTTACTGCAGAAACCGTGACCCTATAAGAAGCATCTATGATATCAAGTGCCAACTGGAGAGATGTTTTGGTTAGTAAGCGGGCCCATACAAGGAAGGCTTTGAACTCCTCTCAGGAGTCTTCAGGGAGCTTCTCTATAAATTTTGATGACAGGTCCCAATTAACAAAAGACATACTTTGATAACAGTGCTAGCTGGTTAGCTATGCACATTTATACCGACAAAATAGAAAGAACCTTTCTTGCCAACAAATCAAGTCTTTTATAGTATTTTCCTTGGGCATAGAGTTGTATCTGCCTTGACAAAATCTCTTGTTGGCAGCAATGATCACAAGTTGGAAGCTGGGTCAAAGTGAAAACACCCATAGCTCTGCATGGGGACATGGTATTGCTTTTCAGTGTTTAGCAGTAGGAGTTATGGAAATCGATTGTATTCCAAAAGGCTTTAACTGGCTCCAAATCTGCTTTATTTATTGGGAGGGCAACTCTCCCAGGAGCTGATGATACTAAGGGCTTGTCTACACTTATAGTTCTTCAGTGGCGCAGTTGTGCTGCTATAACGCTTTGTCAACACCAAGAGTTAGGTCAATAGAACTGCACTACTCAAGGGTGTGGATTTTCCGCACCCTTCAATAGCATAGTTGTACTGACATAAGTTCCTATTGTAGACCAAGCCTAAGATGTCCAGAAGTTTGTGAGTTCTCTCTTGGACATGCTTGGCTTCAATGCCTAGCACTGTAGCCATTCTTCTAAAAAGGTCTTGGTATAACTTGAAGTCCTCTAGTACCAGAGAGGAGGAATCTTGGCCCAGAGTCATGAGGTAACAAGGAAGATAAGGGTACAGGAACCACGGGCTCCTTGTAATAGGATTTACATATCCCCATACTGAGTATAAGCAGAAGGGAGAGGAAAATCATTCTTGCTTACAAGCAAGTATCTTGTTTACACCCTCATGTGGCTGCCAGAACTGCCACTCATAGGCTATGTCTACACTTGGAAATTTAAGTCGACTTAGTGAGTCTACACTTAAAATTTAAGTCGACTTTGGGGGGAAATTACAAAGTCGACCTAGAGCGTCCACACTGCACGCCTAGGTCGACTTCTAGGGACTAGGGGACCTAGGGCAGGTCCACGGGGGTGGGGGGGAACCCCTTGCCCAGTGCCAGGGAGCTCAGCCTTTGCCCCATTGTATATAGGTACAATGGGGCAAAGGTGGACAGGGACCCTGGCAGGGCATAGGGGCAGGGTGGGCAGGGCTCTGCCCTGCCCTGTGGGGGGCATGCCAGGCTCCCCCCTGTGCCCCCCCCAGCAGGGAGGGCATTGGTGCAGTCCTGGGGTAGCCCTAAGTCGACTTACCCCACGTCTACACTGGCTTAAGTCGAATTAAAACAAGATTTAATAAAGTCGACTTAATTTTCATTAAGTCGACTTTATTTTCCTTAAGTCGACTTAAGGAAACTGTAGTGTAGACACAGGGTAAATTGTAGTGTAGCCAAGGTAGACACTGTAGTGTAGCCAGGATAGACACAGGGCAAGCTTAAGTCGACTTAATTTACAAGTGTACACGCACCCATAGAGACAGGCACACACAGCTGTTACCAACAGAGAAAACAAGAACTGCTATAAAGGGTAGAGAATAAGAACACACACTGAGCAAGGGAGGCAGCAAAGGGGCAAAAGCCCCATGCCAGGCTGTCTTGAGAAAGCAGCCAGGTGATATAATGAGACTTTAAGTCCTGGAACTGAAGTGCTGATGGACTCAATTTAAGGTGAGGATTCATGAACCGGTGTGTTTGAGAACAAACTGAAGTTTGTCCAGCTTGGAGAAACTGGGACTCCTGGACAGCCCACCTCAAAAAGTGTTAACACTCTTCCTTTAGCACATCTGGAACCTCTGGTACCAAAGTGGTCTCATTCTTCATATTAGCGCTGCCTTTCAGAAGACAATCTGGAGCACTGGTTTCCAACCTTTTTGGCTTGAGGCCCACAGATATACTTCTTAGAACCCTGAGGGGCCACCAGTCTGTTTAATTAAATTTGCATTAAAATTAAATTAATTAAATTCAAATTAAATTTAATTAAACAGATTAGTGGGTTCGGGGTTCTAAAAATTATATTTGTGGCGCTTAAGCCAAAAACATTTTTTTTTAAAAATTGAAAAAAAATTGAAAGCGTATTTTCTTTTAAAAGGGAGGCACAGGGGGTGAGGAAGAGGCTGGATGTCCATGAAGAGGGACAGTTTGTGGTCAGGCTGTGGGCCCCAGCAATAGCGTGGCCCATGCTCCCGCCTCCCCCCACAGCCGTGACAGCCCCCTCTCCTCAGTCACGCCACCCCCAGGCTCCATAGCCACGCCAGCCTGCACCCCCTTCCCCAGCACTCCCCCCAGCCATGCTGCGCCGGCCTGTGTCTCCTCCACACCCAACTGCATCGCGCTGGCCCGCGGCCCAGCCCGAAGCCCCTGGAGCCCTGGCCAGGACCAGAGGGGAAGCGGACAGGCGGCCACAGCAGCCAGCACGCCCCACAGCCCCGCCAGCCCGCCCACTCCAGCATTACCCCCAGCCCTGCCACCCCCTCCAGCATTACCCCCAGCCCCGCCGGCCCGCCCCCTCTAGCACACCCCTCAGCCCCGCCAGCCCGCCCACTCCAGCATGCCCCACAGCCCCGCCGGCCTGCCCTTCCATCACGCCCCACAGCTCTGTCGGCCCGCCCCCTCCAGCACACCCCTCAGCCCCACTGGCCCGCCCAGTCCAGCACACCCCACAGCCCCGCCGGCCTGCCCTTCCATCACGCCCCACAGCTCCGCCGGCCCGCCCCCTCCAGCACACCCCTCAGCCCCACTGGCCCGCCCCCTCCAGCACACCCCTCAGCCCTACAGGCCCGCCCAGTCCAGCACTCCCCACAGCCATGCTGTGACAGCCCACATCCCCACTCCCCCCAGCACGCCCACCAGCCGCGCTGTGCTTTGCCGCACCGGCCCCCATCCCCGCCTACATTCCCTGGAGCTCTGGGACCGGAGGGGAAGTGGGCTGCCACAGCAGGATTCCCAGCCATCGGCCAGGCAGTGAGAAAGGGGCATTTTAAAAAGCCCCACAGACCACTTTTGGCCTGCGGGCCAGGGGTTGAGAACCCCTGATCTGGAGCATCTTGTTGACCTGTGCTTAGGAGTCAAGTGGGAGGAGGATGATTCTGATCCATACTTGAACTCTCTGAGTGGAGGAGCCAAGTCAGGAGAACTATAAAATGTTCTGATTAGTCTGTAGCCCAGTGGGAACATAGCAATGCTGGTACCAATGATGATACAGTGATTGGTACTGGAAATACAACCTTAGACATTTAAGGGGCTATGTCAATGCTGGTGCCAGGAACCATTCTATAACCACTGTGCTGGCATTGTGGGAATGAATGGCGATCTTACAGATGAGTAGCTTGGTACTGAACCATTAGTACACAAGTTGAATTAAGAGCCACTGATACTCTGGTGGGCAGTGGTACCAAAGCTGATGCCAAGAAAATGCCTTTACTATCCCTCCTCATTGATGCTGATATTAATACCATTGGTGGATTCTGTACTGAGATGAAAGTCCACAATGGACCTACAATGGCTGGAGGCTGGTCCTTTGCTAGTGACTCACAGGCTCAAAAATTTGGGACTGAGAGGCTAAGCAGGTTGGAAGCCACTTGAACCACTTGTGGAATACATAGTACATAAAGGATTGGTAATGAGGTTGAGTCTGTTGATACTGGACTCAATGGCTGCCCATGGGATGGTGCCAGACTTGATGGTACAGTTTGTTCGTGGCACCAAAAAGACCCTGGACCAGTGCCCGGTTCTACCCAAGTAACCCAGCAGGGAACAAGAGCCCCGCGTTTGGGAGTGGGGCCAGTGGGGAGGAGTCCTTGTCCCTGCCCCTGGCACTCATTGGCCCAGCCCCAGCATCTGCAGAGGGTGCAGTGGGCATTGCTGGCACGGGGGGCGGCAGAGCTTGCCGACCCTTGTCTTATGAGGAGAGGAGTCTGAAGCCAGGGAAATGTTTGAGACATTGCAGCCTTAGAGACTGCTTGAGGGGCCACAGTTCTGAACCAGGCCTCACTGTCTGTTCCGCAAGGTGCTGCTTTAGGTGTAAGTCTCTAGATAACTGTGTCCACTTTTTGAAGGAATGGCAGATACCTCACCTCTTTTTAATATGCCCTTCAACAAGGCATAAGAGCACTGCAAATGGAAATCAATGTTAGAGATCGCGACCCACATGAAGGATAATGTTTGAAGCCTGGTAACACTGGGCTCCTGCCACTGGGCTCTAATCTAATCAAATGAAATAACGACCTAAACTATCACTAATTTTCAGGCACTACTACTAAACTACTAAAGCTATAAAACACTAGCAGATAAGAAAAACAATGCTAGCTGCGTAGTAACCAGGAGGTAAATCCAATGGGAGTGCCAACTCAGGTTGCAGGTGGTGAAAAGAAACTGAAGGGGTCAGGCTGATGCCACACTTAGGCTATGTCTACACTTAGAAATTTAGGTCGACTTTACTAAATCGACTTTAAGTCGACCTTATTAAGTTGACTTAGAGAGTCTACACTAGACTCTTTAAGTCAACTGGTTAGGTTCAGGGGAAGGGGAGGCTCCTTTGGAGCCTCGGCTCCCCAGGCTAGGGGGGGCTTGTCCTGAGGAGAGCCAGGCCCGCACGGGGCTGGCGCTCCTTGAGACAGCAAGCCCCGGAGCGGTCGGGGGAGAAGGGAGTGCGGAGCTCCCTTCTGGCCTAAGTAAGTCAGCTTAGGGTGTCCACACTGGCTTAAGTCGACTTAAGAAGTTGACTTAAGCCTTAAGTTGACTTAAAACGAGGTCTTATTAAGTCAACTTAAATTTTCCTTAAGTTGATTTAAGGAGGAGCTTAAGTTGACTTAAGGAAACTCCAGTGTAGACGCAGAGTAAATTAAGTCGACTTAAGCCTGCTTAAGTCGACTTAATTTACTAGTGTAGACACATCCTCAGAGTTGGGAGGAGCCATGAAAAGGGACAGGGTATGGGTATTGCTTTGACTGGTACTGCTATGGAAAATTCTCCAACTCTACATGCACTGGGTGCACACACATCTGAGCAGAACACAGGTGTGAACCAATCAAAAGAAAAATGAAAGCTTTATAAAATGGAGAGGTAGCGTCGCTAAAGATGATTCAATAAGGGATAACTTTTCTCTTTCAAATGGAATAAATTTCCCAACATTGTGGACTGGGAGTTGCCCATATATCATCTATTCTAAAATTTAAGCCCTGATTAACTGTGTTAATTAAAGATCCTATGTCTCATTCTACAAGGTTGTGGATGTCAACACCAGGATTCTGGCCAAATTCTGGCCGGGGTCATTCATCGGTGCCCATATAAATCCTCTTTGCAGTTACAGTTAGATTTGTTATTCCTTCTCATTTCCTATACTGTTTCTCTAGGGCTGCTAAGCAGTATTCAACGACTGCCACATTCCACTCAGAGGAATTGATTGCACTTCAGTGGAGAATGAAATCACTGTAGTGTTTTTAAAAGGCATTGGGAAGAGTAGTGTGATACTAATGTAAAATAGCCCTATTCTCTATTATTATTAAGAGGAGATTGTAGAGTTAGAATAGTGCTACTGGACATAGCTGGAAAGACAGTATCGTTATAGGAAAGTCATACTATGGAGCAGATTTTAAACAAATGATATAGTTGTTTGCAACATCCATTTTATATATATTGAATTTATCTCATTCACATTATCCCCTGCTTTATCTACTATTCATTAAATGTCATTGATGTTTCCATTTCATCCTGAAGTTCTTCAATAAAATAGTCCCTTCTGGTTTGTTTGTTTTTTAACTCGGTGAATCAGT
Source organism: Pelusios castaneus (assembly GCA_007922175.1). Classification (NCBI taxonomy): domain Eukaryota; kingdom Metazoa; phylum Chordata; order Testudines; family Pelomedusidae; genus Pelusios; species Pelusios castaneus. The sequence continues at coordinate 4,683,989 of ML685863.1, read as the reverse complement.
TGCCAAACATTCCTTGCTATTTTTATTAGTCTAACCAGCTCAGAAATATGGAAGGTCATGAATTACACACTATTAAAATATCTCCGTATTTCGTTCTTTCTATTGTAGAGGGTGTAGTCGTGGAAAGAGAAAAGATAAAGGAACGGTAAAGATAAAGACAGGGCCAGATTACTGCAGGGGCTTTAGGGGTTTAAGCCCCTAGCCCTGGGCTAAAAGGGGGCCTCACACCCCCCGCAATAATCTGATCCTGGTGGTTCTGATTCTGGCCAGCCCAGCCACTACTGCTGACCTTCGCCTGCCCTGCCTCCACTTCGGCAGTGCCTGGCCCACGACACTCCCACGTGGGGGCGGAGAGGGGCTGCCCCGGGAGTGCTGCGCCCATGGCTGGCCTCGCACCAGGCCACGGCATTGCTAATCTGCCCACCCCAGCCCCAGGCTATTGCTGCTCAGCCCTACCCTAGCCCCATCCCTACGGCTGCCGACACAGTGCTGAGTAGTAGCACTCCCAGCACGGGGAGGGAGTCCCCACCGGCCACCGCTCATGAGTGCTGCTCTGCTGGCTGGGCCTCAGGCTGGGCTGGCTGTGGGCCCTAGCCATGCCACCCCCCCGCCACACCACTGGGTCGTGGGCCTTGCACCCCAGTGCTGCTCTGCCTGCAGGCCCCAGCCAACCCCAACCCCCTACAGCATCACGGGGCCGTCAGCCAGCTCAGCCCTGGACACCACTCCCCTAGTGCTGGTGAGGAGCGGGCCCTGGCCAACCCTTCCCCCTCCCAGCACCACCGGGCTGCATGGAGCCCACTCAGCCCCAGAGCCCCTGCTTACCCCCTGCAGAGCTGGCCAGGCTGCAGACCCTGGACTGTGCCCTCCAGCGCTGGTGGGGTCAGGCTACCCCACCCCCAGGCGGGGCACCACTGCTGGAGGGGGGGGAGCACACAAGGGTGGGCAGCCCTGGGCCCTGCAGGGCCTTAATCCGGCCCTGGATAAAGATAAAGGTTTTCTAAAAGTAAACCGTTGCAACATTTCAGTCCCTTAGTTGATTGACTCATAGACTGTAAGGTCAGAAGGGATCAATATGATTATCTAGTCTGACCTCCCGCACAATGCAGGCCACAAAACCTCAGGCACCCACTCCCGTAATAAACCTGTGATTGAGTTATTAAAGTCCTGAAATCATACAGCGAATGCCTTAGCAAGTGAGCCGTGCCCCATGCCACAGAGGATAGCCAAAAAAACCTAGAGCCCTTGCCAACCTGCCCTTGGGGGGAAAATTCCTTCCTGGCCCCAAATATGGTGATCAGTTAAACCATGAGCATGTGGGCAAGAATCACCAGCCAGACATCCAAGAAAGAATTCTCTGTAATAACTCTGAACCCACCCCACCTAAGGTCCTTCTCAGGTCACTGGCATATTCACCATCAGTAGTCAAAAATTCATCAATTGCCAAACCAGGCCATCCCATCAAAACATCCCCTCCAGAAATTTATCAAGCTCGGTTTTGAAGCCAGCTAGGTTTTTTGCCCCCTCAGCTCCGCTTGGAAAGCTATTCCAGAAATATTTACTCCCCTGATGGTTAGAAACCTGTGTCTAATTTCAAGTCTAAATTTCCTGATGGAGAGTTTGTAACGATTTGTTCTTGTGTCCACATTGGTGCTGTACTCAAATAATTCCTCTCCCTCCCTGGTATTTATCCCTCTGATGTATTTATAGGGAGCAATCATATCTCCCCTCAACCTTCTTTTGATTAGGCTAAACAAACCAAGCTCTTTAAGTCTCCCCTCATAAGGCAGGTTCTCCATTATACAGATCATCCTAGTCATCTTTCTCTGCACCTGTTCCAGTTTGAATTAATCTGTTAAACATGGGGGACCAGAACTGCATGCAATATTCCAGATGAGGTATCACCAGTGCCTTGTTTAACCATACTAACATCTCCCTATCTCTACCGGAAACACCTCATCTGATGCATCCTAAGACTTCATTCAGCTTCAGAGAAGTTAAGTAGAGTTACTGGAATGGATTATTCCTTTTTGGGAAAGGAACAAGTGGAAATAGGCTACTTTTATTTACTGTGGAGCAAATCTGGGCTGGGCAGTGAGGAACTCCATAGAGTGAAGGAAGAGAAATCATTTGCATGGGATATGGAGATAGAGCAAGGCTACTCTGCAGCTATTACTCCAATTTAGGAGCCAGAATCAAAATTTTGCCTCTGCTCTGTTCTCAGAACCACACCACTTCTGCTGCTAGAGGGCCTTCAGCAATCACAGAAGAAGAGGGCAGGATTTGGCCCCATATTCACATAGTTCTTGTTAGGACCTGGCATATAGTCAGATTAACAAGAAACGCAGGAGCAACAGTTACACATACGTACGTCGCTGTTAGCATGTAGGTTTGCCTCTACTGTCTTCACTAGCACAGCCTTACTAGAAATTCTACAAACTGCTAATGTCCCACTCTCCTGCACTCATAAACTATGGATGATCCTGGTATATTAAACTCACCCTCAAACACATTCACCTCCTATAGTAACACATGTGCTTGACTGTTATATGAGTGATATGTCACTTCAGCTCAACATCTCCTGCACAGCCTCATGTGTAATGGTCTGAATCAGAATCATTGTTGAATTGCCATTTCCTCATCAAGGATTGACAAGCCAGAAAAAGAGAGCTCTCAGCAAGACTGTTTCCTATTCCTGTCTCCTGGGAAAAAGATCACACTGCCTTTGATGCAAGAGGGTATGAATATGTGCAAATAATTGCACATAATTCTGGGCTGGGTGTAGCTGCAATACCTGTTAGCTCTGTCTCAGTACATACCAGATATGTTTGCAGTTGTGCGCCTTTTCTTACTTTGCCGCCCATGCCTAGAGCAGTCTCCCTGTTACACTGTAGAGGCTTCTCTTTTCTTGTCTTTCACTATAAGTGCTGTCATGCTTCATGTTACATCCTTCTGACCAATTCAGATTGCACTAAAGTTATAAAATACTCAGCAAACAAAATCCCCAAATGAACAAATACTTGGAATTAATGTGGTGCTCATCATAGTGAAATAGCCTGTTCTGCTTCAATGGCCAACTCTTCCCTCTACACCTGTTGGTGTTTTAAACACTTTTAGGCTGCTCAAGGATCTTGCGTATCGACAGAGCCCCAGTTACACCACTAACAATAATAATAATATATTTGTATTATGGCAGTATCTAGAGGCCCCAACTCAGATCAAGGACCCACTGCACTAGGCTGGGACCTATTCAGAGTAAGAAATATTACCTGTTTTTAAAGAGCAACATTTCAAAACATGCCTAAGTGACTTAGGCACCTAAGTCCCATCCACAAAAGTGACAGGCCTGGATGCTCAAAAGCAGTTAAGCATTGCTATACTCAGCATCAAATATCTAACTTTCAAACATCTAGAGAATCACTGTGATTCACAAAGCCTGAGTTAGGTGCTGGGCTTCTATATAATGACTGAAGAGACACAGATCCCAGTATTATCATCCACAGAGGTCCAATACCAAGGTAATTATTTTACTGCGCTACAACTGATTTAGTACTATTAATATATAATGTATTAATAAAATAAATAAAATCTAGCATCCTACCTGTAGAATTCATTTATGTGAAGGCGACTTCTTGGAAATGTTCATGAATGTCTGATTAGTTGCTTATCTATGAGAAGAAAGAGAAATAATTTTACTGTTAAAGAGAGAGAGGCAAAATTTATTGTTGGTGTAAACAGATATAAAACATTGACCTCAATGCAGCACCATCCACCTATGCCACCCAGGAATTTTGTCCTCGAAATTTACATATAACCGTAGCATTTTAATTCAATTAAAATAACTGGGTGAAATTATGAAACTTAGTAGAAAATACTGTGATGCTGGATTCTTTTCTGTCATAAGCAACGATCGACTAGAGTCTCAGATTCCGCAGTTTACATTTATCAGCTGTACACTGAAGCTGGATGTCTTACAGAAAAAGCACTGTATTTAACTAACTGTTCCCTGTTATATTTCCTCATGTGGTGAGAACTTTGCTTTCAGACAGCTCATAGCAAACGACTGACCAATACGAGATTCAATGGGCAGTTTGTCTTTCAGTGAGGAATAAAAGGTTACATATGAAACTACCAGCTCAGTCCAACTTACTTATAAACAGAGGCAGCTTTTGGGGTAGGCGAAGCAGGTGCATGCCTAGAACCCCAGGCTGCAAGGGGCCTCATCGCCTGCCCCAAAAGCCGTGTCTGCCTCAGAACTGGCCACTGGGTCCAGGGCTGGCGGTGGGGAACTGGGGCTGGCGGCAGTGAGCTGGGGCTGTGGATGGGGGTGGGCCAAGGCCGGGGCTGGCAGCAGGGAGTGGGGTTGGTGGCAAGGGGCCCCCATGGGCCTACAGGGGCCCCACAGGCCTATAGGGGGCACTGCAATGGGCCTTCGCCTAGGGCCCCCAATAGCCAAAGGCCACATTTGCTTATAAAATCTTCTCACTAGATGCAGATTGAAATAAAACAAAATATTTCTACATTTAGCACGAAGGGCACACTAGATAGTCTTGCCCCTCCCTCCACATTCCACACTCTAACAAGAGGGTATTTTTGTGTTTAACTGTACTTCAATAAAACTAATTTAATAGAGCAAATTTAACGGAGGAAAGTGAACTGTTTTCCTCTTTTTGTGTGTGTATGTAATAATCTAGATACCATAAAACTAAACAAGGCAGAAATAGACATTTATGGGGAAGGCAAAGATTGGACTTAATTATCCAGGTGTCATGGTGTGGAGCTCCACAGTGCAGTAACGTGATCTCTAGCTTACAGAGAACAGAAATCAAGTGTCAAATTCATACTGAGGATAATAGAGTTAGTGGCGTTGCACTAGAGATAACTTTGGCTCAAGAATGCCTAAAAAACCCAGAAATTAGAAAAGAAGCTTGAAGAGATGAACTGCCTTAGAGTTCTGGGCTACTTCACACTGAATTGCTTAATTTTTGTTCTAAGTATGCAATTGCTCTTTTAAACACCATGAGAAAGAACTCCTGCGCAACACAAGCAAAAGAACATTACCCAGTTATTTCTGTATCAAAGCATTATGGCTGAGGCAGGTCTGCAGCAGAGAAAGAATCTGGTCTATAGGGGAATAAAAGTGCTTATCCGAGCACAAATATGACCAACCATCGTGACACTAGCACAAGCAGAGAAAATTACAGGCTACGTAATTAGTTTTTTGTTTAAATGCTCTCTTTTTCAGGAGGTCCTCAGTGAGAAAGGCTCTCTTCAAGTAACTTGTTCTTTGTACTTTCCTGAGTACATGGTGTACATTCAGACTTGCATTACTTGCACGATTATGGAGTTATTCACTAAGAGTACTGAATTGTCAAAAAAATCACTGCTCTAAACAAGTTAATATAAAAATGCAAACCCCTATTACGTCCTCAAACATTACATCCCATGTTCCAAATCTCCTGGTAAAAGCACTTTATGAAAAGCCTCCTGATTAAATACTAAAAGTCACTAATGCTGTAAGCAGCTTAAACAGCATGCTGTTTTAATTAAAGTGACAGAACAATATTATCCTTGTAATCTAAAACCGAGTCAAAACATTTCTTATTTTAGTATACAAGAGGCATTGCTGGTAAGGAATGTAATAAAGCAGTATCTGGCTTTCATTTATATGGTTTAAAGTACTTAAAGTAACTCCTTAGGCCCATGGTTCCCAACCTTTTCAGTAACACAACACACTTCAATGAGACAAACAACTCCATGGCACACCTGCGTTTTTTCAGCTGAATTGATTGCTCATAAACGTCACATTTTTTTACATTTACTATGGTTACGGTCTTACTAGAGATGTTTGCAACATAGTGCGTACAATAAGCTCAAGAAGGATCAAATGTATTCATGTTTCAAATCCACCAGAAAAAAATACACGTCATCTCAATTTTGCCCTTTGGCCACCTGCATTTAGAATATTCACGTTTCAGAATCGAAAGACCGATACCTCATTTTTGATAAGATGATTAATTTTCACAAGTTTTATGAGTTGTAATTTCGGTTGAATAGAATATTGTTTAAGATGAAACAATGTTTGTTTTACATTGATTTTCATTACCTTTGTACAAAATTTTATGGCACACTTGGACGTTTCACATGGCACACCAGTGCATACCAGTTGAGACCACTGCCTTAGGCATCTCTGATTTGAAGCATTAGTCTCTGTGTCCATCAAAAGTAAGACAAGTAGAAATGGGCTGAATCTGAAGCAAGCATGGTTTAGGTTAGATATTAGGAAAGGGTTAAGCCCTGGAATAGGTTTCCAAGGCAAGTTGTGGAATCCTCATCATGGAAGTTTTTAGAAACAGGTTGGACAAAATACCTGTCAGGGATTGTCTCACTTTACTTGGTCCTGCCTCAGCACAGTGGGCTGGATTTGCTGACCTCCTGAGGTCACTTCCAGTCCTTTATTTCTGTGATTCCCGTTTATAAACAGCCAACTGGATACACAGAAAGGAAATAAATTCATCATACTTAGCTCTAGTTTTGCTGGCATTCTGTAGATCTGCTCTTCTGAACATATGATGTTTAACATTTTGGAAGCAGATGGTTTTCCTCAAGTATGCAAACAGGTGCTTCTCAGCCATAGCATGAATAAAAGAGATGTCCTTCTGAGAAACCAGTTTGCAATAGACAATCAAACTTTCAAACGGCTCTGGCCATGCAGTATCCGAGCCAGTAACTCTGTTCGTGTTCTCTCAAAACTCTGTTCCATGCCACATAGGTGCTCACTAGGGCTGCGTCTACACTGGTAAATTAAGTCGACTTAAGCTTGGCTTAAGTCGACTTAATGTGCCCTACATCTACACTACACTTTGCTTAAGTCGACTTAAGCAGCTTGCTTAAGTCGACTTAAGCAAAATAAAGTCGACTTAATGAAAATTA
>ML685863.1:4600006-4671534 GCA_007922175.1 Pelusios castaneus | reverse complement strand
CCACGAAAGCTCATGCGATAAATAAATCTGTTAGTCTTTAAAAGTGCGACTGGACTCTGTTGTCTTTCTAAAATTAGTTCGAATTAGTTAGTTCAAACTAACTAATTCAAACTAATTTTAGCAAGTGTAGACATAGCCTATGAGTCTATGTTTTATATAAAACACACACAATTTCTAAGTTTTGCAGAGAAGACTTTTGCATATTTTATTGGAAATAGAGCCACTTCACAAAAGTATAATGAAAACCACACTTTTAGTGGCATTTCTTTTTAAAGTATTTGCTATTTGTCTATAACCTAGGAAAATACCTAAAAATCAGAACCTTTGTGCTTCCTCTTTTTATTTCTACATAAAATACTGAAAGGCATCTAATTGGTGGATTTTTTCTAAGTCAGTCTAATGGGATTTAATCACAGTAATTCAGATCTCTTGCAAATTGTTTTGCTGCTTCTCTAATCAAACACCATATAATTTTGCTTAATATCACATTAAAAACAGCTTTGACTAGTCACATCTGTATACGTTATGTTTTGGTTTATGATTTACAATGCCTCTATTTTTATGTAATCAAGTCTTTCATGTGCTAACAGCATTCACTTTGTGTTTAATTCAAAACAGTATTTTTTCCACATAATCTGAAATAAAAACTTTAGCCAGCAATCAAAACAATCATTTTACTAAACAGTGATTGGGAGGGGGAACCAGTCAGCAAGGATATTTGGTTAGATAATGACATAGCTCAGGCTCTTTAATGATGACTTATATAAAGGCTGACTCTTTCTCTTATATAAAAGTTATTTTTATTAGAAACTTGAATCCACACCTCCTGTCTTTTATGTTGGCTGCATCTCCCCATTTCAGTTTCATGAGTTAGCAGTGATGCCTTTTATGGCTATGTATGCTTGCTTGTCCCTGGATGGGTGCCTTGGTCAGCCCTATTTTACATAATTTAAATAGAAAACACATTGAGAGAACATATATCTTTGAATTAAATGATGTTTTTACTTTAATCATCAGATTGTCCCACTGAAGCCATGCTAGATACCTGCTATAGTGCTACATATGTTCGAAAAATATTGCACCACATTTTCAAGCTGATCCATCTCCTTGTGCTCCTCCAGACAAGTAAACAGGCTGTAAATCTGCTCTAACAAGATAGCTGAGGATGGCAGAGTCCTTGAGTTGGAACAGCTGGTACTGTGACACTTGCAAGGTCCTTATCAGTTGTGATAGTGGGCCCACTCTGATTGTGGGTTCAAATGTAAAAAGTAAGTGAAAGTTCGTAAGAGGTCACAATAAACTATAACTGTAAGTGCCAATGGGAAAAGGTAGGGAAATTTTAAGTGTTGATGGGAAAAGAGAGACAGAACGACTGAGTTAGTCCAAACCAAAAGCCTATTGATATGATTCCAAGGTGGGTTAGGATCATTCCTGATAAACAAGGGGATTAGAGAGTCAAAAATTCATAAAACAAAATTGTCAGGTATTAGGCTTAATTGGTGGATAAAATAATGAATGGATGGGTTATTTCACCCTTCACTCCCTTTCTGGGGTCCTCTCAAGAAAAAGACTTCAGGGAGAAAAATTGGCTACTGGAGTGATCTTCACAATAATGGCCGCCACTCACCATCTCCTAGGAACCTGTAATTTCTTCGTCCTAATTCTGAGAGTTGTCCTGTCAAGACTAGGCCAGAGAAAGGGACCCAGATGACACTGCCACATGCATTGGCTTCAGCTAAATCCCAAATATCACTTGGGATGTGAGACTGTGTGTCCCTCTCCTTCCCCATGTGCCTTTTTTTAAAATTCCACACCTTATTTCTTTTCTTTCCCACGTCTCTCCTTTTGCCTTCTGTCTAGTAAGAATTTGGTTTAGTTGGCCAAGACGGTATATTTGGCAGGCCTCTGCCCAGAAAAAGGCAACTAAAAGCAATGCCCTAAACAGCCTGATTCTGTTACAGGTTTGTCAATGCCTACAACAGCAAGGTTGTGAGAATCAACACCAGAGACAAAAGTTGCATTTTCTATCTTCGCTGCTCTTTCCTCTTCCCTTTTGTGTCTTATTTTGTCTTCTAAGGAACAGGACTGGACTTCAACAAGAGCAGCAATGACAGCTATAGCTCATTTCAGTTAATAATGTCTTTTTTCCCCCAAAAAAGATAGTTAATACCATCTTTGATACCATCTAACAAGACTGTCAAACAAGGACACTTTTCCTTCTAAAAACTTGCTCCCGCTAATGAGAAAGGGCACAAGGGATGTCATTAAAGTGAAAGCCTTATTTAATACTTAAATGTAATTTTCAAAAGCATGTGCACCATGGTATGAAGCAGACTAAGGTCTGTGTATCCCAAACCTTGTTTAAAACCGTTGAATGGTAGGCAATGACTAGGTAATGGTAGCCCTTCTGTCCTATATATTCCATCTAAATTAACTCAATACACCTCACTCCCAGGCTAATAGAATACATGGGGCCCCAAGAAAGGGCTGTAGCAATGGTGCACTTCAGTGACACCCAGCTGGTGCAACAGCCTTTGACAATTATCATCGGCAGACATAAGCTAGACCAGCTGAAAGAGTCATCTAGGCTCTGGCAATCCCAGAGATGGAGGGTGCCCAAAGAGGGAAGAAAGCCACCTTTGTTCCCCTTCCCGTTGGGTTCTGCACAAAGGACAGCTCAGCCAGACTAGAAGATTGGGCCTGCGGCTATTATACAAACAGGGCTAGGCTCTAGATGGAGTAAATCAGATACAGAGAAACACGGAAGGGTAATGTCGACATTTAGACGTTTGCCAACACAGATAGACATTTTAGGACCAAAAGGATATCATATGGTTGGACTCATGTAAGTTGTGGGCAGTATTAGTACCCTGTAAATTTTTTTTTCCTAAATCATTTTATTACTGCATGTATTTCTGGATGTTACAGTTTTTATAGCCAGCTTTTGTAGTCTATTCCATATACATCAATCCTTCTGCGTAAAGTAGTGTCTCTTAACTAACACAGTCCTTCCTTAGCTTCAGTCTGTGCTCATTGTATTTCAGTCTGCCACTCACTAAAACATATCTATGGCGCTGACCTTTTCGGATGTCCTAAAAACACCCTCTGTGCATGGTTGAAAATTGGACAGAGTTGTTTTAACTTATGTAACCAACCCTTATACAGGATTCTGATTGCTCTATAAATAACGATTTGTTTAATGAAATGGAGCAATTCTCCACACCCAAACTGCTAAATAAAGCACATGCTGCAGAACACACTTATTTCACAAAGCCTTTCAACAACAACCTGTGCAGTACTTCTAAACTGCTTCAAACTTGTACTGCCATGGTGCCACCGGAACTAATACGCAGTTGCAGAACTTGTTTGTCTGGTCTGTACTCTACCGTGAGCAATTTGGAGCAAGGACTGTGAGTCATTTGTCTTTGGAACAGTGAGACCGCTGTCAAGGTCTAAGGAGCAGTGCAGCCCAGGGACGAACCCTGCCTGACTCCAAAGGGAATTGTAGCTGAACAAGAACTGCACGCATTACATTCTACATACGAGCAAGTGGCAATCTTCCAAAGGCTCAAAAGTTTAGCAAAACACACAGATGGCTTGTTTAAGTGTCTAAAGACTTTTTTAAAAATTACCATTAATAAGCCTGACAATCTTCTGGTACATTCTACCTCCAGCCGTGCCGCAAAATAACCTCTCTCCCAACGACCATGAGGTGTTACTCAGGCCTCAGATACAAGTGACTTCAGAAGATTTTAGGCCTTCAGAACATCAGGGGTCATCTCCAAAATTTCTTCTTACCATGCTGGTTGAAATCAATCAGGGTGAAATCTTCCTTTCAAGGATAACGTGGTACTTGGAGGTGCAAAGGCCTTGGGATGACCCCAGGCACATAGAAACAAACAGAGTCCTGTGGCACTTTTAAAGACTAACAGATTTATTTATCGCATGAGCTTTCATGGGAGAAAATCCTAGGCACAGAGGTGGATTTCACCATCAGTGTTGACGCATGTAAGAGGAAAATGTTAAGGGATCTTTTCAAGAAAAACTCTCTGATTTGGACATAAATGGAGTTTTGAGGGGAAAGTTCTTAGGAATCTTGGGTTTTTTTTTTCTTATTACAACAGATAATTTTACTTCACCTTCCTTTATATGTTGTTTTCCACTGTTTGAATCTAAATAACTGGTTTGGTTTGCTCTAACAGTCTGACCTGATCCTATGACTTACAGAGTGGGAGGAAAATAATTGCAGGGAAGTGTAAGTTACCTATCTTCAAGTCTCTGACGAAGTGGGATTTTCTCCCACAAAAGCTCAGGCGATAAATAAATTTGTTAGTCTTTAAAAGTGCCACAGGACTCCTTGTTTGGTCTTATTTTAACGTACCTCTAAAACAACTACCCTAATACACACTGGTAAGTCATCTCTAAAACAATAGACATGAGTAATAACAATCATACTGATCTACAAAGCAGAAAAATTTATCCTTAGCGTGAACATTTTAACTTTTCCCTTTTAATTTAACACATACTTAAATTGCCTATTTGTCTTTCAAATAACAAATTGTTTCTGTAAAATATAAAAAGAAATTATAGATAATGTACTGAAGGTCTAGTTAGAAAGATAATCCATTAGCACAACTCTTTGTATTCATGTAGGATCTCACTGATTGAGATTTATATTTGCAATTTCTAATCAAATGCACAACAGCATACATTCCATGCTCATGTTATACAGCTGTATATAGTCCATGTATTCTGAGATGAATGCCATGAAAAGTATATAAAGACCAATCTAACTATCAAGTGAGCTTTTAATACGGCACTAACTAAACGCCATGGTACCCATTTACTCTGCAGCAAGCTTGACCCAAATTCTTTAGAAAGATAAGCTGTCCAGTCTTGTTTGGTTTGCTGAAAAAGACTGAACTGACCTTGTAACTTACCCTTCTCTGTACTTATTTATTCACCTGACATGCTATAGCTTTCATTTCATGCATCTGATGAAGTGGGATTACGCTCACAAAAGCTTATGTGCTAAATAAATTTGTTAGTTTTTAAAAGTGCCACAGGACTCCTTGTTAGTTTTGCTGAACTAGACTAACACAGGCTACCTCTCTGAAACAATCCAGTATAGCTGTCTGAAAATTTGCTGGCAGCTTCACAAAGGTTACAAAATAATTTTGTTATTGAACTAAGTATGAAAATGAATAATACAATAACTGCAGTATACCCTCTGCTATATAATGTGATGTTACATTCAGACAAGTTCCAGAGAGGTAGTTGTGTTAGTCTATTCTGCAAAACAAACCAAGAGTTCTGTGGCACTTTTAAAGATGAATAAGTTTATTTATCGCATTAGCTTTTGTGGGTATCTGATGAGTGGGACTGTGCCCACAAAAGCTCATGCAATAAATAAACTTGTTTGTCTATAAAAGTGCCACAGGACTCCTTGCTTATATTACATTGTTTATTTTATTCTATCCCTACATTTTTTTAATTTTCAGTGACTGAAGAATTTTATATTGAAAATTTGTAATTTAATTATGAAAATAATCAGGCCACTAGGCTGGAGACAGTGGTGCTTTTGGCACCTGAGAAGGAAGTATGAAGTTGTGGGATAAATTGGCTGGATATTATAATTATCTTCAGTAAGAATTAACAAAGTTGACAATGATATTTTCATCATCTTTCAAAACTAACACCAGTGAGTGGAGCAGTCTACACCCCTCAAAGCTATGTCAGCAAACTAAGGCAGACGTCACTGAGTTGAGTTGTACTCAAAACTTGATCAAAAGTCTACTGAGGTCAGAGGCAATCCACTGGTTGTCTTCAATGGGTCTTATGCCGGTCCCTCAGTTTGGAGGTTTTCTGTTGTAGCCATAAGGGGTAGAAATTTTTTTTTTCTTAAATGAAAGTATAGATTTTGGAGTGTTTTTGAATGGCTAACAGGTGGAATCATGGAGAAAATAAGCCCCCACATGTAATATATAGGAGGTGAAAGAGGTGGAAATAAGAGCTTGGATAGCATGTAAAATAAATAGCTTTAAATATATTACAGCAAAAGTAGGCACATAAAAAGGAGTTCAAGTACTATTAATAAGAATTAGGCTGTCCATTAATCACAGTTTACTCAAGCGACTAATGAAAAACAAATTAACTAGATTAAAAATAGCCACGATTAATTACAGTTTAGTAGTATTGTTGGACAATAATAGCACAGCAATTTAAATTTATTATAAATATTTTTGCATGTTTTTCTATATTTTCAAATGTATTGATTTCAATTACAACAGAGTATACAAAGTGTACTGTGCTCACTTTATATTGTTTTTATTACAAATAGTTGCACTGTAAAACAGATAAACAAAAGGTATAGTATTTTCAAATACACTTCATACAAGTACTGTAGTGCAATCTTTAAAGTGGATCTTATGAATGTAGAATTTTTTTCACATAAATGTACTCAAAACCAAAATTATTTAAAACTTTAGTGCCTATAAGTCCACTTAGTCCTACTTTTTATTCAGCCAATCACTAAAACAAACAAGCTTGCAGTTACAATAGATAATGCTGTCCATTTCTAATTTACAATGTCCTCTGAAAGTGAAATAGGTGTTCCCATGGCACTGTTGTAGCTGGTGTTGTAAGGCATATACGTGTCGGATATGCTAAACATTCATATGCCGCTTTGTGCTTTGACCACCATTCCAGAGGACATGCTTCCATGCTGATGACGGATTCTGCTTGATAATGATCCAAAGCAGTGTGAATGGATGCATGTTCATTTTCATCATCTGAGTCAGATGCCACCAACAGAAGGTTGCTTTTCTTTCTTTGGGGAAGGGGAGGGGTGGCAGTTCGAGTTCTATAGTTTCTTAGGACTTCTGGAAGAATGTTCCACACCTTGTCCATATCAGATTTTGAAAGGCGAAATGCCTTTTCTCACTTCCAGGTGACATTGTAAATAAGAAGTAGGCTGCATAACTTCCCAGAAATCTCTTTGGTATTTCTGGTTGTATGGTATTTTCCTTTGAGAACTAGGCTATGTCTACACTTGCACTTTTAAGTCGACTTTAAGTCGACTTAGTAAAGTCGACTTAGTGTGTCTACACTTAAAATTAAAGTCGACTAAAAGGGGAACTTACAAAGTCGACCTAGAGCGTCCACACTGGATGCTCTAGGTCGACTTTGTGGGGCTAGGGGGACCTTGGGCAGGTCCACGGTGGCGGCGGGGGGGGGAGCACCCCCTGTGTACAATGGGGCAAAGGGGACAGGGACCCTGGCAGGGCAGAGCCCTGTGTGTGACACTGTCTGGATTTAGGGAAGCATTTAAGATATTATTTTCTATGGATATCTCATAAATGCTATAATCCATAGGAACTATGTCATGTTTGGTATCAATAGAAAGGTAGTAATTTGCTGGGAATGATTATATAGTTTATGTCTAGGAATTCTATTTTGATTAGAAGTTAAGAATTTGATGTTATAACCATACTTTAACTTGTGTCCTTCTGGAGAAATGTCTTAGACGGGAGGGTGTGAACAACCATTGTCTCCTTAATGTTTAGGAATTTTCCAGGTAGAATGGTCCCAGGGAGTATCCTGATGAGCCATTGAGGACATAAAGAATACAACCATTGTATCCTTAATGGCTCATCAGGATACTCCCTGGGACCATTCTACCTGGAAAATTCCTAAACATTAACTCAAATTAGCGAAGTATCACTGCAATGTAGGCTGAATCAGATAAGCAGAAGGCACATATTTGGAATCCCATTAAAAAAAATGCTGAAGCAAATGTTGCTACCTATCTTCAGCAAATTAAATTACAGAGTTCAAGTGGCACGATATGAATGTGAATTCAATTTGACATACAGGGCTTCCTAGCTTTGAAATCCACATGGTGGGAAGCAGATCAAGGCTCATGTCACCTTCTCAGAAAACTATCCTGAAAATTATTTCACACCATAATCAAAGTGAAGATTAAAAGAAGGTTTTGAAAATATTACATATATCTTTAAAGTTACCTGGGACTTAATATTTAAGCACAGCAATAACTTATGTGTGAGACTACTTAATGAACCAACCAACCAATTAACCAACCAACCAAAAAAAAAAGTGTGTGTAGGGGGGAGAGGACTGCTTAATGCAGTCAATCTTCTACCATCTAACAAAGGTCTAACAAAGGTAGAGCACAACAGTACCCTGTACGGTCCCGAATTTTTCATATTTTTACATCTTCACTATGGCCTGATCTAACACCGATTGATGTGAAGGGTGGGATTTCCAATAGATTGTTATGTGAGCTGGATTTAGCACACAATCTCTATTAAAGTAAATGGGACTAAATGAAGAATCAAGGTGAGATTTGCAGGTTTTCCCTCTAGATTTAGCAATATATTTTGCTAATCTTTTAAGACAGGATGTTGCTGAATAAGAGTGAACTACTGTACCAATTTAATTATAGCAGAATCTGCAGGAAAAAATGTTGTATAGGCCATGTCTACACTGGCAAGTTAGTTCGAACTAATTGCTTGGTTTGAACTAACAGGCCCATTGAAATCAATGTAAATTGCTAATTTGAACTAAGTGCCATGAATGGCACTTGCTTAGTTCGAACTAATTTTTTCTAGTTCAAATTAAGTTAATTCGAACCAACTAAAATTAGTTCAAATTAATTAGTTTGAACTAACTAATTTGAACTAATTTTAGTAAGTGTTTCAAGCACATTGGTACTTGCAATTCATCTTAACAAATCTGAGATCCTCAACAGAAGACCCTCAGATACCCTGAGACAGAAGTTGCACTATAAGCGGTAAGTGCTTAGTGGTATCTTTTGTTAATTACACACCAAACACATTTGAAAAGAACATTATTAAGATTGTAAAGTCAAGAACTCAAAAGCTAGGAAGTGTCAGAAATAAATTTTCCTGAGCAACCTGAATTCAGTTCCTTTGTGCAGATGGCTGCATATTATATTTTCCACAGGACACCAACCTCATTTAGTGCAGCTGTGGTGGGGATGAATCAGCACTATAATAGAGAAGACTGTTGTCTGTAGGACCCCTTCCTCATTTGTTGAAGATGGTGAGTAGTGAATGAGGCAAGGAATTGCAGGAAGAGAAGGGGATGGTCTCATAGCTAAGGAAGTTGAATGCTGCCCTGGTGAGCTGACCCTCTCTCCATCACGGTCAGAGTTCCTATGGTGCTGGACAAGTCACCTGCACATGTGGTCACTAATTGTATGTTCCTCATTTTTTGGGTGTCTGATTTGAACTCTGGGTATGATTGGCAGGAGCGTGGAGCACTCACACCTGCAAATGAAATCAGTGGATACTGCATGTTGAACATAGGATGTGCTTATAATGCAAATTATTGTGGATAATCAGGTCCTAGATATCTCATATTGGACATGCAAAATTAGTAGATTTTAAAAAAATCTTTATTTCTCTGTGCCTCAAATTCCCATCTATGAAATGAGGATAATATCCCTTTATGTCATGGGGGTTGTTGTAAAAATAAATTCACTAATGTCTGTGAAGCATTCAGGTCCTAGGCTGATGAGTGCCATAGAACAGCCTATGAGACAATACATAATTCTGTCCTCAGAGCAGGTTTGGAATAGTGTGCAGCAAATAAGGCGTAGGGCCACACGTTGAACAGCGAGGGGAAAACAAAATACTGAGAAGCTTCTCATTAAATTATCAGTCCAGTCTGTGTGCTGAATGAGAGAAAAAATAATGTGATCATGTCATTAAACACTTCTTCATAATGCTAATGTACAGGAGTCTAATTAAAGGTCACACAGACAACATCCTCCCCACCCCACCCCACTGGCCTAGTCCCAGACTCCTTTCCCTACTGCCTGTCTCCCCTAGCCTCTGATTTTAGTATCCCTCTGTCCCACCCCATCTCCCTGTCTCCCACTCCATTTCCCCCCCTGGTTCTCAGACCCAGTCTCCTTGCCCAGTCCAGACCCCGTCTCCTTGTCTCAGTCTGCTCCTCCAGCCCTCCTTGTAATGCCCTAGGACTGGGGGTTGCCCCCTCTGCATTTGAGTCAGATGGTTTCCACCTACACATAGTCTGGATGCCAGGGGGTGGGGGAATATTGGCTATGTCTACACTGGGTAATTTAAGTCGACTTTAACTAAGTGTGGGGCAGCCCGATCCTGGCCAGGGCTGACCGGAACTAGCATAATACAATAATGGCAGGTCTATACTTAAAATACTGCAGTAGCACTTTGATAAAGACGCCACCACATGAACAGGTGAGCTTCTTCCATTGGCCCAGTTAATCCATCTCTGCAAGAAGCAGGAGTGTGTTGACAGAAGAAGTCCTCCTGTCAACATAGTGTTGTCTATAGCAGGGGTTAGACTGGTTTCACACCCCAGAGCAATGTAGTTACACCGAGGTAGCTTTGTAGTATAGACCTGGCCTGAGATAGCACAGACAAACTCATTGTCGCCATGAGCGAGAAGCACAACTCCCAGTTTGCATATGAGCTGAGCTAGCATGCTAGCTATAGTAGGGTGGCCACAGCAGCAGAGGCTTGCTGCCCCCAGTATACGTCCGAAAGTTCAGGCAGGTTGGTACTCAGGATGGCAAGCCCATGCCACCGTTACGCGGGTGCTACCGAGAGGACATTATTATTTTTGGTGGGCTAGTTTAGTGAGAGCTAGTCTGAGCGTGTGTGTGCCCGATGGGAATCACACCCATAGCTCAGAGGGTCGATGTAGCCTAACAATCCAAGGGAGTAGATGTTCTGGGATGGAGCCAGTGAGCAATGGATGGGACTGGCAATGAGTTGTAAGATAAGGTAGGGGTCCTTTGGGAAGTGTCTATAAAAGGTGTAATATATTTACAATATAGTAAAGGTGTTGTAATATTCTTGGCAAAGGCGTTCATTTGTTAATATATGTGATTCTGATTTGCCTCCCAAACTAGTGTACATCAGAATGGACTTAACTCGGGGATATCCAATTTATGGCCCGAAGGCATGTCCAATCCACCTCTGGGCGGGGGGAGGGAGAGGGAAGAGGGGTGACTGCCCCAGGCCCCACAGTTCTGAGGGCCCCGAGCGCCCCCCCCAACTGCTGTGCTGCCTTTGGCAGCAAGTTGAATGCAAGGGGGGTGGGAGCGCCAAGCTCGGTGGCAGGTTCCACTCTCCTGCCCCGCCCCTTGCCTTCGGCTTGCTGCCAAAAGCGGCAGAAGGGTAGCACAGGGCCCAGGGAACCGATTGACCCAGGGCTCTGCCCTGCCAGGGACAGCCCCGCCTGTGTCTGCTCCTGGGAGCTGGGGCCGTCTAGCACCTTTTTAAATCTCCCACCCTGCGTGCACGTGGGCCAGGGCAGGAATGGCCTGGCCAGCAAATTGATTCCAGGGACTTTTAGCCCCTTTAAGCCAGGTAAGGAGGGAGTCAGGGAGCTGACCCGGCAGCGGGCTGGGACTGGGGAAGAGGCAGGGGAATGGAAGGTGAAGTGGAGCCTGCTCTGGGCCGTGTGAGGTCGGGGGCAGAGAGACCCTGCAGGACCATGCTAGGCTAGGGATGGGGAAAGGAAAGAAAAGCCCTTGCAGCACATGGCTGGGGAAGGGAAAGGGGTCAGGAAGCCCACACCATGCACGGTAAGGGAAGTGGGGCCTGCAGGGCAGGGAAGTAGAAAGGGAAGGGGTCTGGGAGTTGCACAGCATGGGAAGGGGTCCGGGAGCCAGCGCAGTAAAAAGAAAAGGGAAGGTGTCAGAGAGCCCAAGAGACTGGGGAGGGGAAAGGGAAGCCCATGCTGCCCCGAATGCGGCAGGGGAAAAGGTCGGGAAGCCCGCATGGTACTGTGCCAGGAAGGGGTTGGGGAGTTCATATGGACACGTGGCCCGTATCAGGTGTCCTGCCCTCCAATATGGCCCACCACATTGAATGAGTTTGACACCTCTAACAACTGAAATTGGTGACATTATACTAAACTGAAACCAGTGTAAGTAAACAGGAGAATTAGGGCCTGTACCTTTTTGACATAGCACGACCACTTCCATCAGGAGATATAAACCAACAAAAAGCTGTTTGGATCCTTTGTAATACAATGTACAATGAATAGCGCTCACTGTCATGGTAGATCTGAAAATATGTTCTTATGCTACTTAAGTAGATCTCATTGGCTATGTCTCCACTGTCAAGTTAGTTCGAATTAAGGAGGCTTAATTCGAACTAACTAAAGCCATGGCTACACTAGGCTTTAGTTAGTTTGAATTAAGGGCTTCCTTAATTCGAGCTAATAAGTTCGAATAGGGTATTCGAACTAAGGGGTTAATTCAAACTAATTAGTTTGAATTAAGTTAATTCAAACTAATTAGTTTGAATTAAGTTAATTCAAACTAATTAGTTTGAATTAAGCAATGTGGCCATGTTAATTTGAACTAATTTCTTAGTTCGAATTAATTGGCCATTGAAATGAATGGGGATCGCTAATTTGAACTAAGCAAGTGCTTGCTTAGTTTGAACTAACATTCCAGTGTGGCCATGCTAGTTCGAATTAAGCTGATTCGAACTAACTAAAATTAGTTCGAATTAGTCAGTTCGAACTAACTAATTCAAACTAATTTTAGTAAGTGTAGACATTGCCATTGGTTCCAGACTCCCAGGCCCAAACCTGGTCCATCCACTGGAGCGTAAAGCTTTTAAGATAAATACTCGTTTGTCTTACCTACCTTAACATTGTTATGAACAGTTCTAGTGATAACTCAGCTGTCAATAAGTATTTTTACCACTTGAATTTTCATGTTAGCAAATGTATTTGTATATTGGGTTTGGGTGGGGGTTTGTGTGTATGTGAGTTTTATTTATTATGTATAACATATATCTGCATATATAAAATGAACTGTAGAAGACTTTAAAAATTTTTCAAAAGAGTGGCTTCAGCTTCAGAATTCTCTCCTCTATTTGGTGACAAGTTTCAGACCGGTAGCTGTATTAGTCTATTTCAGCAAAACTAAACAGGACTCCTTATTTGTTCTCTTCTCTAATTCTCTCGGACAGTCCATTAATGCTTTCCTGGAATACTGCAAAGCCCTTCTTTCCATCTGTTTGGGAAGGAGGTAGGTTGACAGGCTAAGGATGTGGGGTTAATCCATCATTGTAATATAAATTGTACTTTGGACCCCTCATGCAGTATTTCCATTGTCACTGCCTGCACTTTTCTAAGGGCATCCCATGACTCATCCAAGAGAAGGTCTCCAGGCTAGAACATCCCATTTACCAGCCATATTAACTCAGTGGAACCAGCTGGCCCCTACAATCGACTTCCCTCTGGGAGCTCTGAATAGTATGAAAATGCAGTCACAGAGAGCCATTTGTTGTTTCTGTCTTGCTGTTTTCCAATTCTTAACAGCTATTTACTTCTTTGTTCTTGGATTCCTGCCAGAATCCTCCCTCCCAGAGATTTTTTTTTAAATTATTTTCCAAAACATTTATTTTACAAAATCAGAAACTCAAAGAAATGGCTCGAGGCAAGCAGTACCCCTCCAAGATAAAGGTAAAACTTCAAAGGGCAATAAACACCTCAGCTCATTTGAGTAGCAGCAATAGGTCTTATCTGAAGCCAGTATTCACTTTCTCGCCCAATCTGTCCATCTCTTGGAGGAGTTAACTCTTTGCAGTTGTATTGTTTGCTAATCAAACGACTAGATGGACATATAATATTAAAGAAGATCACAGTTAGTTCTCACATTCCTCACAACATTAATTTGCCAGGCTTGTTTTATGTTAAGTAGAGTGGAAGTCCTATAAGTAAATTGTTGATTTTAATTTTTCTACTAAATTTCTTACTTTAATTTGTGCGAAGTGGTTGGTATTAGACAGGCACTGTAAAATTGAAAAACAAGGCTTTGATCCTGCAGGGACTTAGGCTATGTACACACGATCAGATTAAAGCGCAACAAGGCAATCGCGCTACAAAACTCACGTGACCTTTATTGCGGGACAACGCGTACACACGTTGCTCCCTGCAACGCAACAAAATTACACGCATTATCGCGGTTGAGCGCAATGACTTCTGGGCACCTATCCCATCGTTCCATTTTCCCTGAATCGGCGCTATGAATCATGGGATGAAGGAAAGGAACGCAAAGCGCCATGGGTAAACTCTCAGTTTCCCATGGTGCTTTGTGTTCCCCTAGCGTCTTCCTCGTTGCCAATAGCAACTCGCGCCTATTTTCAACATTGCAGTGACGCAACGCACCACTTGCAATCAATCGCTACAGCGACAGCATGGATCCTGCTATGATCTCCATTGTCGCCTTCAACATTCTGAATACATCTCGGCTTGTTGCTCAGTACGCAATGAGCTCCGAGTCAGATGAGGACACCGAGGAGCAGGGGCTGATCGATGCCATGCAGAGCAACAGCACCGCGTTGCTCAGCTCCTTCACCGATCATCTGCACACGGTGCAACGCCGTTTCTGGTCGCGAGAGACGAGCACCGAGTGGTGGGATCGCATTGTTATGCAGCTGTGGGATGACGAGCAGTGGGTACAGAACTTTCGAATGCGGAAAGCAACCTTTCTGGAACTGTGCTCAGAGTTGGCCCCTGCCCTGCGACGGAAAGACACCAACATGAGGTCAGCCCTAACCGTGGAGAAGCGTGTTGCGATTGCTGTATGGAAGATGGCGACTCCCGACTGCTATCGGTCCGTTGCAAACCAGTTTGGAGTCGGGAGGACCACCGTCGGATTAGCCCTCTCACAAGTGTGCCAAGCCATCAATCGCATCCTGCTACGGAGGACAGTGACATTGGGCAATGTTCGAGAGATTGTGGACGGCTTTGCTGCCATGGGATTCCCTAACTGCGGGGGAGCCATAGACGGCACACACATCCCTATTTTGGCTCCAGACCATCTCGCGACGGAGTACATAAACAGGAAGGGCTACTTCTCCATGGTGCTGCAAGCACTCGTGGATCACAAGGGTCGTTTCACGGACATCAATGCTGGGTGGTCGGGAAAGGTGCATGATGCCCGCATTTTCAGGAACACTGGTCTGTACCGGAAGCTGCAAGGGGGCACCTTTTTCCCTGATCAAAAAATAACAGTGGGGGAGGTGGAGATGCCCATAGTCATCCTCGGAGACCCAGCATACCCACTGATGCCATGGCTCATGAAACCCTACACTGGGAACCTTGATCGCAGCAAGGAGCGGTTCAATTACCGATTGAGCCGCTGCAGAATGACTGTGGAGTGTGCCTTCGGCCGTTTAAAAGGGCGCTGGCGCTGTTTGTATGGGAGGCTGGACTTGGCGGAGGACCAGATCCCTGCCGTGATTGCGTCATGTTGTGTCCTCCATAACATTTGTGAAAGTAGGGGAGAAAAGTTTTCCCCTACGTGGGCTACGGAGGCACAGCGCCTCGAGGAAGCATTCGAGCAGCCAGCCACTAGGAGTATTAGGGTGGCACAAGGAGAAGCTGCTCGCATAAGGGAGGCACTCAGGGAGCATTTCAATGATGCCCTTCCCTAGTTCAGTTCCATGACGCATGAGGTGCACCTTAGGATCATTTCAATAATGTGTATAAATAAATGCATTCTTCAAAGTATTTGTTACTGTTTTTATTGAAACCTGAAAGATGGGGGTGGGGTTACAGGTTGGTGTAGCTCCGGGTCTCGTAAAAGTAGCTTGGGGGGGGGGGGCTGGATGTTGTCCTGTACCGGGGTGGAGGGTGGCCTTCAAAGAAATGCTTTGAGGGACTGCGGTGTGTGGGAGGCATACACGGCTGAACTGTCTGGAGTGGAGCCCGGACATTTATCGCCTGGGACTGCAAAGCTATCATGTTCTTTAGCAGTTCTGTTTGCTCCTTCATGACGCTTATCAGTTCGTCCCTGTGTTTCTGCCTCCTCTGCTGGGATTCCTCTCTCCAGGCTCTATTCTCCCTTGTGGATTCTTGTGTTGCTTTCAGCAGGTCGTTAAACATATCCTCCCTGTTTCTTCGAGAACGCCGCCTAATGTTTCTCATTCGGTCAGCTGGGGTAGACACCGGCCTTGTGAAGCTCAATTCTAATACAAAAATAACAATATAGACATTGTTAACACATAGCATAGATAGCCAATGTAACCTTCCAGTAGCACATTCCACTGGAAGGTACAGGGCGGTCAACACACTACGCTGCGCTGAAGCAGACAAGGTACATTCTAATAGACGGCTTACCGGGGGCTAAGAATCGGAAGAGGGCACACAGATGGAACCCAATATCCCTCTCCTCAGAGTGCCCCTTCCATCTAGAATACATCTCCTACATGCCGCCGGTAGCAGGCCGGGACCGTATGCTGCTGCACTGTGTGCTGCCATGGTTCCCAGGGCTGTGCTTTGCAGCTGGAGAGGCAGAGTGTCCGTCTTTGGGAGCGCAGACACAAACGCTCTCCCATCTAACCTGAGTATTAGGCTCTGGAGGTACATCGAGGAAACCTTTTCTGACCTAAATGCAGATGATTATTTTACAATCACTGCTTGTATTGATGCCCTGCTAATGAATGCAGAGTAAATAGCGTGCACAGCGGGGACCCGCAAGCACCCCCACCCCAGACAATGATATTTTAGCAGGAGCAGAGCTGAATGAAGGAGAAACTTACCTGAACCCCCCTCTGCCACCTCAGAGAACAAGCTGCAGTTCAAGCCTTGGGTGGACGTCTCAGCGGGGCTGCTGAAGAGCTCCTGGCTACACGCGGTTGCGCTTTCCTCCGTGTCATCCTCCATCTCCTCCTCCTCCTCCTCCTCAACAACGTCCTCATCCTGCTCGGCTCTGGCAATCACCGGACGAGGAGGGGCTGAAGTGTCCACGGGACTTTTGGCAGTGGTTGTGGGGTCCCCGCTTAGGATGGCTTCTATTTCCTTATAGTACCTGCATGTTGCAGGCGCTGATCCGGAACGGCGGTTTCCCTCCTTCGCTCGGTGATAGGTAATTCTGAGCTCCTTCACCTTTGATCTGCACTGCACTGTGTCTCTATCATGCCCTCTCTCTGACATGGCCCGAGAAATTATGCCAAATGTGTCATAATTCCTCCTGCTGCCGCGTAGCTGCGCCTGCACGGCGGACTCTCCCCAGATGCTGATCAGGTCCAGCACCTCTGCCGTGCTCCAAAGGGGTGCGCGTCTTCCACGGCGGGCCGCCATTGCTACTGATGATCGGAGCACAAACACACTCCACGAGGAAGAGAGCAGGAAGTGAAAGAGACTTGAAATTTGAAAATCCCGGGAATAAGTTCGGGGCAGGGCGGGGACAGTTTCGTCACGGCCACAGAGCGGGTGGGGGGAAGACCAGAGAGGACGACTTGGGAATGCTGGGACAGTTCCGGACTCCAGTCAATGCGCGGTAAGCGTACACACGAGCTCAAACGCGCAATATATGATCCGCAACAGCTGTTACCACTCTCGTCGGAGTGGTTGTTGGATTGCGCGACAACAAGGCACTTAACGCGCAAGAGCCCTGTTGCACGTGTGTACGCCGTTGTTGCTATCGCGCGGTAATGAGCTTTAATGCGCGATAATCTGATCGTGTGTACAAGGCCTCTATGTTAGGTACTGTGAACAGACCTACTGAAATTAACAGAGGCATTCATTCTGCGTAAAACTGCATGCGCACAAGCCTTTGCAAAATTGACCCCTAAATAGAAGTGATTCAATAGAAAGATCATGTGCTATATTATATTGTAAGGAATTAATTTGGACTCAATACTTTTTTTCCAGTGACACTGAGTTTGTTACACGTCTTGAACAATTACTTATTTTCACCATGTCATTATCTGTGTTCTTCATGTCTTTGTGCAAAAATCCCATTAAGGTCAACAGGAGCTCTCAGAATGAGAGTAGAATACGGTGGTCCTTAGTCATTAAATTTAAAAAAAACCAAACAACCCATTATTATATAACGAACTCAAAAGATACCACACATACTGCAGCTTGATAAAGTCTGCCAATAAAATTTGCATTTTTATATTGATAGTTCTTAAAAGCGAAAGTCTAGTAAACTACCACTGGTCCTGGCATGGCACTTTGAGCTAGAAGCATGGCTGATTTGCATATGATTTGCAATTCAAATTATAGTTTACACAGTTCAGGTCAATAGCAAATTACATTAATTTCCACACAACTGTTATTAGTGACACTGCAACGGATCTACTGTAATTACATAACACTTAAAATAGACATGATTTGTTAGATAATTACCTTGTCCTATTTTGACACTTACTCTTAATGCTGTTTTTTGGCAGGCACTTTGCTCTGCTGTATTTTTACATAGTATTGATGTATATGTTGGTAGATAACTATTGTACTCTAAACAAAGGTAACTTGTCTCAGTGAGCAAACAGGAAGACAGTGAGCACAAACAATCCTGTTAATTGCTGTATTCTCAGGAGGCTTGGCCAGTAATGAGATGCTTCATTTGCTATTATGATCTCCTGATTGTCTTGGTAGTGAAACATTTCTATCTATCTATTATGATGTGGATTTCAAGTATCATGGACCCCACCCAAAAGTATGCATCATTTTGGCTTCTTTTGCTAGCACAAGCCCAAATCACAATTTTGGCTATTATGGTTACTTTCAAGAGGTCTTCTTTGCCTCTGATTATTTATTTCAACACTGACAAATTTAATTTGGGTGTCAGCTGATTCACTGTACTATGAGGACTGTGCAAAAATGGTATGGGAAATGGTTAATCTTTTCCACAGCAGACTCTGGATGTGCCTTGACTATAATCTCTCTCTTGTTCAAGAACATTTCATGCTAGTAGAAACATTATATTTCTAAAGCTGACAAGAGATGCTGAGCTCAGTGCAACTTTGTTGATGAAGAAAGTGAGCCAGATATCTGTAAATAGGTTTTTCCCTGGGCTTTGATACAAACTTTTGTTTAGAATCTCCTGTTTCCTGTATATTCCTGGCGCTGCTAACCACACCACCTTTTTCCACCACCACCACTCTCCCACCAGCTGCTCATATGTTTAGACAAGGCTGCACAAACAGCCAGTGGGGAAAAAAATAAAATAATTTTTCTGCGTCGCACTAATATGTGACTAAACTCCAGAGGGTGCTGGAGAATTGCTGACTGCATCATGTATCAGCAGGATCTTCCTTCTGTAGACTAATATCATTATGCCAAATGTATCCATGTTTGATGCTATTGAGGTGAATGAAGTCACACCAGGGATTAATTTGGCCCATTGTTTATTCGGAATTCTCAGACTCTTAATGCCCTGAGACTCAATATGCTGTGTCTCATGCAGGGGCACAGTACGCTAGGTTACTTGCTAAGGGAGCGACTCTGAAGCTACCCCCTGCCCAAGGGACTCAGTCGAAGTTCTTCATACATAGAGTTAGCAGAATAAAGCCTTTACTCAACAGAGGACAAGGAGATTTTGAGATTCTGCTCTCTTCTCACCTTCTACCCCCCAATTATCAGTTTGCAATTCTCTGATTCATATAGGAAAATTCTCCTGGTGTACGTCCAATGATTCAGGTTGATGATCATGGATTTTTTTTGTTATGTGGAGAACAAAATGCCAGTTTCCCTCCTGTAAAAAGCGCACTATCTGAAACTACAGAAAACATAAATGGCTGACTTATAATTACCTGAAAACCAAGCAAATTTTCATTTTGACTTAAAACTTTTCCCTGATGAAAGGGAACTTAGCATCTTGTGGTTTTAAAAGATATCTGGCGGAAATTGGTTCAGGGAGTTTCTAATGTGACAATGCAATAGAATTGTACTCTGGTTCTCTAGCATAGATTTATTTGAAGATAAAAATATCCATCTTACTTCTGCGCATGTACAACAGAAATAACAACCAAAAAAAGCAACTTCTTATCTTGATTGATGAACTGGAGGGATGCCCAGAACTAAACCTAGCGAGACTGAGGTGGGCCAAAATCTCACTGCAACTTTAAACAAACCACCACTACCGAAACAAAACAAACAAAAAAACCCAAAAGCTAAAAACCCCCCCAAAACAACTACCCTCCTCTAAATTTTTCCTGTTCTTTACTTGTCTTTAAGGAGTTTGGTAAACTGCAGAGACTATCCATACAGTCCTGCTATATGAAATAATATGCTGTACTTACGGAGCACTTCTTATCTGAAGATTTCACAAGGTAGGTATTGATGCCCAAATTTACACAGAAACAAAGGATTGTTAAGTAATTTGGTCAAGATCTCACAATGGGACAGAGCCAGAGTTGGGAACAGAATCCAGATCTCCTTACTCCTAAACCTAAATGGCAAACGCTAGACAACTGTGCCATAATAAGGCTAGTTGGTGACTTCCGGCTTTGTAATAAGTATTTACTATATTACAATTTTTACAGGCATTGCATAAAATCTGAATGTACTGAACTCATGTCAGATGCTTATTTATTAAGAATTGAAATAAATCTGAATATTAAATATGACTCAAACTTTCACAAGTAGATATAAGATCGAACAGATAGTTTGGCATAAGTAGTTGAACATATTTTGAGGGACATATTCTGAGGGACCACTGAAGATGAAGTGACCTGTTAACGCTCCTGTTGTCATAGGACAAACATCAGGAGAGAAGAATGGCTTCAAATACACTCAGTAGCTGGATTTGCCTTTAACATGAAATGATGTTTTTAGATTTCTAATGACTAATGCTTATATGGTGTAGTTGTTTTCTATTGCATATGATGTTTATGCAGCTATTGAAGAGCTATTCTTGATTTTGAGTCTTTATCCAGTTGTGTGCTTAACTATAATACCCTCATAGCCCTAGCTACAAGTAAGCATTGCTCATTTAAAACATAAATTGACTCCTGACCACAGATATTGTCCTGTTAATGATTTACAGAGCTAGGGAAAGAAACACTCTGGATTATGCACGCTACTGCTGTGAAGTACATTTATGAGAGGTTCTGGAGCCAGCGCTCACATAGCAAAAGAAGTTTATTACTACTGCTTTATTTACCAAAGCACTGACACTTACTTCTTGCTGCTCACATACGATCCTCTTAAACTATACAAAGTCCAGCATCTGCCTACACTAATTTAAAGAGACAAGATGGGTGAGGCAATATCTTATATTGGACTTATTTCAACCATCTTGTGCCTCTAATATTCTGGGACCAACACAGGCACGAGAACGCTGCATATGGTAAATTAAAAACATTTTCAGTGAAGCAGGCCAGACCTCTCTAAAACACAAATAAAGCAAGCAAGAAAGAGAGGAGGCTATTGAATTCCAACTGCCTTCTTGGCTATTATATTTAATGAGCAGGGAGGAAATACAGCTATCTAATAATCCAAAGTATACAGTATATTTGAGGTAGTCTTTTATTGTTAAAAAATTTCAAATATTTCCTTGTAGTTATATGGTGCAGTCTGTTATCTCTATGTATAAAAGCATTTACTCTTCCAGATAAATCTATCCACCCTTTAACAAGCCAATAAGTAACATTTACATTTAAAGGAACACTCAATTCTGAATCTAGTAAATTAAGGATAAAAGTAAAAAGTTTCAGCTATACTTGCCCTTAAAAAATGCTCCTATCAATTTTTGTGGCATTATAGACACATTTTCTTATTTAGAAATATTTTTGTGTGTCCTCTGTTCCTGTGTGAATGACCCACACAAACAAAAGCTGAAACTGACTGGTGACATGGGAGAAATGGTGAAACTGACCAAATACTGGAACTGAGTCAACAGGCATTGGGCACTTCTCATTCGCTTATCGTACTTTGAAAATGCTAATCAGTGTCCCTTTTGTCAGAGACCAGGATGTGGGCAGTTATGCCTAGAGGTCAGAGCCAGAGCAAGTAGCCAGGAATCAGGAACTGGGTCAGAAACAAAGTCTGAGGCCAGAGAGTCCAAGCTCAGAGCAAAAGTCAGAGGTCAGGAACTGGAGCCAAAGGTCAAAGCCAGGTTACCTGGACCAAGGCAACAGCTAGGTTCAAGTAAGAGGACAGCTGGAGCAGGAGCTATCACAGCTGTCGGCGAACACTTTAAGTAGCCCCTGAACTGCTGCTGCTGCTGCTGCTGGGCTGATGGTATTTGTGATAAACAAATCATGGTCAACACCAGGGGCATAGCCATGGGTGGGCCAGTGGCCGCCCACTTGAAGATCAGGCCTGTCCACCGCAGTGCCCAGCAGTGGTGAGTTTCTTAACTGCAGATGCAGGGCCTGGCCAGCAGCCACGAGTGGGACAGAGGTGCTGGTGTTTCTCCACTTGCAACCATAGCTGCTGGCTGGGCCCTGCAGCTGCAGCAGAGAAATTCGCACCACTGCCACTTCTGGTCATGTGAAGAAAGCAGCCCATCCTCCAGAGTCAGGGGCCTGGCCAGAAAACCCCACCTGGCTACGCCACTGGTTCACACATATACTGAAAAAAATGCCATTAGAGATGACTTCCCCCCTCCTTTCCCATTGGTGCCTTTCCAGTGTTGGGGATGTTGGCCAACACTTACATGGAATCACCCATGAAGATAAGCTTGTCTTCCTTGGCTGTGGCAGCAAGAACTGCATCAAGAGCACAGTAGAACTGTTCCTTGTTGTCTTTGTCATCATCCAGGGCAGGAACATATTTGCCAATGGCTGTAGAATACTGGTTATTACTAAGTGTAAGAGGCAGAGTCATGAGATGTTTGTTAACATCCGAAGGGAGTTCACAAATACCATCTTTAGACAGAGGGACAAATACAAGACCACTTGGAAACACCTGCATTCCAAACACTGGCATCTTCTTGCCTATGTTATCATCAGAACACATGGTTGTATTGATGTCTATATTACATGAGCCATGAGTACAGATAACTGCTGGATAGACCATCATTTAGTCCGATAAATCACGAACATGCAGCTTGCACCATAACACCGTAAACAACAAAAAGAAATTTGAAAAAGATTTTACATCAAGGCACTTGAAAATCATGCCTCATTGAACAATGCCTTATTGAAAGGCTCTCTGACCTACCAGCTAACAATAATGACATCAAACACACTGAGAGGAGTTCAAGACCATTATTCATGAGGCATGTGCTGAATTGATTGGATATTCCACTCACTGCCATCAAGATTGGTTTGATGAGAACAATGAGGAAATCCTAGCACTTATCCATTGGAAGAGAAACACATTTTGCACTTGGCAGAGTGAACCCTCTACCCAGCAAAACTAAGAAACTTATTGGCTTAAAGCTGTAGTTCAAAGGAGACTGCATTACATCAAGAATCAGTGGTGGCAAGTAAAGTCCACAGAAATCCAGAGTTTCAGTGATCAACATGAAATGAGAATCTTTTTTCAAATAACAAAAGCCATTTATAGGCCAAGTTGTTGCATATTCCCTTTATGATCCCAGGCAGCTCCACCTTTTAAAGGACAAGATAGCCCTTAAATAATGTTGGAAGGAGCATTTCGAGACTCTTTTGAATTGCGAATCTGAAGTCTCAGCTGCCACCATTGAATCCATTCCTCAGCATTCAGTAATAGAACTTCTTGTGATGTCCCAACTTCTGAGGAACTTTCGTGTGCCATCACAGGTCTCTCACTCTCACATTGCCTTTGTCTGAAGGGAACAAGCACTACCCTAACACCACAGAGATTTCTTCCCAGCTTATAAACCACAGACTCTCTCCTACAGAAAAATCTACCCATTGCTTACAGCTCTGAACCATGCAGGAGGTATAAGCCAAGAAGTGTGAGATCAAGCCAACACACTACCATTATTGAAGTCTAACTGCATATTTTATATCAGAATGGTGCTGTTTAATTCTTGGGTGACAGAAAATGGTAAATATAAAAAAAGGGTTAAAAGACAGTAGAAATCAGGGCCTACGGCAAAGCCAGTCTACAGGCAACATAGCAAATTCAGTTAGCCTGTAGTAGGTGGCCTGATTGGTTAGATGAATCAGAATACGAGCTCTTATGCACAGAAGCAGTTATTGTTGGCTATCCCTTGATACATGATCATAAACGGAAATCCTTAAACCCAAGAAATAGAGGTATGCTCTGTAGAAATCTGGAAGCAGTCAGAGAGAAGTCAAATTATTAAGTATAGTGCCTTGCAACAAAATATAACTTAGAACCTCCTGTGTTCCTAAGTGGTAGTTTACTATTAGCACCTATTGGTTTATGGCCAGATCCATTTGTAGGAGGGAGTTCACGTGGCTTAATAACTGAAGAAATCCCTGTGACGTTACAGTACTGTTTGTTCCCTTCAGACAACAGCAATGTGTGTGTGAGAGAGTGAGGGGTTTGGGCAAACAAAGAGAGAGAGAGCAGGCTGAAAGGGAAAGAGGAGAAAGCAGAGGAAGAGTATGGCCAACATTCTGTCCCCTTCATCTGTTAAATCAGCATTTGAGGGAGGATTGGAGAACTCTTGGAAGCTTTATGCTGGATGGTGTTCTAGTTGCCTTCCATTCAGCAGAAATGAGGGAGCAGTTAAATGGCCCTTAGATTAGATTGCAGTTGTGTGTATGTGCATGTCAGAGAGAGGCAGAACACCAGCAGGAAAGCAAACAAAAAGAAAAGAAAAAGCCAGGAGAACCACTTTTGGCTCTAGGAGGAAGTCAAGAGAGACAGAGCTTCTTTGAGTGGCCTCTAGCTGGAAAGAGGTTTGGTATCATAAGCAAGGAAACTGCTTCCTGTTGTTTGTTCCTGCTACATTCAAGGAAACAGGATATTGTGTATATTCTATGAAAATAAATAGGTTTGCACCCAAAAAATACTGGTCATTTCATCAATTTCTCCTCCTATGGAAAAAGCCCATACAACCGCAAATATTGGCTATCTGCTTGGGCCAAAGGAGGCAACATAAGGAATGTTGAGGCCTGAAGGCTCAGTTGCAGATTGTAGAATTATCAGATAGAATGATGGACTTAATGGATTTGCGAGCACTGGAAATAAGATTTGACAGGGGAGATGCCTGAGGAAAGGGCTAAAAAACTATTGTCCGGAGCTTCTGCACATGGGACACATTTTCAAATGCTCATCACCCTGAATTGAGGATAGATTTTCAAATGATCTCAGCTCCTGAAATGGTTTATTAATTTGATCACTCATAAAATTCAAACCTCAACACTAGCTTTTTCCCCAACGGCAAAGGATATTTAAAGCTATTCACTCTGTCCAATTTTAATTAAAAATCAAATTCAAAATGTTTTAGACGTGTTAACTTCTGACTATCTGAATAATTTTAGGGCATACTAAAGTAATCAACCTGCTGAGTAATGTGAATGTGGAACAACTTCCTGCATACTTAAATCCAGTGTTTATCATGAGATTTGCAAGCCTTTTGCTGCATCTTGCAGTAAAAAGCTTAGCTACCGGAAAGAGAAAAATTCTTCACAAAAAGTCAGATCATGACACGAAGAAAAAAAACCCAACAATCTATTTACATTACAGGGATATTATTCTTTAGCTTCCTTTTGATTATATTTGAGATCATTATTTTAAACAAAGTTATTGATTTGCCTGAAATGGTCTTTTTATAAAATCCTCTCTCAAAGCAGTAAATGGAGAGTTTAAAGACAAGGACACAGAAACATCTAGATTAATAAAATCACTTTAACCAACTTCAAGGATGTTTTACTCTTTGGCTTTTGGGAAGAATAATATTTTTTGCATTTCCATAGCTCCTTTTATCTGAGGATCTCAGATGTTTTAGGCACCATACAAACATGTACTAAAACAGACAGTTCCCTATCCCAAATTACATAATAAATAAAAATTTAAATAGAAAAAAAGACAAGAGGTGGGTACACCAGATAAGTGAAGGGAAAACAAGGAAACAAATGGATAAAGATCAGTTTGATAAGCAGTAGTCCCAGCACATGAGCTGTCGACTATTTTTGCAGAAATGATGTCAGAGGAGAGTTTTAAGTAGGGATTTGTTAAAGGAGAATAACAAGGTGGCTTTTCAGTTGTTTATGGGGAGCTGCAGCATGGGAGCAAGTGTGAAGGTGCTTTTTGGAAACTTTTTAGAAGTGAGAATCAAGACTATTCTCACTGAGGGAGCAGAGGCAGAAATCAACAAATATACCATTGACGTAACCTGCTAGCATAGTAAGCCTAAAGATTCCTTCCTCAAATAGTCTGTGTTTTAATGTAATGTTGCGGGGCTTTTTACAAGGTTCATCCCACAATTATTATTTTAGTTAGTTCGAATGAGCTTAATTCGAACTAGAAAAAATTAGTTCAAACTTGCTTAATTCGAATTAGCAATCTCCATTGATTTCAATGGGCTGGTTAGTTCAAACTTAGAAATTAGTTCGAATTAACATGGCCACATTGGTTAATTCGAACTAGTTAGTTCGAATTAACCTTTACTTCGAATACCCTATTCAAAGTTATTAGTTTGAATTAAGGAAGCCCTTAATTCAAACTAATTAAAGCCTAGTGTAGCCATGGCTTTAGTTAGTTCAAATTAAGCTTCCTTAATTCGAACTAACTTGCCAGTGTGGACATAGCCTAAATGAACATATGCGTCTCCCCCGGCGAGAGGATTTTGGTCACATCACTTCTTTCACTACTGGAAGATGCTCAGATTCTATCATGATGGGAACAGTACAAGAACCTGAATAGGAAATACTAGGCCAGGCCTCCTGGGCATTCCCTTGAGTAAGAGGAATACCCCACTGGTTAGCTAAAAGAACTTTAGGGCAGCTTTGTTTTACTGGTGCAAGCTACTGCATCCAAGAGCCTTGGTCCTGATGTTTATTTAAAAATAAAAGGAAATAGCAGAGTCTTATAGCTCAGAAGCTCGTGGTGACTATACGTGGTTACTGATGTGACTGACCATGTTTTTGCTGTCTTGGCATAGGACTAGAAATATTTCATGAGGCCTTCGATGACTATTTCTTGCCTCTGAACCAAATTCTGCACTGATTTCCAGTCTGTGCTGTATAAAATTAGCTTTTAATTTTTTAATTAAAAGAAAAGTGCTACCAGATTCCTAGATGCAGCCTCTCTCAGTGCCCGCGGTAGCAAATACAAACACTAAAATATCTCAAAAACAATCAATCTATTAGACAAATCCATAACAGATTTTTCTCTGGGCAAAGGAGAGCATGTTCCATAAAAGATATCTTCCTAATCCTCACACAGTAGGTTTTAATCTTTGAGATTTAGCAGAGGCAAATTGATGACTAATTGCAAAAGCAAGGACATTATTAGTATTTGGCATTTTTGAGCACTTTATATGTTCAAAGCACTGTTTGAATATGAACTAATTTATCCTCACAACACCCTTAGGGGACACTTCTAAGGATTATTATTGCCTTTGTACTAATAGTTCCAAAGGGATAGCTGTGTTAGTCTAGTTCAGCATAACAAACAAGGAGTCCTGTGGCACTTTTAAAGACTAACAGATTTATTTATCACATGAGCTTTCATGGGAGAAAATCCCCCAAACTTAGGTGCTTAATTGCTCGCTATAAGCCAGCTTTTCCATTGCTATACCCATTTCCCCTGCCTCAACTTTTCCACTCTCTGCTACAAACACCCATTGTGTATTGTCTTAATTTAGTTTGTGAACTCTTTGGATAGGGACTGTTGTAATATAGGTCTGCACAGTCCGCATAACAAAGGGGTCAGATCCTGACTGGGTCCTTGAGAAGCAAACTTAATATTAATAGTAACTATTACAATCTGTAGTACCATCACTTGATCAACATATTGAGAGTCAGCCTGAATACATTTTCTCCTTTCCACCAATTACATTCTGCAGCACCTGCCATGTGTGCTCTTTCTCTGCCCATTTTTAAGGCTCACTACTGTAATTTATTGCATATCTCTGGAATGATTTATGTTTGGACTAAGTGAAGAGACTATAAGATTAAAATACAAATTATCTTGTTTCCTCAGAGTTCCAGACTAGACTATAAATGTAATTTGGGTTAGAGATAAGCAAGCATTAAAAACATCTGTTACTCCACTCTCATAAGTAGCAGGCACTAAAATATCTGTGGTACACAGTGATAAATAGCAAAAATGCTTAAAAGGAACTTCTAAAATTGTAAAAAATAAAAAATATTATTCATTCCAAAACAGGAAAAGCCAGAATCTGCTCTACTATCCCTGTCAGCTCCATTGATGGGCAAAACTGAGAACAGCATTAGGCATGTAGACTGGAATTTTTCATGGGTGTCAGCTTAATGTGAAAGATACGAGTGCAAGGAGAATCTGTGGAGCCGTAACTCTCAAAAGTCTCTAAACTGTGTGCATAACATCACAAAGCATCACCTACCTAATTATATGCTAACAAATACTAAAAGGAGGTAAATCTGCATATGTTCTATGAAAATGATATTATGAAATTATTCTGTTAACCCTTCCCTAACCATTGGCAAGAGATCAGAGTGCATCGGTTCAAATCCCCAAGTAGTGATGCAACCAGCACTTTGAAACATTATTTGATATTTTGCAACATTTTTCACTGAAGACTCAGATTGGCAGGATTTTTCATTTTTCCTCTTGAAAGAGGGTATTTTTCTCTTTCAGGGAAGTAGCCCTTCCATTCCAAGTAAAACAAGAAGTGTTTTCTTATTGTGTAATTACTATAGTCTTTGAATGCTAGATTGTAATTAGAGCTGGTTGAAAATTTCCATCAGAATGATTTCACAGAACATACCCAAAATTTTCTGCCAGACTGAGACAGGGACGGGTTGGCGCTCACAGCTCTTTTTTAGGTCATATAAAGCCTTAAAGATAACTAAATTGGCGCAAAATTCTGTAAACAACCTGAAGATGACTTTGGTTAAGACTTCAGAACAACCTCCAAAAGAAACAAAGGATCTACTTCTGATCTCACCTATGCTAGTGTAAACTGGAAGTAATACCATTGAAATCAAGAGGGTGACACATTTAAATCTGAGAAAAATGAGATCCAAGGACTTCACAATGAGAAGATAAAAACATCTCTCACATAAAATCAGTGCACAACTATCCCAAATTTGGGCCCATGTCAGCGTATTCAGCTTCCTTCCAGCCACCCTTGAAAATAAAGTGTGAATAGAGGTTAATAAAGACAAAAAGAATTCAAACATTACTGAAATGTCTAAAGTTTGTGATGAAATTTTTAATAGATTTTTAGAATAAACAGTATCTTGAATTTTTAGGGCTAGAGTATAAACCTTTCTCTCACACTGATAAATAGTAACTTACACTAATTAAGTTCAATGGGGCTACCTGTGAAAGAACAAGTATGAGTAAGGAGTTCATTGTTTCAAGAAACTTTCTTGCACTATTTCTTGCATATCAAAAAAATATAGACCTATGATAGCCAATTTCCCTGATGTCTCTTAAGAAGTCTATATTTATATTTACCTGCAGGTGAAAAGAACTCAGCCTGGATCCTCAAAAGTAAGTAGGTTCTTAGCTCCAGTTGAAATTACTAGGAGTTAGGCACTTAAATATCTTTGAGGATCTGAGCCTTTATATCTCATTTTCAGATCAGTGAACTTACTGTTATCCAGCGGTCTCCTTCCAGCAACTTTAGTAACTTTAGTTACCATGCCATCATGTATCACACATCCTTTATAAATATTACACCTAGAGTAACATAAGTAATTTAAAATTATAATGTTCACTATATGAAGAAACTGTTTCTGCTATTGTAATATTTCAAATTTGCCATGATCTTCACTCACCATGTGGAGTTTGCTGCTTCACCTCTCTCTACAGTTTAACTAATTTTTAAAAAGTAGTTATTATAATCATGGCACTTAATTTAACAAGATGAGAAAATGCTGCAAATATGCTTCCAGAGCAAGTTAACAATGCAGTAGATCATAAACTTTGGAAATGTATGGACTTTTGACTATTTAATTTCTCAGGCTTCTATGATACTAGTTGTATTTAATTTTCCTGCTTTTGAAGGGAAAAAATAAGAATATAATAAAATGATCATGTATATAGTGTTTATATTTTACAAGCTTACGTTAACAAAGTAATTGAAACTTTCTAGATTTGACCTATAAAAAACAAATACTGTATTTTTAATAGATTTGGGATTTGTCATGTACCGGTAATTGTTAGAATGGCAAGAAAATACTCGGACATATCTGTGGATTTTGAGGAAGCTGTCCAATTATTTTCTGGGAGCGTGAAGTGAACTAGAGTTGTTTTTCTAATTATAATAGAAAGGTACTATATTGTAGCTCTTCTAATTAAGAAGGAATACAAAATGTTATGCTACAGATAAAATGTTAACAGATCTTCTATGCAGTCTGTAACTGTGTGGTGAATTAAAAGTTGTCCTAAAATTTTAATTGACAGAATATTTTGAAACTGAATTTCTTAATAAACCATATAACAATACCTTTGTAACACTGTGACATTGTACCTTCATGACTCCAGAATTTAAAAAGCTGTATTTAATCCTCAGTTTGGTTCAATGGTTCAAACTAAAACACAGCCTTTCAGCTATTTAAAGATACAAATTCTCCTCCCCAACTACAGGTTTCAAAACTGACTCAATTCTCATGAGAAACAACTTCAAAAGGAGGTTCTGTGTTTTAATTTCATGTATGTTATTTTTAATTTTTGGTGGAGATGGGTCTGAATAAAATCTTCTGAAACTCTGAGGAATTTAGGGTCTATATTTGACATAATCAGCTTGTGTTACTTGAGCTGAACCAGGCCACCAACAAACTTTGGAAAGTTCAAATGGTTTCCTGATCTGAGGAATTATGGAGTGAAAGAGTAATGACCAACCCCTTGTAGACTTTAATTATCCTCAGATGACAGTATACAACTTATGACTGTAGAAAGCAGGATATAGATAAACCCGGGGCAAATATGTAGACCCTTTATTCTATTCAAGGCGGTATATGTAAATTCTAACATCTTAAAATAAAAGATGAGGATTATGAGTTAATACAAATCATATTTTTAAAATATTGCCACAACATTAGCACTTTTCCATTTTTCTGGCCTGTAATGGTGGGCAATTCTCGATCAAGACATCCAAAGTAGCCCTTAGCAGGTATGTGGGAAAGGGTAAGAGGCTTTGGTAGTAAAGCAGGCTGAAAAATCAAGGCCTCCAAATCCTCTGCTGCTTGCACAGAGGCATGGCTGGACACTGGTGATAGAATGTTTATGGAAGGGGTAATCTTGGTCTATACACCTGCCTGTGATGTTTTTTCTTAGGAGCCAGGGTGTCAATTCCCAGAAGGGAAAAGGTCAATCTAGAGTCTTTAATGAGAAAACTGAGTCTCAACGCTCACTGAAACAGATTTGATTCACTGAATGGTAAATTTTCTATGGTGTTCCTCTCCTCCCTGAGGAACCCCAAAGAATTAACTCATAACTCTCATAACTACATCCATGGCAAACTCTGTAGACTTCATGTCTGCTGCATCCACAGCAGCTTGCCAAGGGGGGTTTTGCCACTAGCTTTCCTTCCTTGAGGAAGGATTGAAATTGGGATTTGTCCTAAAGAGGAACTTTGCCCTTAAAGTCAGTCAACCTGGAATAGATGTTAAAACTGTATTTTGCTAACAAGGCCTGTTACTTAGTGATGTGAAACTGCAGATTTGTATGGCAGACCAGTCTGGTTGGCTCCATGTTGGCCTCATTAGCTGGCAGCACCATCCTGAATTACAGAATGTCAAAGTGCTGGTGTTGGGAATCCTGGACCTCCTTCAGTGGGAACTGAAGGTAATTCATTATTCTTTGCAGTAGTTCCTGGTACTTGCGTATGGTTATCTAGCAAACATATCAATGATGAAGTGAATGCTTCATCTGGAGACAAGGATGAGATCCTTATCAATACTGTCAGTACCTGTGGATCCATATCAATTTCCTCCTTGTCATATTCAGATGGATCCAGTGAATTACAAATGGGAGAAGTGTGTTGGATTTGTGGATGGACCCAGGACATCTACCATATGGGTCCCCTGGCCCCTAGTTGGGCCATTACTAGGGGCTGGCTGCTTGAGGGGGACCCATGGCATTGGGAACTGGCAGCCCTTGGAAAGTCATATCTGGGAGGAGAGCAGCTGGATATCCCACTCCCTGTTGGGGCTCATTTCTCTATGTCAATGAAGGACCAGCCAGAGCATCAGACTTGTCCAAGTTGGACATGTGTTCTCATTCTACTGGTGGATTTGATGGTACTGGTGGGTGAACACTCCTACCTGAGGGTTGGGATGGAGATGGTTCCTGTTTTACTGAAGTAATTTTTTCCTAAGAATTGGCTCTCAGAAGGAATGGGCTTGAGATGAGAGAGAGAACAGAGGATAAGGGATGAAAATATCCTCCGGTGAGATGTAAATATCCATATGTCCCAGTGTTCAGGGCATTCTGGTGGTTGGGCCAATGGTCTTCTGTGTCCCAAGACATTGTGAGTGTCTGGTCCTTCAAATGACAGACTGGTACTTGTCCAGCACTCTTGGATGAGCTGTTGGATGCCAGTTTTGATGTTTAGGAGTCAGGATGCTGCTTGTCAGTTGGACAATGTACAGGTATATACTGAGAGTGGAGGGGGGAAGCGTGTCTTCCTGGCTGACCTGGATCAGAATGAGATCTCAGTCTTCCCCATCAGGTGTTTTCTCAATAGCGGCTCATGAGCTTTGTGTGTTTGCAGGGGAAAGGAATGACAGGTGCTACACTTTGCTGAAATAACCATCTCACCCAAACAGTAGAGTCAGTGTTTGTGGTCATTGCTCATGGAGGAGGAGAAAAGGTAAGTGATGCAATTCTTGACCATAGTCCCCATAGAGCGGGACTGCCCAGCAACGGGGAAGTCAATGTATATTAACTATACTATATATTATAAAAGTTCTAACTATGTCAATATGAAATCTGTTTACAATATCTATTTACTGAAAGAGTAATCTGTAGACACAAAGAATTCTGAGTCAGGCCATGCAGTAATAAGAAGGAACTGGATAGGCATCAGCCTGCACTGCCTCTTTACGTCTCCAGTGTGGAGTACAAGGAGAGCAACCACACCTGTGCAGACAAACAGACGCTGCTTGTCAAGAATCTCTGGACTTGAGCACATGGCACCATGCATGCCCACATGTAGGCTACAGATTGGGACCACCACTTGAAGAACTGGGACTAAGGCACCTACTGCTTTTGTGTAGCTACACCTTTGTTCCTGTCAGTATTCATGTGGAAGACTGATGACTGCTTATTTAGCTATGCCTGCCAACAAAACTATTTATTGTTTTTAAGATACGTGTTCTCCAGACTGTTTTCTCTGAATAAACAGTACTTTGATTTATGAAAGCTGGTTAGTCACTGGTTAACCCTGTCATTGCCCCTGGGAGAACGAGACTGCAGGTGTTGAACAAAAGCCAGACCTGTTGAAATAATCACAATAAATTGCAGGATTCTGCAGCCGAAGGTCCAGGTCTGAAGAGAGGATGTTACAGAACTCTGTTCCAAAACGGAGGATAGCTAGAACCCTATTACCAAACAGGATGCCCTGAGGGATGCCACAGAGGTGCAGTTAAATCAGGAATTATGAGTGTAGGTTGCCACCCCCATCTCTGTTACCCATTATTTCTTCTTGAAATAGATTTTAACCAGTGAATTTTAACATTCTAATCACTGGAACGTGCATTGTCCCTCCAAGTTTCAGCAATGCCTATTATATTTTTTGCAGCACATGCCATTCACGATAAAACTTTACTAAGCAATTGGGAAGTAGAAAAGCAGGGGCAGAGTGAGGAAGGGGAAGTGCATACAGTACATACTTAAAGGATAACATAGCCACTCAGCTGTATTCTGTCCCTCAGGATCCCTCCCATCACTTCTCAAGGTACATCAATTAAGGTATAATCTCAGACTGACTAATTTGATTACAGAATGTGTGAAGTGTTGTCTAAAATTATTAAATAGCATGCAAATCACTATGAAGTTTAACAAAAAGCTTAGAAGGGCAATTAAAATTGCACTTTGCGTGTTTACCCTCCCCTCTAACACTTTTACCCCTACCATATGGCTGCAGTCTAGGGAGCAAGTCCTTGGGGAATGTGAGTTGTATAGAGAAGAGCACTTGAGATATATGCTGTTCCACAGAGTTATGCTATGCAGTAAAGTTTCAATAGAATATATCCTTATTCATTGGCTTTTACCTAGTAGAAATAAGAAATTAATAAAAGATAACACCACTAAATTGTAAACATCTTCTAAACAAACACCTTCACAACAAAGGTGTCTTTATTCCAGTACTTTACTGAAATAGAATATTTTCCTGGACCTATGAAATCAGATGTGGCTTTCTATCTCAGAAATGCTCTTACCGTCCAATTTTTTGATGCTCATACTGTAAAGGGTTTAGCAGAGTTTTTATTCTTAATCCTCAGGCACCGCAGTTATGTGTGGCACGCTTCAACCACATTAATTTGGCTGGCAAACTGGAAAAACAGTGTCAGCCCAATCGTTAAATCTAGGTTTTTCCAGATGTTGCTTTGCTATAAAACTAGATATGTTTCTGTTAGATACAATTATCCACACAATTTCTGTTGTAAAAATTTTGGAGTTAGCTCTGAACTTAGCCCACAATCTTTGAAGTTAGCCCACAATCCATGAAGACTTTAATTTGGAAATTCTTCCTCCCTTGCCTGTGTGTGATGAGAGGCATGTATAGGAAAGCCATGTATTTAACCTACCTACAGCCTAGATGCTGGAACACTTAAGTAGTCCTTTCTCAAACAAGTGTTCATTGGAGGGGCCTATGCCTTCAGTTAAATACTTACTTATTTCTGGTAATGCTCTTAATGTACTAGACATTTTATAGACATAAATGCTTGCAGGGCCAGACCCACTGATCATCCTGTAATTGCTGCTGTTACTATGGCAACCCAAAGAATGGGGCAACGGCACACACCATGTATTCATTATGAAATGTACAGGGTTTTTAAATCCATTGCACACAATGCAGGTTTTGGAAGAAAGAGGAGAATTTCTTAAATAATTTTAAAATAGAGTTTTGACTGCTATTAAGGTGAAGGGTAATAAATCAAGGATCAAGTGGTTTAAAAATAATTATCATCCCATCAATACGTGACCTCAGCATACAGTAGGATCCAATTATCAAAAGGTTTCTGGTGACACTTCTAGAGCTTGGCAAAAAGGCTAGACATTTTACTCCAAATTCTAATAAATGGAATATACATAGCCCGCATTATGGCAAGCATAAGACATGCACTGATACTGCATAGTGCCTGGCAAATCAACTATGGGCACAGTTGAAGATATTGAGAATTATTTTCCTTAGAAGAAAAGTTATGCAAAATGGGTATTATATAATCTGTGCTTCCATGGGCCATACTTTATCCTCCAATGCACACACCCTCACTAAGAACTATGGCTGCGTCTACACTTGTAAATTAAGTCGACTTAATTTACTCTGCGTCTACTATACTACACTTTCCTTAAGTCGACTTAAGGAAAAATTAAGTCGACTTTACTAAACCTCATTTTAAGTCGACTTTGTTGGCTAAGTCGACTTTAGAAAGTTGACTTAGCCAGTGTAGACATGGAGTAGCCCTAAGTTGACTTTAAGTCGACTTAGGGGGCTCCAGGGCTTCCCCGCTGCCCTCTCTGCCAGGGTGGCTGGCACAGTCACAGCCTGGCGTGCCCCCTCAAAGGGCAGGGAAGAGCCCTGCCCACCCTGCCCCTATGCCCTGCCAGGGTCCCTGTTCCCCTTTGCCCCATTGTACCTAGGTACAATGGGGCAAAGGCTGAGCCCCCTGGCACTTGGCAAGGGGTGTCCCCCCTGCCACCGTGGACCTGTCCAGGTCCACCTAGCCCCTACAAGTCGACCTAGGCGTCCAGTGTGGATGCTCTAGGTCAATTTTGTAGGGTCCCCTCTAAGTCGACTTAAATTAACAAGTGTAGACATAGCTTATGTCTGTTCATCTTAGATCAAATTCAGCGTGTATGCTAAGCACTCTTTAAATATAATGCCAGGATGGCATGCTCTCCTCCCCAAGAGTTCTGGCACTAAACCTGGGAGAATAATGCAAAAGTAGTTCTGCAATACTTGCTCAAATTAAAAATTAAGTTTGCGTGGCTGTGTCTTCACACCCTTCTACAAATAAGTTTACTAGCAGGATTGGTCACAGAAACAACATGTTTTAAGGACTATGAGTGTCAAGTAGTAGGCAGAATTTACCAAAAATGAATTTATAAATAAGAATAATCACACTGGAAACTTGATTCTGAGATAGGCTCTGCTATTCAGGAAATAGAAATAACAGGAAACATATGTGATCAAAACTAAACACCGCAATTCAAATTATCAATATCGTAGATTTGCAATGAACTGCTTGCAAACATTCTCCAGCTGATGAATTATTGGTACAACTGGTGAATAAATTTAAACAAATACATTTGAGAAAACTAAACTCCTTGTGGACAGCTCACGAACAAAGGGAAAAGAAGTAAAATAAATGATCAGCCTGGGAAAATCCTATTGTTCAGAAATCTAAGGCAAGGAGAAGTGCTATGTGTAGAAGTAGATATGGTCATATTTCTTACCCCCTGCAAAAGGGTGAACAGTGAGTCTGGGTGGACTGAAAGATATTAGCTAAAGTAACACTCGGACGTCCATCAAAGGGAGAGCAGCTGGAAGGGTTGAGAGGCATGGAATAAAGTTACCTAGCTGCCATCTTTCGTCGTTAGGAGGGAAGAAGGATCTGAACAAAGCAACCGAACTGATCTGCCAGTCCAGAGAACCAATGGCTAAAGAGATGGACTGAGCAGAGCAATAGAGATGAGCTGCCAGCCAGAAGGGAGAGAGAGGGACCTAGTTCAGTTACAGAAACAATGCCTTGGATCATGCTACACTTAAAGCCACAGTGTGAAAAATTAGACTAGAGGTGACTGCAAAGTTGCTTAAGGAAACATCAGAGGTGTCCATAGAAAGTTAGCTTTGTTGATATGGTTGCAGGTGGACCTAATGACAAGACTGTAAAGGAGACAGATTTGCGCAAGATGAAAAAGTTTGTACTCCCTTGTCATGGTTACTGGGGTAAGCGCCTCAGATCCCTGCTGGTCTCTTCAGGTGCACCCTTATTTTGGTCTTAGGGCTCTTACTGTCATCTCCATCTTGGAGTGGAATCACACAGTTTTCCCACTCTCAGACCAGAGCTTCGGCTGCAGTCCCTAGTGCTAATCATGGATACTTATGCAGGTCTGACTTTAGTTCAGGACCTGCAGTTCTGTTCTCTTTGCAAGAAACAACATTGATGACCAATGACCAAACGAAGTATTGTTATATTATTTATTTAGAACCAAAAGCTTCTAATGAGAAAACATT
The DNA here is from genome assembly GCA_007922175.1 of Pelusios castaneus. NCBI lineage: Eukaryota > Metazoa > Chordata > Testudines > Pelomedusidae > Pelusios > Pelusios castaneus. Next base: position 4,634,276 of record ML685863.1, on the reverse strand, counting down.
AAAAACAATAAACCAATCTACACACCTGTCTGTCTTTTCCTGAGGTTCATCATTCCCTCAGTTATTTTTCAGATACTCTCCAAGGGCATGTGTCTTGTCCATCTCAGTCTGTTCTTACCAGGAACAGCACCTTACAAAGGACTCCCTCTTCTGCTTCTGTGAAGGGCTTTTTAATGGTTTATAATTCTTTGATCTGTGTTCTCAGCATTGCGTGGACACATGTCACTTCAGCTGAAACTTGGAAGTATGTCACTATCCTGTAATCAGGGCTTGACAAAATTGGCTTCCAGCCAGGCACCAGCAGTTTTATTTTTGGTTGCCAAGAGGGTGCTCCTCTGGTGTATTTCTGCAGCAGAGCTAAGACCTGGTGCCCGGGTTTTGTAGAGCCCTGCCTGTAATTACCCCCAATATTGATCAGAGGTTCCTTATTGGGGACCCATTAAGTTTCTCTTTGTTCTTCACACTGCTGCTCTGGTAATCTAGATCAATGCATTCGCACAGGAAGGTCTTAGAACTAAATACAGAATACCTTCACTTGACTGACTGAATCCTTTACAATGTTAAGAAAATGATAATATCTTCATATTCTTAAATTATCACACGGCAGCTCCCTTTCCTTCAAATTGCCTTTGCTGACATAGTGGAACTGGAATCTGGGACAGGTGATGGTATCACACAGGGAACGAAAACAGCTTCAGGAGTTGTGGGGATTAAAAGGATGCAAAGTTCTAATCAAAACTGGTTGGTCTGAATTTTGATGATGCAGCAGTGAATATGGGCTGTTGTTCAAAATTGCATGTTGGTCATGTTTAAACAAGATACCCCGCATGGTGCTGCTTTTGTTTATGCTGTCAGTCACAGCCTTGTTATTCCAGATCTCCAGAAAGATTATCTCCAACTGAAAGTGTTTGCAAATTAGTTTGAAAAGCATTTTCAAATTTTATGTGAGTCCCAGAAGGCAATGGCAACTTGAAGCTCCTCTTATTGCTTTGAGGCAAATGCAAGTTATTTCATTATTATCCACCATGTAAACTGAGCTGCTGGTCAGGACCAAGGACTGAAGGCAATAAATAAAAATTATCATTTGTTTGCTACCTAGTGAAAACATAATGCAGAAAAGTTCCAAAGGGGTAGCCGTGTTAGTCTAGTTCAGCAAAACAAACAAGGAGTCCTGTGGCACTTTTAAAGACTAGCACATTTTTTTAATCACATGAGCTTTCATGGGAGAAAATTTGTGTTTGTTATAATGCAGAAATTCACAAACTGAATTTCATATGACAAAACCCAAGTTAGGGGCATTCTTAAAAGAGAGCAAGGCAGGCATCTTTATGGGGACACTATTACATGGTGGACTTAAGAAATCTTCCATCAGAATGGTGATTGCTACCTGGGGCTTTGCAAATACTGGAAAGTGCTATGCTGGAACCCATAGCAATAAGGCCACCCTGGCTTTTACAGTCAAAATCTTATCCTTGAGGATGTGGAAAATAGAAAGAGGTAAATATATCTGTATAGTTCAAGGTAAGGGCACAGAAAAATCAAATCTATATGCCTTTTTGACACACGACACTGACATCTTTCATTACAGCAACCACTATTAACATGAGTTCAGGGCTTGGACTCCAAAATATGGTATAGTGATTCAAAAAAACCATCCACAAAAAAGAACTGACCCACTATGGCAATGTGCAGACCAGTTTACACAGTTATTAAATGGAAGAAGAAAAGGAGAATGCCCTTGAATTACACATATATGCCATCAAATCCACAACACAAGATAGTGAGTGTGCATGCATGTTTTAAAAAGCTATTAACCACCATACCATCAGCATTTCAGAATATTTTGCTCTTGACCGAAATATTGTTCTCATGGTCTTATAACACTACATTGGTGTAATTTGAGATTGCCACACAACTGGATCAAAAGAACCCACACATATATAGTCAGTGAGGCAAACTCCAGGACTTAATTCATACATGAGTGAACAGGTCAAGTATAGACATTTTCCAGCCCCATCACAGTCCATTTTCTAAAGGCCTGATGGGTGACTAGGGACAAAACGTGTTGGTGGACAGTCACAGTGAACATTGAAACATAATTACTTATTTATTATTGTGACGCTGTCTGGATTTAGGGAACGATTTATGATATTATTTTGTATTCATATTTTATAATTGTTATAATCCATAGGAACTACGCCATGTTTGGTGTCAATAGAAAGGTAGTAATTTGTGGGGAATGATTATATAGTTTATGTGTAGGATTCGTATTCATATTAGAAGTTAGGAATATGATTGTTATATTTTAATTGGTGTGAGTCTGGGGAAATTCCCCAGACTGAATGTCTACCCAGCCATTGTCCCCTTAATGGCCCATTAAGGAAGCTCCCCAGTACAATGGGCCGAAGGAGAAGCCTGTTGAGCCACTAGGACTTGAACATGTGACTCAACTCCAATTTGATTGGAAAGAACTGCACACAGCATGGAGAAGGCCAGAGGGGATAAAAGGCAGCAGCCCCGACTCCATCTTGTTCTCAAGTCCCCAGTCTACAGCCAGCACCATCTCTGGAACTATTCCTCTGAGACTGGACAAAGGATTGAGGCCCACTCTGGTGCTGGGTGTTTACCAGAGGAACAAGCCTGCAAACTGCTTTACATGAACTTTAAATCATTTGTATGTATGTGATTCACTTTGACTCTTTGACATCTCTCATATTTTGCTTCTTTTCTTTTTATATTAAACCTTTAGTTGTAGTTGCTAAAGGATTGGCTATCAGTGTGGTATTTTGGGTAAGATCCAAACCTATATTGTTCTGGGTGCTGTGGCTGGCCCTTTGGGGTCAGAAGAACCTATTTCTTTAAGGGACCGTGTAGCTAGGTGGGAGCCGGAGGAGCTGGAGTGCAATAAAGGGGGCTGTTTCTATTTTGGGCAGATTTCTTGGTACCCAGTGTGGGGAACCAGAAGCCTGGTTGTGACTGATAGGGAGACTGGTTTAAGTACCACCCATCAGTGTGGGGGGAGTTTGGCTCCCAGTTTTGCAGCTTGCCCTGATTTTTGCATGTCTAGGAGGGTATCCCAGGAGGCCCCGATCACAATTATTATTTTACTTGATTCTGAAAATTACCATATACTCTCAACTGTAACAGCAGTCTTAGGCCAGTGGCTACAGTGGCATATTACTTTATAGTTTTGTCATAATTTTAATAAACATAAGACCACATAAAGGTGAAACATATCAAGAGCAAGAGGATAAAAACAGGAACAAGCAGAATGCAGAGAAAGAACTTTAAAGGAACATAGCAGTGACAATATTTTATTCTGAATTACCTGGGAGAATAAGTCCATACATTACAATTGGGACCACCACGTTTGAAGTCTAAACTGCCTAATTTAGTTGCACAGATCTTAGAGCTGGGTGGGAAATGGTTTTTGCATTCTGTGAATGGTTTTTGAAAGTTTAATATTTCCCCTTCATCTCAAATCAGAATGAAAAGTAAAATAAATCTAAAAAATATTCGTAAACTGAAAAAATGAAATGGGAATAAAATCAAAAGAGTTTTGTTTTGATAAATTAGAAACATTTCATTGAGATTTTACCTTTTTAGTCTAATTAGCTTAAATATCTAAAGAAAAACCAATACATTGGAAGACATCAAAATGTTTCATTTCAACAGCGTCAGAACTTTATTTCTGGGCTTTTTTCAAGTTGGGAAACATGTCAAATCTGACCTCTCACCCACCTTCCCTCCCAAACAGTTACAGTTTTGACAAATTGACATTCTTCTACAACATCCAAAAAACTTCAAAATTCCTGACCTGTTCTATATACATTAGTAACAAGTTGCACACTTTTTAAAATGTAAGATTTAAGTTTCTCCAATTCTCTAAAAGTTTGAACTAGAACCCTAACACTCAATATGATATTTGAAAATACGGACTGTTATTTATACCCATGCTTTGAAATAGGGTACTGGTTACAGAATCCATGTGCTTGAGAGAAAAATGACTATGTTATTATGGCCCACTGGGCTCTTGGTAGCCAGCCCATAATAAGAGTCTGTGTGCATGCATACCACCCCCAGAAGGTGTACCAGCATGATATTGTACCTCAGAGAGGGTGGGGAAGTCATTAATGACGCACCTCTTTTAAGGGGTGTAGCACACATCCAACTCCCCAGCTGTGCTGATCGATACCCTATGATAAGACAATGATTTACCTACTCTTGAACCTGATCCCAGGAGGGTTGGCCATGTATTGCATTCCCACAAGATCTGGAGCTATGATTTGGGCAGCTCTATCTGGAGCTAGGAAGGTAGGAATCCTTACTTCTATCTATGCCACGTATGGGCAGTGCACTATCTTGCCCTGCAATTTCTATACATTCATTTATTACCGAAAGCACTGTATATATTACACAATAAAGTTGTATTACTTATGTACATAGGGAGCTGAAGAACAGAACCCTTGCTTTTCCATCTACAAAAGCAGAGCCTCTACAACTGACTTAAAGGTAAACTCTAGGGAACAGTAGTAGAAAGATCCATATTGTTTCAGTGAACAGAGGGACTTGCGGTTCACTCACACACACTCAGTCAGTCGAGGAGAATTGTGATGCACATTATACCAAGAGCCCATTGCATCTAAACTTCTGCCTGGCAAAATTCTACTTGTTGTTTTAGTAGAATATGAAATACAGTGCTCCTGCCCATTTGTTATATTGGGGCCAAGGTCCTTCCTCGCCCTATCAAAATAATCAAAACCAATTTTTCTATGTTCTGGACAGGAGACATAAGAAAATAAATAAGATCATAGGAGTGGTTAGAAGAGATTTATAGCTCTAATTCCAAGCCAGCATATTTATTCTTCTACACAGGATTGCTGTGTGTTTAATTGCTTATTACCAGACATAGTTGGAAAAAACCCCAAAACATATTTCTGACAAATTAAAGAAAGGCAAGAAAAATATTTTTGTCTAGCATAATCTTAAAAGCAGAATTATGCATATATATAACCATTGCTGTAGCAGTTGGTAAGAAAGAAGTGGGCAACAGGGAGTCTGGTTTTAACAAAGCAATTACTGGTTCGAAGCGGCATTTTCCCAGCAGATTCCTCCTTTTGAATTTTGGGACAATTGACAGTTATTTGAAGAGATGACGAAATCTAGTTATAAGAGTTCTAAGAATGTCTTCTCCTTTGATGGCTAACAGCTGGTCTAAGTGTTAATAGCCATGCAATGGCAGGTATATTCCTCTCCTACTGACTGGCAAATTTTTCTAGAGGGTAAGCTCTTGTTCACTCTGCTCCACCTTATCATGCCCTTCTCCGCTTAAGTCTCAGTTTTCTCTCTAGTGCTGTCTGCATTCAACCTTACTCCATACCCTGCCTGCTTACTGCCGCATGTCTCTCCTCAACAACTCGGCATGCTCCCTTGGCCTTCTATAGACCAATGCCCCCTCATGCAATTTACCTGGTGTCTCTGCACATGGCTCTGAGCCCCCATACCTCCAACAGCCCACATATGTTCCTTATATTATTGCATAGCCCCTCTTATTATTATACTTCCCTCACCCACAGTGCTGCTCACCACTCTGTTCCCCTACTGTAACATCTATGTGTGGATATACATGAATAATTCAAAGTAGAATGTAGTACATATAGAGCATGTTGGGGGGAAAGCTAGAGGAACAAGTCTGCATGAGGTAAGTGAATATAAGGGAAAATTAAGCATGGAGGAAACCCTTAAGTGGACTTAGGTGTATGTGGTGAGGAGGAAGAAATTCAACTCAGTGGAGGATCAGTATGGGAAGTAGGGCTGGGGAAAAGAAACACTGGCTCAGAGAAATACGTATCAACACTGATAATGACCAGTCATGAAAATAACTAACAGTGAGATGTTTATTGAAAAAAGCTGGCAAATTCCATAACAAAAACCACAAAATTTGTTAACTTTCAGTTATACAAACTTCCAGCACAAGGTGTAAACAGGTGTAAATGAAAAACACAACTACCTCTCTTCCCCTACCCACAAGGTCTAGGTCTTTACTTTCACCACAAACAACCAACATGCAATGTTAAACCAAGAACCAAGGCACAAACACACAACATTTCAATCCTGTAATATTCTACATAAGAGTTATACCCAGATTTTGATCAGTCACTAACATAGATCATCCAGTCACATACCTTTAAGTTACAGAAAAAGATCTCACCGAAGTCATCTGCAACCTGATACCACATATGTTTACACACAGCAAAATAAATCCATGTACAGAACTAAGGACAATGTGATTTATGAAGGCCCAACAAACCTTACACTAAACAGAAAACCAAGTAATAAACATGGTTGCAAACAAGCCTACTGTTTGGGTGTTCACAATTAGGGTAGAGATGATAAACTGTGGGTGGTGGCCCTTTCTGCAACATCAAACTACCTGTTTCCTTAGAGTGAAAAGGCCCTCTTCCCACACAAAGTCAGACTAATTGGGCTTTGGAAAAAGAAATCTGTTGAGGTGGAGGTATGGAAGCCACGTACAGGCCTGCGGGCATTCTTTGGAGCTGCAGGACAAACTATCCACTGTCATTAGACCATTCTGTACACTGGGGCAGTGGCCATTAGCAGATGCTAGAGAAGATTTCTGAGGTACTGAATCCATGACTCTGCAGATCCGGTAGCCAGCCTATCTTTTGGCTGTTTGCCCATTCAGAGCTGGTCTAGAGCCCAGTAGGGCTAGGGCTTACATGGTGAATCCTACCCATACAGAAGGGCATTCCTCCTTGCTTGGTAGCTCAAAACGAAAAAACGTTTGCTTTTGAAAATGGCTTTGGAGAATGTGCATTTGTACAAGCATTTTAGTCGCATTATTTAATTCTTCATACACAATACACTACTGAAAGTATAATAACCAGACGCTACCAGCTTGGGAAAATAAACCTGTCTGTAAAAGATTTGATAGAAAGGAAAATGTCTGAACTTTTATTCCTACCAAAGTGTTAGCGACTCGAGAAACCATATTATGATACATCAAGTGGACCTGGGTCTACAGTGCTTATTTTTACCGACTCTTCATCTCTCTCAGATCTCATTGACTTCACCCATCCTCCAGATCACTGTCAGATTTCCACCTGGGCTTCAACTTTCACCAGATCCTTACATCTTCTATTCTAATGTATCACCCTATTCTCCAGCTGCTTATTATAACATGATTTTACAACAATACTAGTATACATTGAGTAGAGTGACAATATAGCAAGTGTGAAAAATTGGGACGGGGCTGGAAGGTCATAGGTGCTTATATAAGACAGAGTGCCAAATATCAGGACTGCCCCTATAAAATAATGGGAGCACAATATTGTTTAGTAAATTTAATTGTTCAGATTTTCATTCATATAACGGCCACAGTGTTAGAGTGACAATGACAGTTGTATGAATGAAGCATATACAATTAAATTTTACTAAACTATTGCACGTCCATTATTTATTTTAATGGGAAAATTTTAAAGGAAAGGGAAAGTAGAACATGGGGGGAAAATCCATAACAGGATCCATCTACTTATGGTAAACGTGTATGCCAGCCTTCTTTGTACAATGAGGCTGTTGCCTCATAGTAGCTGTTGTTAGCTGTTAAACTAATTTAACTCTTTCTGAATTTGAACACAGCCTCTGTAAATATCAAACTGTACCTTCCTGAACTCACACACGTTTATAACTAACTAGCCTGCCAGAGCCTACAGATTATTGCCACAAGAAATTTGAACTGATTGATGAATAATCCTTTAAAGAGATGTCAGTTTAAAAAACAAAATCAAATCTCCTAGCACTGGAGCTGTATGAAGCAGCATGTAGTAACTCACTCAGTATACATCCAAAGATTCCAAACCACTGGGTCGAGTTGAAGGCCATTACAGGAGTAATTCTTGATAAAAGCTGGGTGGCAGGCTCATGCCTTTAAAAGCCTGCTTGGCTGTATTATAGGGAGCTGAATGACAGAAACACACAAGAAGAAAAACAAACAAACAAAACCGAAACAAACCTCCGTCAGGCCATGTGACTGCAGTTTGCTAATTGTTTGTTTCCTGGTTTTGTCTACTTCTCTCCCACTTAATCCTTTTCCCCCTTATTATCTGGGATCCTAAGAACATTTAAATTATTATGAACCAGGCACTCTCCTCTTCTGCATGGTACAGAACAGAGGAAGGAAAATTACAAGATGTGATAATGTGTTAACTTCAAATTTCTCTGCTTCTGGGCATTTTTGCACAGAATGTGATACTTTAGCCCCAGATTGCTACACTTTAGTATAGATTAAGAAGGTCTTGGAGTTTACTAAAAATATCGGACAACCAGTTTTAGCAGAGATGGTTCTGATAAAACTGTAGCTGAACAGGTCCACCATCCCATCCGAGACTGGTTAAAATGCTGGTATGTTTGCTACTTTTGTTCTCTTGCCATGGGATAGCAAGTACAAGTTGCACTGTACTAACTTGAGCTCCATAGGGAATATTTTTTCCCTTTTCGTGGTGGCTCTGGGTAGGGGACAGTTTCCTGTGAAACAGAAGAAAAGGGAAAGCTCCATTCATGACTCCCAAATGTCCTCCACAAACATATACCAGTTCTGGATACATTTCCTAGGTTCAACTTCAGCTCATAGGACTAAATGAAGGTTACTGACTTGTAATAGAGTTCTTAGAGATGGCTCTAAATATCCACACTTGGAGTATTGCATTATCCAGCTATGCCTAATGGTAGATCCTCCTCCAAGCAATGTCCATTAGAGTGCTTGCACCTCCTCTTACTCTTCTATTCACACACAATGTTCAGAGATGCTGAGGCTGTACAAGGAAGCGCAGCACAGAACAAAAGGATTCTGAGAAAGAGGGGAATCTGGGTGGGAAGTATGAATGTGTAAAGCTATCTTAAAGAACTCTGGTTACAAGTAGGAAGCCTTCATGTGTTCAAGTGATTCTGTATATTCCCACTTATGGGATAGTTTGATCAACAGTGCTGAAAATAACCTGGAGGAGGGAACAGAATCCACACACACAGAATACAAGCTACAGCATTGATCTACCAACTATAAAATCAGCTCTTGAAGTCAAATCAAGAGCATAATGTTTAGCAGAAGTCTATGCAGAACTCCAAGTTGCATCCCTGCAAATTTCAGTGATCAGGACTTGATTAAGGCAAGAAAAAAGATGTGATTCTTAGCATAAAAGAGAAATAAGCAGATGATTTTGAAACATTTAATTCTATTCAAATAATATGGGAGAGCTCATCTTACATCCCAAGTACATAAAACAGATTTTGCCTTATTAGTACATGATTTTGGAAAAAAGAATATCAACAAATTGATTGTCTGATGTGAAATTCAGAAACCACTTTTAATTCATTTACCCTTCTGGTAGACTTTATGGCAATAATGAATGCCAACATCAGAGACAAATACAAATAACACTGAGCCAGGGATTCAAAAAGTGATTTCATGAGTGTAGATATATCCAAATTTAAAATCTCAAGGAGCAACAGGATTTCTCAAAGAAGGATTCACTTTCTTTCCATATTATGCACAAACAGCAATCTTCCATCAACTAGAATATAATAAGCTGAAGACATGTGCCAAATGAACTATAAAGATGAGTTAGATAATGTCTCAGTTTTTAAGTTAAAGATTCCAAAATATGAGCTATGGAGCCGGGACAGGAGAATCAGATTTTCCTTGCATCGAAGCCCCAAATCTGGATCATCTGTTTCTACAACATGGGGTACCAACTCAAGCTTTCCAAGTATCCAAGTCTTGCTACATCAGAAGACAGTACTAAAGGAAACATCTGGGTCCCTGACAAAGGTGCTTTCATGTGACTCCATATTCACAGTATTCATTTCAGGCCTTCTAGCATTGTGAACCAACATACTATTGCCCATTAATGTAATGTGTCCTTCTTTTCTACAAACTTGGCAATTGTAGCTAGGCAGCAAGAAATTGGTCAAGCTGGTAACTTTAGCTGCCAGGCCCTGGAGAGGGAGTAGTTAGCCTCGTATGACTGTGCAACAGAAGTAGCTGATAGATTAAGTGTAAAGACAAAGGCAGCAGCCATCTTGGATGCAGAATCCCTTTCAACCCAAGCTCTCTCAAATGCTTCACTTTTTGCAACCACTGCATCAAATGTTAGTGTCCTCGCATCTTCAGCCAGTAGCAATTTAGCTAGCAATCGTGAAAATATCTGAGCATGATCATCCTAATGTCCCCGGACTCACAGTCATGGGCCAAGTGCCATAAACATCATGTGGAATCGCATATTGTTTCACTAGACTGCTGGTGAGCCTCATAAAACGTTTTCCTCTTTAACAGAATCTACAGTCTCAAAATATTTGTGGAGCTGCATCAGAGGATGACTTGGGTGCCATGAGTCCATCATAAATATCAGTGCCCTCATAGCCAAAGCAGTCTGAGTTGCAGAATTGAACTACTCATTGTAGTCTCTGATGCACTCCAGAGCAGAAATGCCAAGACAGACACACACAAAATGTAGCAATACACACAGGAGTGTTGTTAATCAAAACATGTTATAACCACAAACTGGTTAGATCAGCAACAGTCTGGACGAAACATAAAACAGTCCAAACAGAAGATAGGTAGCAGCAGCATGCCCTGAGTAGCCGCACACACACACTGAGTTCAGGAAACAGAAACTAGGAAACGTGTTTGATCTGACCAAAAAAAAAAAAAAAAAACGTTGAGGAAGATTGAGGATAAGGCTATCTCTCATAAAGGAAAGAAAGAGAAAGCCCTCTCCTAAAAGAAATCAAGCCCAAAGAGTGGGCCATATCCGTTGATTTTGTCTCCTTCAGTTTTTTTAAGCAATTCACCTGTATTTTACTAAAAAGGCCTCCCCTTTGAAAGGGGGGGGGGGGGATTTTTCATTTGATTCTAGTATCCAGAGCCAGAGAAGAACAGCAAAGTCAAACATGTCTCCTTAGAGCAGGGGTGTCAAACTCATTCAGTGTCGGGGGCCACACTGGAAGTCAGGACCATCCGGGGGCCGAGGTGTGTCCAGGTAGACTTCCTGACCCCTTACCAGCACAGCACCACCTGGGGTCCCTGACCTCTTCCCCTGCTGCGCTTGGGGCAGTGTGGGCTCCTCTTTCCCTTCTCCAAACCCGCAGGTTCTCTGACACCTTCCCTTTCCCCTGCCCTGCAGGCTCCCCTTTGCTGCACGGGCTCCCCAACCTCTTCCCCTTTGCTGCACTGCCCGTTCCCTTCCCTGTTCCTGCGCCAGTTCCCTAACCCCTTCCCCAGCCCCCCCGCCCCATGGAGCCGGCTCCCCAGCCCCCTCTCGCCCACTTACCTGGCTCACAGGGGCTCAATCCAACCCCTGGAGTCAGTTCTCTGGCCAGGCCATTCCCCGCCCGGGGCCACTGCCTGGGTGTGCAGGGTGGCAGATTTTAAAAGGCCCTGACCAGGTATCAACAAAATTTTTGCCCTGCTAGGTACCCAGCCTCAAAGTAAGGCGCCCAGCTAGGGAACCCCCCACGCCCCACCCCGCTGAGAAAACCACTGCTCACAGCCCCCGGGATCTGCCAGCTGCCGGCAAAGGCGCCTGCAGTTTTTACTTTTCGCCACCAGAGGGCGCACCTCCAATGTATTTCTATAGTGGAGGAGCGCCCTCTGCTGACAAAAAGTAAAATTGCAGGCACTGTACCGGCGCCTGACACTTCTGGCGTGGGGCAGCTGTGCAGGGCTCTGCGGGCCGGATAAGAGCCCTTGGAGGGCCGGATCCGGCCCGCGGGCCTTAAGTTTGACACCTGTGCCTTAGAGAAACTACAGAAGCCAATATTCTAGAAGAAGAACCCAACACATCAAACAATTCCCTGAAAGCATGTTTTGCCACCATCAGATGCACTTTTGCCAAACTCCTGTTGTAATCCAGCATATCCTGTACAAAAGAGTGCCATGTTTCTCCACACATGAAACTGATAGTGCAACGTAAGTGCTAGGTAATCTGCTACCCTAATGCTAAGAGAAGAAGAAGAGAACCTCTCTCTGGGTAGAGAGTCAATATGTTCCTTTTCTTTATCAGCAGGAATGAAATGGGCTTCTCCAGACCTCAACTAGCTACTGGCAGCAGCCATCATCAGAGAATTAGGTACAGGATATGTGAGAAAATATCAAAATCACTCCAAGGGTATTTGTTTGCCTTCTTGGAAATAGGCTAGTAAGAGGCAGGAGTGGACCAAACAGTCATATAAGGCTGCAGCAGACCACAGAGGATTGGTAATGGACATCCCCAAGAATGTTCAACACAAAATGGGAGGTTTTCTTCATAAGTACTGAAGACAAGTTCAGCGTGGACAGTATCCGATCTATTAGGTCATGAAACTGCAGAGCATCGTTGGAAGGGGAAGGAGCGGAAGTCTCTCTTCCATGCTCGTCTGGTAAAGTACCAGGATTGTAGTCTGTGTCTGCTCTTATTTAAGGAAAAAAAAAAGACCTTCTTTAGATAGAATATCAAGCACTGTGTGAGATGTAGACATGAATCAATGGATGTGAATCCAAGGATTCCCCACTGCCCAAATCTTTATAGATTGGACATCACTTCTCCATCTACAAAGAGGACAACTAAAATGTTCCTGTGACAGCCCCCAATAAGGCCAAGGAAAGCAGGACTGCAATTTACCTCAGCCACAGGGATTTGGGAACATAGCTGCAGGAGAAGCAATAGAAAGTGGCATAATGGGAGAAACATTATTCTTTCTTTATCATCCTCTGGCTATGGATCTAGCTTTGGCTATGCGATGGGATTCACTGGAGATAGCAACAGCTGTGCAAGGTAAACAGAAAAACCTAAAGTATTTCTCTTAATCTTAGGAGAAGGTACAGATGGATCCAGAAAAAAAACCCTAATAATCTTCTCTGATATTCTTTTTTCAGGTGAAGACAATACAGATCTCAGAACCAACAAAGCTTGTCTCCTCCTCAAGATAGTCTATTCCTCACTCAAGAACACTTGGAAGCTGAAGAGTGTACATCAGTCACCAAAGTAAAAGTCCTTTTTGGTTCCAAAGATGGACCTGGAACCAGAGCAAGGGTTGAATTTGAAGCTGAAGACTTGGATGGCACAAAATCCAGTAAAATACTCAACCTCTTTGGTTCTTGATGCTAAAGCTGGTCCTGGCTTTGCTTTCAAAGCCATAGAGGCATTGTCAAAATCGGACAGTTCTGATGTTTGGGACCCAGAACTACTAACAGTGGCTGATGTTTCCCTTACCGTCTTCGGAATCAACATCACTGGACATAGCTCTAAGAGCCATAATAGGCAGTCTGGTCTTATTTATCAATGGCACTTTCAAAAGACCAGACTGCTTGAACAGGAGGATCTGAAGCTGGATGCAGTAAGGTTCCAATTTCTGATTTCCTGGAACCTTTAAGCTGTTTTAGTGTGCTGGAGGCAGTCACAGGATCTGAAACTGGCCTCTTAGGGTATGTCTACATTGAAGGCTCTGTTAAGTCGACTTAGAGAGTCCAACGTCAACTGCCTGCGTCCACACTGGCAGGTGCGAGGTTGACAGAGGAGTGGTGCATTGTGGGTAGCCCTAGGCGGGGCCTGGAGGCCAATTAGTTGACTTAAGGGCTTTCCCCATCTACACTGCATTAAGTTGACTTAATAAGATCGACTTAAGCGCTAACGTCGACCTTAAGAGGTGGTGTTATTAAGTCGACTTAATACAAGCCCAGTGTGGGCACAGCAGTCTATAGGTCGACTTAACCTTCCTTAAGTCAACCTAAATCTCCAGTGTAGACGTACCCTTACATTTTTGGATCTGATGAATGCTCAGATCCAAAGAGTTTAATTCTAAGGGCTTCCTTAAGGAGAAGCACCTGCAATGTGTTCTGCCTCTCCCTGCAAGCTCTGGATGTGAAAGTTCAGCAGATTAACACCCTGAAGGAGAGTGGCTCTCCCCTAAGCATTTCAGGCACCTAACATGGTTGACCAGGCAAAAAGTACATGTCTTGAATCCCATCTTCTTCTTTCCTTCTGCCATAACCCAGCATCAAACTAACTAATGTAACTAGCTATACTTATCATCCAGCTAAGAGATTAAGAAGGCAGTAAGAATGGATAAAAGAACCACATCCACCTTGACTGGAGTGGTACACTTTCATCTGGCACAGAGGCTGGAAGTGACTGAGGTGGCAAAGGGTGCTTGGTTCCCTTTTATAGCCTCACCAACAGAACATTTGGAGGTGCTCGGAGGAAGGGGCATGAGTGCTTAATGGACACTGCTTGGAAACTGATCTACCATTAGGTACTGCTAGGCCACCCAATACCCCTCCGTGTGAATACACAGAGTCTCTCAAAGAACGCCCGCTACCATCCCACCCCAGGTGACATGATAGATTCATATGAATCAGTTCTGAGCACTGTCTTGACTTGTAATGAAACCATGTGCTGCAAGCTATAGAAATAATCAGCAGCTAAATCAGACAAACAAGTTGGAGCTGAAGGAGTTCTCTATTAGGGAGCAGCAACAGCAGTTTTTTAGCCTCTCTGTAGGTTGGAAATGAGAGAGACGCCAACACTTACTCATATCAAAAGGATGGCACATTACATATTGACTCATGAAAAGAAAACCTCTTAAATGCCTTGACAAGGCACTATGACATAAAAATGTTAATAAGTATTTTCCTACAAGTCCCAAAGTATTAATACCTATGGCTATGTCTTCACTTGAAAAGTTAGGTTGACTTTATGAAGTCAACTTAATAAGGTCGACTTTAAGTCGACTTAAAGTGTACCTTATTAAGTCAACTTAACAAAAGTCAACTTAACTTTTCAAGCGTTGACGTGGCCCCTTTTTGGCTGTATTAAGTCGATTTAACATTTTAAGTCGACTTAAAAAGGTCTAACTAGGCACTACTCCGCGTCTCCACTGGCTTAAGTTGACTTAAGCGCTAGTTCATATTAAAACGAGGTGTTATTAATTCGAACTAACTTTTCCTTAATTCGATTTAAGGAGCTGCTTAAGTCGCATAAAGGAAAGCCCAGTGTAGACGGGGAGTAAATTAAGTCGATTTAAGCCTCTTTAAATCGACTTAATTTCTAAGTGTAGACGCACCCTGTGGTGTGCTTTATTTACGTCTTTTCCAAATGCAAGAAATGAAGAAGGATGCTGAAAGTTGATTCTTGTTGATCAGATCTAGTTTGCAGTATGTTTGTTATATACAGTAACTTCAGAGTCTGCTCTCATATCTGTTAGTTAATATTAATTATTTTATGATTCCTTTGAATATTTGCCCCCTTAATCCCAGAAACCTTTCTGTTAGCCGAAGTGATGTTTCATGCTAAAGAGTGCTTTCTTTTAGATTAATAAGTGTCTCTAATTGATAATAGGACTGTATTTAAATTATCCACTCTGCTTT
Organism: Pelusios castaneus; assembly: GCA_007922175.1. Lineage (NCBI taxonomy): Eukaryota > Metazoa > Chordata > Testudines > Pelomedusidae > Pelusios > Pelusios castaneus. The sequence continues at coordinate 4,618,858 of ML685863.1, read as the reverse complement.
TTATCCTGACCTTGCTGACCTAGTCCAGATGTCTAGGAAGAACAACTAATTAATAAAGAATGCTTACAAATACACATTGTAAATGATAAAATGATAGCAACTGACAGCAGATGTTCCCCGTCCTTTTTGTAACAGATATGCTCTATAATCAATGTAACAGTAAAGCATTGAATAATGTATGGATTAACATCTAAATTATTAAGAGCTAATTATAGTAACAGATTATCTGAGTAATTACAAATTAGTTACAGCTGTCATTGGTTTATTGATTAGGTAAAGTGAGAATATTCACAATAAAGTCAGAGTGTGAGAAAGAAAATTTCAGGAAGGTCAGCCCTGGGAAAGAAAAGAATTTGTAGCATTTTCTTTGTTCTAAACCAGTCTATAAAGAATGAATTATGGAGAGTTAGAAGTGAAGTGAGGGGCCAAACTTCTCGAATCTCAGATTACTTTTGTATTTTCCTTTCTGTGTAGCACTGGATTAAGTATTGATTGACTGTCTCACTTACATAAAACTTTGACTGAGTTCATTATTTTACATCACATTGTATTAAAATCTGAATTCATAGCAGATCCCTAGGCAATATGGTTTTGGCTAAGGCTGTGCTAGATTTTTGGTACTTGCTCCAAAAGTCTTTGCTTCTGTGGCTCTAAGCCAGACCTTTACATTTATTTTTCCAGTATTATTTTGTGAATTTTGTCATGAATTCAAATATCTTTCTGTTCAGAGCCTGCAAAATACACCCAATTCTACCAAGCAGAGGATTTTTTATTATTACTGAAGTATGGTATTTTCTTGGGCACAAAATGTGAAGTTATAGACTCAAGAGTTTTATTGTCCATTCTGCAAGCAGAGAATTCTCATTAATGCTACTGAGGGATACCCCATTCACGCCAGGATTACATTAAATGGCATTAATAAAAATAAATGAACATTTTTTTTTCTAGACAAAAGAGACAAGGAAGTGCAGATTTACTATAATTTTACATTTCATATATAAATTGCTAGATACCCTGTGATCTATCCATGCCCACCTGAAAATACCAATGTCATGGCAGGCTGCAAAAGATCAGATTCTCCAAAAATTGGTGGCTAACACCACAGTTAGATTCACCAACTAGTTATAACCAGTGCCTCTAATTCCCCACACTGGTTATCAAGAAGAAAAACACGAAGTTACACAGCTCCCTTTTTTGCATTTCAGAGTCTGGCCCCCAATTAGCAACAAAGTACGGTAAAGAGATAAATTTTTTAAATTTTTATTAAAAATATAAAAATTGTATTCCCTTTACCAAAAAATGTTCTCCTAATCAATATAAGTTTGAATCTTACCTAAAATACTGAACTGCCAGCCTATTCTTTAGCATTGTAGGCCTCGTCTACTCAAGGAAGTTTTGTCGACAAAAGTCAGCTTTTGTTGACAAAACTGTCCCCAAACTGCCTTGTTTTGCCGACAAAATAACAGCAGCTAAAACGAGAGACGTACGGCTTTTGTCAACAAAGTTAAGGCGACAGAGTGTCAGTGTGGTGAGCTCTGGTGGCTGCTCCCCACCCCCAGAGCTCCTCTGTTCCCGGTGGTTTTAGCCCCACCCACCTTGCCCCCGGGGCTCCTCTGTCTCCGGCGCTTTCAGCCCCATCCCCCGCTCCTGAGGCTCCTCCGTCCCCAGCGGGGGGCTGAAGCTGCCAAGGCTTGCCATTTTCCGGCAGCTTCAGGCATTCTGCTGCCAGAAAGGAGGAACCCCAGTGGCTGTCGCCAGGGATCCATGTGCTTCCTGGGATTGCAGGAGGAGGCAGCCACCTGGGGCCCACTTGCTGCTGTGGACCCTGGGAAGCCCCAGGCACAGTACCTGGGACCCCGGCAAGGGGCGGGGGGAATGGGGGCAGCAAAAAGCCTGTGGGTTCCCTCCAGGGAACTGAGGGATTGCTCTCTCAGCTCCCCCATACTGCATCTTTTGTCAGTGGACGTGGTCCTAGTGAGGATGCTCTCCATGGACAGAAGAATGGCTGTGTGTACATCAGCCACTGCTATAATTATATTAATATGTAACTATATAAATATATATAATTATAAATTATAGCGGTAGCTATCTGCCAGCAGAACTTTGTAGTGGACACATAGCCTAAAACTAAGTTTATTATAAAAGGAAAGAAACAAAGGTGAAGAGAGATGTTAAATGATTAAAGCAATCAGAGGCAAATGACTTTAAAGTCCATATATAATCAGATTCTCAGCAGAATTGTGGCGTTTGCAGACTTATGAACAAGCGCCAGCCGACCTTGGCTCCTGAGGGTGGACCAACTGGCCCTGGGGTGGGACAGGAGTGTCACGGAGCCTGACCTCTGGCCCTGACCCTCTCAGTGCTGGCAAGGTCCTCCGAACCCCATCCAACCCCAGGTCCCCAAGCACCACCGGGCTGAGCAGGGTGGTGGGGCAGGGCCAGATCAACACAGGGGCCTTAGGGGCTGGAGCCCAGGGCACCCTTTAGGCCAGGGCCTGGGGCTTCAGCCCCTATAGGCAGTGTATTGATCTGGCCCAGGCTGACTGGGTATCAGTCCTTTGTTCCACAGCTTCAGTTGTAGACGAGTTGATCCAGAGGTAGGAAGCAGGAATGAAGACAAGATAGGGATGGTGCAGTTGTCTTTTATGTTTCTTTGCCACATAGTTTACCCCAAACACAGCCATGCAGCACATGGCATGGAAAAGCACCAAAGTCCTTGAGCATGTTTTTACATGTGCTGGTGACTCATAAGGTTCTTTCACTGGATTTATTGTGCCAGTGAGATCCTTTGATGAGTCATTAAGCAAGCTTAATGCTCTTGCCATCCTGGCTTGGGTGTCACCCAAGAACACAGAACAAATACAAAAATGCCCTACTTATTAGGAACTTAAAATAAAATTGACACAGACATACAAAGGTGCTTGTCAATCTTCAGTAATTATAATATTTCATATAAGATCTCTCAAGTTAGATACCACTGGAATTACTGTAATTTCCCAATATTGAAATCAATAACATTATAAATCGTTATCCCTAGTCCAGAAAGCATCACAACCCAGATTAGCTCTAGGTCTCCTCAATTGCTCACTAATATTTATTGTAGGGTTTGCTTCCCCAGAAAGCAGAGAAATCAGTCTGGAAATATACCCTCTATGTGACTACAGCTATGAAAAGGAGGCTGTGCATACGCTTTGCCTTCATTGCGTGTAGAAGAAAATGGTTACCTAGCTTTTGTATCTGTTGTTCGTTGAGATGTGTTGCTCATGTTCATTCCAAGTAGGTGCATGTGCATCATGTACACAGTCGTCAGAAGGTTTTTACATTAGCAGTACTCTTTAGGTTAATGCAGATACCCCTTGGAGTGGTGTCTTTATGATACTGTAAATAGGGCTCTGCCGACCCACTGCTTCTTCAGCTCCTTCTTGCCAGGTGGCTCCAACAGCGGGTAAGGTGAGTGGATCTTGGAAGGGACATGAACCCCACATCTCAAAGAACAGTTATGAAAAGATAGGTAATACAACTCTACCAAATGCTGCATCATCCCTGGCATGCTGAGTAACTGCAGAATGTGAGGTGTACATAGGGACTGACAACGAAGTTGTGGCCCTGCAGATTTCCTGTATAGGGACCTGTGCAAGAAAAGCTGCCAAGAAAGCATGTGGCCTTCTGAAATGCATTGTGCCAGCCTCAGCACTAACTTGAGCCAGGCTGTAGGAGGTCCTGATACAAGAAGTGATCCATGATGAGCTCCTCTAGGAGGCTACTGAAAGATTTTTCATTCTATCCACTGTAATGATGAAGAGTTGGTTTGATTTATAAAAGGTTCTAGCCTTCTCTATATAGAAAGCTGAAGCCCTCCTAATATCTAGGGAATGGAGGCATCATTCCCTGTTATTGGCATGCAGTTTTTGAAAGAACATCGGAAAGAAAATATTCTGGTTCGCATGAAACTAGGTTACCACCTTAAGGGGGAAGGCCGAATGAGGTCATAATCAAACCTTGTCCTTGTAAAATCCCATGTACAGAGAATCAGATGTCAGAGCTTTGAGCTCAGACACCCACCTGGCTGAGGTAATTGTGACAAGGCCACATTCCATGAGAGAGAAAGGAGTGAGCATGATGCTAAGGGCTCAAAAGGGAGGTCCCATTAGTTTAGTGAGTACCAGACTAAGATCCCATGATGGTACTGGACAGGACACTTGAAAGTAGAGTCTGTCCAGACCCTTGAGAAACCATGACACCATATGATCAGTGAAGACTGAACAACCATTCATACCCAGGTAGAAAGTACTTTAAACCACAGCCTTCCCCCCCCCCCACCATGATTCCATCCTGCACAGAGACAGGATTATTCAGAAAGAGGGACTGAAACAGCAACTTCAGGACACCTCGGCCACTGTAATCAGAGTCTGAACTCAGGGAGGCAGCCCTCCAGCTCCAAACAAGTGTTTTTATGGTGAGCTCGGGGGTAACACATGAATGCTGGATCATTCCCCTTATCTCCTGAACGGTCCATCTCATTTTTACTGCTCATGGGCTCAGATCACTTCAGATGCTTGGGTCCTGCACATGGTAGAAATGGGATATTCGCTCCACTTTTCCTCCTTCCCATTCTCCCATCCCCCTTCTCCAACCCCTCTCATGAGCAACTCCATATACAGGAAACGCAAGAGCTCCTACAAGCAGGAGCAGTAGAGGAGGTACCTCAGGTGCTCAAGGGGAGGCTGGTGTTTACCATAGTGCCTTGGATTGTCTTTATCAGGGACAGACTACCCTGGAAGAGCCCTCGGGCACAGGATATCTACCATAGGGTCCTCTGACTCCGCTTGGAATCCCAGGTTTTTAAGCTACCCTTTTCAGCAGTTCTTGATGAGCTATATTGTTTATTGGAGGCAGTACTGTGGATCGCCCCACCACTGCTTCATCAGGGGAGGACAATGATGATGCCAAAGGAAGAACTGGGTCTTCCTAACTGACTGGAATGTGGGGTTCTTCCTGTGCTGGGTCACCAAAGTCGGTGCTGAGGTCCATCATGATGTCAGTGTCCACCCTGTAGTCCTCACTCAGCTCAGCACCAAAATTCTGGCCCGCCTTGCGACACAAGGTGATAAATATACCCCTGGAGGTCGAGGAGCCCTTGCTTGGGAAGTGACTGCACAGAAGCACCAGGAGGAGGACCCCTGGGCCTCGGGGTATGTCCATGGAGTCGAAAAAAGATCATTGCATGGGCATCTGCCACTGCACTGGTCAAGGGCCCATGAAGGGGGCTTGTCTTGTCTCCTGCCTATAATGGCATCTCTGTAGCTGGGGCCAACTGCGCCAGAAGATGTAGGACTCCACCTCTGAGTTTGAAGAACATGATTCAGAGTATGTGAATCATGATGGTGCCACACAGGATGTTGTTGGGGGGCAGTGCCAGAGGGGTGGCACCTGGTGCCACATCATGACAGGCTTGCGTCTAGGTGGCACCACACTTCTCTTCAGTGCCATAGGTCTTGGGTCCTCCTCCTCCACTCTGGTTGGGGACTGCTGTGCCATGATGGCTATCAGGTCCCTATCTACCTCAAAGGTGTCCAGAGTGGAAGGAGAGAGTAGCTCTTCCATACCCTTCATTCTTATAGATGAGTCCATCAGTATCAGACTTAATGGTGCCCTCTGTGGGACTGAAGTCAATGTGCCAACCCCAGTGTGGAAGATGCCCAGTGATCCATTGTGGCATACGTTTAAAGCAGGTCCCGCATGGCTTAAATCCTTGGAACTGAGGCATGCCCTGATTCCGGGGACAGGATGGGTGCCAAATGGAAGCTTATCTACTAATACTAAAACTAACTCACTCAAATCTAATCAATTTTTTACAGGATCAATGGCTGTTGCCACTAGAGGAAAGTCTGCAGACATGAGTGAAGGCAAGAGCTCCAATGACTGTCACAGGAAGCAAAAAGGAAGTGATGAGGTGGCAGGGTGGTAGAGCCCTATATAGAGTGCCATAGCGGTGCCACTACAGGGAACACCTGCATCCACTTGCTAGGAAAAAATCTCACAAAGACGGTGCACACACACCTAGTTTGAATCAACACAAGTGAGCACTTGAAGAATAGACGAGATTGTCCTTGTTTTTTGTCTTCTTTAACTTGCTAGATGGAATCTATTTCTGCTAAATTATACAAACAGCGCCATCAAACAAAGCTTATAACATATAGAAAGAAAAAACAGAAGACAATACACAAGCACCTTGAATGAGAGTCATCTCGCCCAACCCTCTATTCAGAGGCAGGACTAAGGTTCTAGACTATCCCTGACAGGTATTTGTCTAACCTGTTCGTAAAAACCTTCAGTGATGGGGATTCCACAACCTCCCAGGGTAAAGAGCTCCACTGCTGAACTACCCGTATAGTTACAAAGATTTTTGCAATATCTAACCTAAATCACCTGTGTAGCAGATTCCTTCTTGTCCTAGCTTCAGTGGACATGGAAAACAATTGATCACCATTCCCTTTAGATATAAGAGCTATTATAAAGGCTTAACAGGTTTGCCTCTTTCATCCTTCTTCTTTTCTCTAGACTTAAGATCCCAGGATTTTTTATTTCCACCCCAAACCCTGTCTAATAGGTCAGCTTTTTAAAGCATTTTATCATTTCTGTTTGGTCTTCTCTTTACTCTTTCCAGTTTATCTACATCTTTCTTAGAGCACAGCATCCAAAACTCAAACAACACTCCAGCTGAGGCCTCACAGGTGCCAAATACAATGGAACAATTACTTCCATATGTTTGATATGACACTCCTATTAATACAACACAAAATAACATTTGCCTTTTTTAAAACCACCATCCCATTGCTGACGTATACTAAGTTTGTGATCCACGCTAATCCCAGATTCCTTTTTGCAGTACTTCCTAGGCAGTTATTCTCCATTTTGTATTTGTGCATTTGATGATCTGCCTTCCTAAAGGTAGTACTTTTCACTTCCATTTATGAATTTTAAATTGTTGATTTCAGTTCAATTCTCCAATTTATCATGGTCATTTTTTAATTAACATCCTCTCCTCCAAAGTACTTGCACACCCTCCTATCTTGGTGTCACCTGCAAACTTCAATAGGATACTCTCCACTCCATTGTCCAAGTCAATAATGAAAATACTGATTAGAACCAGACCCAGGAATGATCCCTGTGGGATCCCACTAGATACATCCTCCCAGTTTGACCGGGAACCATAACTATTCTAAGTAATTTTTTTCTACTAGTTGTGCACTCACATAATAATTCAATCTAAACCATATTTCCCTAGTTTTGGTACAAGAATGTCATGCAGACCTATGTCAAAAGTCTTATTAAAATCTAGATAGATCAGGCCTATTGCTTCTCTCACATCCACTCGGCCAGTAATCCTGTCAGAGAAGGAAATTAGTTTGTTTGGCATGTTTGCTCTGTTATCCTCTATGTCAGGGGTTGGCAACCTTTGCCGCCCACCGCAACCTGAGCAGGTGCTGGGGGTGGGGCCAAAAGGTGTCAGGGGCTGGGCCAGAGACTCCTCCCTGCTGGCCCTGCCTGCGCGTGTGGGGCTCCTGTCCCCTGATGGCCATGCTCCCCAGTGGGGGGGGAGGGGGGGAGGGTGGAGCTGGCAGGGGCCAAGAGTACCACACGCCACAATGCCATTTCCCTGCTGGCCATGCTCCTTAGTGGGGGGGGGAAGGTGGAGCCAGCAGGGGACAGGGCCCCCACACTGCGGCTTCTTTTCCCTGCAGGCCCTGCTCCCCAGTGGGGAAGTGTGGCCAGCAGAGGCCTGGAGCTGCGGCACATGGCTCTTGTGGCCCCAGGCCCTGCTGGGGGCAGGATCAGTGGGGGGAGCCTGAGCGGTGCCACGTGCCACTCAGGATCAGCCCAGGTGCCAAGTTTGGCATGCATGCCGGGGGTTGCCAACCCCTGCTCTATGTCCTTAGAAACCAATTGTTCAATAGCTTGTCACAGTATCCTTCCAGCAACTGAAGTTAGGCTGAATGGTCTGTAATTTCTCAGTCCTCTTTGTTTTCCTTTTTAAAGAAGGTGCCCTTCTCCAGTCCTCTGGGATCACACCCATCCTTCAGGAATTTGCAAAAATAAAGGGTAATGGTCTGAGATTGTTTCAGTTAGTTCCATAAGTATTATATGGTGAATTTATCAGGCCTTTCCAACTTGCATAAACGTAACATCTAAATATTATTGAATCTCTTCTTTCCCTATTCTGGTTTGTGTTCTTGCCTCTGGTTGCAATTAACCTTTGTAACAAAGACTGAACCAGTCTGTTTTGACTGGTTTTGTTTTGTAACAAAGACTGTTTTGTGATATTGCTTTTCCAACAGATGTCTGGGGAAAGTCTCCCAATACTATCAGGTCTTGTGTTTTAGGTATTTTTGTTATTAGTTCAAGAAATACCTCACCCAGCTCCTCCTCCTGATTTGGTGGGTTATAGTAGACCCCTCTCCCCACAACATAACATTGCCCCTTTTACTTTCCCTTAGGGATTTTCAACTGATCTGCCTCTCAGCACCTTGATGTACAATAATACAAATCAAATGCACAAATTCAAACTGGGGAATAACTGCTGAGGCCAAATCTTCAAGTTCTTGCTCAGTTTTCACTCCGGCAAATTTCTTCAGCCAATGGTAGGGTTGCTGGAGCAAGGAATGAGTAAAGTTGCAGTGGTGAATGAAACACCATCCCCTTATTCTCAGGGCCTCAAAGGGTGCTCTCTGTGGGTCGAGATCCATTTATGAAAATAGGTGGATGGGTATCGGGCAGGGGTTGGCAACCCCCGGCACACAGCACCGCTCAGGCTCCCCTGCTGGCCCCACCCCCAGGACCCCAGTGTGGCCTGGGGCCACAAGAGCCGCACCCCGTGGCTCCAGGCCCCTGCTGGCCACGCTTCCCCACTGCAGAGCATGGCCAGCAGGGAAAAAACTGTGGCGCGGAGCTCCTGGCCCCTGCTGGTCCCACTCCCTGTGGAGCAGGGCTGCTGGAGGACAGCGGGGTGGGTCGACCTGCCCAGAGCTGCCGCTGCCGGAAGGAGCCAGCCGCCAGGGGGTTCTGGTGCCGACCCTGGCCCCAGCCAGGAACTGGAGGTCACCCTCCGGTGGGAAGTTGTTGTGCTTCTTCTTGATACTCTTTAAATATCTTGTTTAGATACAATCTGGTCAATTAAAGATTTAACTAAAGTTTATAAATAAAAGGAGATAGGATTATATATATTAATGTTAGATGATCACGTAAGGCCTGGGTGTAGCAAGAAAACTAGTATAAATGAGTGCAATAATGCATTTCCACAGGCTATATATTCTGTTGCTTTTTGTTCCAATATATGAATGGTCAATGTAGAAATACAAAATACATAAATAAAGGCAGAAGATGAGAAGGTCTGAGACCCTGCCCCTTTGCAAATACAAGCTTCTGGCAGGTATGTACATCTGTTTCTAAAAATGATTCCTCCAATCCAGCTCTAGAAGAAGTGGAGGAAAAACAAGTTCTTTAGGGGAATTTCAACCCCTTTAAAAATATTGGGTGAAAAAATAAAAGAAAAATTTTAGTGTAAGTATTTCAGGGCAGGGACTGTCTCAGATTATGCAATTGTACAGCACCTAGTACATTGTGATATAACTAGGGCTTCATGAATTAGCGGGGTCGGGGGCAGGAGGGGAGGGTGTGCAACTTTATCGGGGGGTGGGCAAATTTGGTGTTATTGTACACAAATGGGGGAGGGACCCTACCCTGGGAAGAGAGCCCATGCTCTGTCTGTCCCCCACTGCACATTCTCCCTGCAGCAGCAGAGCCTGTTCTGCAAGGCTGGGCCTGGCTCTCTGCTCCAGGCATTGCAATTTTGCAAACAAGGTTGCAGCATTGGTCAAGTTTGGCCTGGCCACCCCTCCATCATCATCATCATTTGGGGTAACCAGGCCAAATACAAGTGAGTTGTACTGCCAATCCATGCACCATGTTGCAATGCTAGTCACTCACATTTGGCTCTGCTGCCGTTCGATCATGATGATGGAGGGACGGCTGAGCCAAACCTGAGTGGCAATGCAATCCTGTGTGTCTGGTTGCAGTGCCCAGACAGGAGTCCTCAAGGGTGAGTTTTTCATTTTATTTATTTTTATACATTGTTTTTCCATTTTATGTAATTTCATATTTGAAGAAATAGGGGGGGTCTAGGTGTAACCTGATAACTTAAAAAATTGTGAAGTGCTGTTCTGGATAGTTTACTAACAGATTATTTTGACAAACAGTCGACAAATTGACTTCTTGTGAATAATACCAAGGTCATTTTGGACCTTCAGCCTTGGAGATCAACTAAGTATTTCAATATCTAACAACACTCAAGCAGAAGACGTATCTGTAAACCAGTGTTATTTTTCGCATGTGTTAGTACATTCAGCTCAAACTGAACTTCTGAATGCACTGTACTTCATAAGTATCTGCAGCCCCCATTCTTTGGTGTCCTTTTTCTGTTTATTGTACCATGTGCTTCGGTTGTGGAATTTCGTGTCTTTGTGGGTAAGAAATGGAGTCCTTGGATGATTATACATTCAAGGTAAAGTCTCTTTAGTTGTACCTTTAAGGTTCTGATTTTAATAATCAATGGGGATAACCTTCATGGTGACCAAATTAAGTTCTACTAAAGTTAACTAGAAGGGGACAAATATGCTCAGGAGGGGAGAATGCGCTCCCTAATTTATATCAATTTCTTCTTGATTTTTATTGTTGCTTTCTAAAATGCTGCTGGATTTTTAAGTTAATGGTTCATATAAAGACAATACAACTGATATCCGGAGAGGGAGAAATTCACTGTGGGGCAAAAACCCAACAGCAATCGGGAACTGGAAGTCGGGTGTACACCATCTGCAATGTGCAGAATGAGTTTGGTCAGCTGGAGGATCCTCCCTTATCGCTGTCCTGTACACTGGGGCCACATAAGGAACCTGCACAGGCAGTCATTGAGCTGGAATACTTGGTCAGAAGTGTCTCTGATGCTACTTCATGATCATGCTACATTTCTGCTACATCTCACCGCCAGCACCTGCCCTATCAGGCTGTGAGCTTGTTTTGAGAGGTTTAGTCTCAGTAGAAAAGTGCTGGATTAAATAAGAAAGATAAGAAGGTGCTGTTTTGTTTAACGGAATCTATCGAAAACACACCTTAGTTTCATTTGAAAATTAGTAAGTATTAATGAATTCATGAGTTCTTTTGTTGCTCTTTCAATTATATCCCCTCTGTTAAGCAGAAAGAAGATGACTTGAGGTCACTAAATGGTTAACCGATAATCTTAACCGTCAGACATATTTATTACTAATCAGTTAACTGGTGGCACAGGGGTTAACCAGTGGTGTGAGCTCTCAGTCTCCACAGTGACAGCTTAGGGCCGTGACAGAGGTGGCTGTGTTGATGCCTGGGGACACTGAGGCTCTGGTGCAGGTGCTGTGGAGCACCCCGTTGTGGAACACCAGAGAGGACAGGCCCCTATGGAACTGGGCTGGGGGCTGAGAGGAGGAGGCAGAGTGTGGGAGGGGCCACAAAATTGTATCAGTTAACCCATATAATCTTAATACTTTAACATTTACCTTTTCCAACTGATATGTACATCTGTAGTGCTAAGAAAAATTTGATACCCAGTCTCACTACCGTATAGGTTGCTAATCCAAATGATGAAAGGTATTCAATTTCTTGTTTCCTACTGCATACAAGAGGATTGTGAAGGTTTTAATGTAATTCACTTTTAATACATTAAAAGTCTCCTTTCAAAATTCTTCCCTTAGGCAAACTGAGTCACACCCAAATGCTAATAAGCTTGTGCTGTCATTCCTAGTGTTTCTAGTGCTCAAGAATGTTGACTTTTTCAGTTCCTCCCATATCACCCAAGGCCCTAATTTACACCTCTGAGTTTTTAGTGCAGTGCCAGTCATCATCAATATCAACAGAAAATTGGGATGTTCAGCACACGCCTACGAGGCTATATTAGTGTCCCTGAGTTGTTCTCAGACTTCTCTCTCAGCTGCCTCAGTTCATGTCCATTCAGGCTTCATCCCTTTTCTTGCTCTGCTTCATCAGAACTACCTCACCAATGTATAGAAGACACGTGGTTCACTAGAGGCAATGCTTCCCAGTGCTCCCACAAGCATTCGTTCTGCCTGAGCGAGCTCCGTCTGGGAAGGCAAAACTCCTCACCACCTTCTACTGAAGACCATGGTTCAAAATAGTTTAGCCAATAATTGCTCTTCAGTAGATTCAATTTTGAATGAATAAAGGACCCTTATGAATGCAATTCAGTTTAAGTGATGTAACCAATCTTTTACTCATCCAGCCCAGATTCGAAGACAAAGCATAGCCCTTGCTTACCAGTTATATATAAACTTTTCAGTCTCCTAAGAAATAAAAAACCCTAACATTATATAAAAAGAATACAAAAAGCCCATCTTGTTCTATATTCTATTGTTCTATATTGTGTATCTTAATGCAGTGTTTCTCAACCTGGGGATCACGGCCACCTAAGATATATTAGGGGGATATGGACTTGGGCTGTCAGCATTGTGGGGGGCCAGGGCTTGGATGGCTTCAGTCCCCTATATTTTCAAGTCTCAGTAGGGGGGTCATGACATTTTTTTTCTTAAAGTCCAAAGGGGGTTGCCTGCAGAAAATAATTGAGAAACCCTGCCTTAGGGCCTTCAAGGGATCAGAAGAGAGTCTGTGAATTTGAAAGAAGATGATTAAAACAGAAACCAACAAAAATGTAAATTTCACCTGGATTTGTAAATATAGTAGGTAATTTAAGGATAAATTTTTAAAACCCATAAAAAAAATCCCAAAAACAGAGTACCAGGTATTTGTCTTTGCAAAAAGATATAAAGTCATACAAATCAGACATCAGTTTTGAACTATCAGGAATCTGAAATAAAAGTCAATGAATCAGAGAAAAGTCCATCCTCCCACACTGAGGCAGGAGTCCCATGATTACCTAGACCAGTGGTGGGCAAACTTATTAGTCAACTGAGCCAAATATCAACAAAACAGCGATTGAAATTTCTTTTGAGTGCCAAATTTTTTAAAAACTTAAAATATATAGGAAGGTACATTGTTATTAACTTAATAAGGGTATTCCTAACCATCTCAACATACCTTTCTCAATTCTCAACAGTACATCTTCTTTCACTCCACAAGTTTTCTAAAATTAACTTAATAAACTTTACTTAAAGTTTTAAGTCTTAGTTAAACTATAGGTACGTTGAATAAAACTTGATAACATACTTAATAACGATATTATTTATTGATAAACTTATTGATTTTACTGTTTGCATAATGTGTATTAATCTTTATATCATTGATTTTAATTGGTTTCTTAGTTTTATAAGTTTATTGGTTTCATTCACGCCCCGATCCGGCCATTCTGCTGTGTGCTGGCCGAAGCACTCTCGCAGCTGTGAGAGTGCTTTGGCCAGCACACAGCAGAGTGGCCGGATCGGGGCAGGGGGAGCGCGGTGGCGGCATGCAGTCTGCCGCATGCCGCCGCCGCGTTCCCCGCCCCATGCGGCCAGTCCGCTGTGTGCTGGCCAGGGGCACGCTGCCCCGATCCGGCCAGCACACAGCAGAGTGGGGGCGGGGGGAGCGTGCCGCATGCCGTCTGCTTGGCCCCACCGGCGGCTTCCCAGGGCCGAGCAGACCCCAGCCCCGGAGGCTGACCCCGGCCCCGGCCCTGGCCCCGGCCCCGGGAAGTCGAGGCAGTCCCCGGGTGTGACCCCGGGAGCCCGCCGTGGCCGCAGCCACCCCGCTGCCCTGGCCGCGTGGGGCAGGCAGGCAGGCAGGCAGACCCGCGCTCCTGCCCGCCCCCGAGCTTACCTGGCCAGAAGGCCACAGGGACGTCCGGCTGGCCAGGAGGCTGCTCCTGCCCTGAACTTGCTCTTTCGGAGCATGCTCAGGGCAGGACATTTAAAAACTCCCCAGCCCGGCTGGCGGCCGCTGCTCACAGCTGAGCAGCAGCCTGCCTGCGGGGTAGGACAGAGCGGAACATGTGTTCCGCTGGAGTCCTCTGGGTTCCTGGGCCCCGGAATAGATCCGGGGCTCAGGCTTTTCTAGCAGGGGCCGGCGCCCTGCCAGCCCGATGCCGCCGCCGCCGCCTCTGGGGAGCCCGCACCTGAAGAGCCAAACGCAAGAGGCTAAAGAGCCGCTTGTGACTTGCGAGCCGCGGTTTGCCGACCACTGACCTAGACCAACCCTCACAAGCGTTTTGTCCACCTGCCCTTAAAAAGTCTCCAGTGAGAGATTTCACAGCTTTCCTTGGTATTGGCAACAGATTCCAGTGCTTAAATATCCTTATTGTTAGAAAGTTTTTTCCTAATATTGAACCCAAATCTCCCTAACTGCAAATTAAATTGAGTACCTCTTGTTTTCAGAGTCTGCTGTAGGTAGAACAATTGATTAATGTATTTGAGGATTTATCAGGATCTCCTGCAGTCTTGTTTTTCCTCCAGGTTAAACACGCCCAGGGTTTTTTTTAAACTATACCTCATAGGTCAGTTTTTTTTAAAACCCTTTTATCTTTTTGCTACTGAGGTCTTTAAAAACTAATAACTGAATCAGAGATAAGAGTATAAGGTCTGAATGTGCCAGCTTTGCCTTGCCTGTGGAGAGCTCTCATTGCAGTCACTGGGCCAGGAGTTGTTGGGCTTGCTTGGTACCCACAAAAGCACAAGTCATCTCTAAAGTCTATGGAAGTTTTGAAGCTGGAGTGGCTGCAAGGAAAAAAGGATGGCTGCCACAGGAAAAACAAAACAAAACCAAAAACCCCAATACCTGCTGCCCCCCATTTTTCTTAGAAACATACCACTAAACAGCCATCTAGGATCAAGTCCTGGCTCTACTAAAGTCAATTGTAAGACTCCCATGGACTTCAGTGGGGCCAGGATTCACTCCAACTTCCTAGGGATACAGGGCTACGTGTGCTGGTGTAAAGTGGCATAGCTCCACTGAAATACTCATAGACTCTAAGGTGAGAAGGGACCAATGTGATCATCTAGTCTGACCTCCTGCACAATGCAGGCCACAGAGCCTCCCCCACCCACTCCTGTAATACACTTCTAACCTATAACTGGGTTATTAAAGTCCTCAAATCATGATTTAAAGACTTTAAAGTACAGAGTCAATGAGCCATGCTCCATGCTGCAGAGGAAGGCGAAACTCCCCCAAAGCCCTTGCCAATCTGCCCTGGCGGAAAATTGCTTCCCGATCCCAAATATGGCGGTCAGTTAAAACCCTGAATATGTGGGCAAATCTCACTAGCCAGTCACCCAAGAAAGAATGTAATAACTCAGAACCCACCCCACCTAATGTCCCTTCTCAGATCACTGGCATATTCACCACCAGTAGTCCAAAAAATCGGTCAATTGCCAAACTAGGCTGTCCCATCATACCATTCCCTCTATAAATGTATTAAGCTCAGTTTTGAAGACAGCTAGGTTTTTTGCCTCTACAACTCCCCTTGGAAGGCTATTCCAGAACTTTACAGTGGAGTATCGAATCACAGAAAATGTCATCAGATTAGGATACCATATATTAACTGAAAATGTTTGATTTTACTTTAGGACAGAGTATGTTTTGAAGAAGAAACAAATAGGCTGTATTTGTAAGTCTTACAAAACTAATCAGCAAGTGGTGTCTATGATCAGTAAATAATAATATCTATAACTACGGTAATTGTCTTGTGCTTTGGTAGCCTTAGAGCCAACAAACTAAGTAACGTGTAATTAAGAGACTGCTTGCAAAAATCAGACTTCTAGAAACCCATCAGCTACTACAAATAGTGGTTACACTGCTACTATTTACTGAGCCAATACTTCAGCACAATGTTACGGGATTCTGTGGTGCTGAAGATATTGGGCCTGATTTTTATAAGACCTATTACAGTTTATACTGAGGTAACTACACTGGTTTCAATAGATTTACTCCTGATTTACACTGCTATTGTGAGGTTAAAATGATAAAAAAAAACTGTCTTTCAGATGAGACATGAAACAGATCCCGGACATTTAATTAAGTATTTAAATACATATTTCAAAAGACAAAGGGTGCTAACATCAGTGGCATGTCCAAATTCCAGTGCCAGAAAATAAATTGACCCATTATTTCTCTTTATAGTTTCATTCAAAGACAATATTCTTTTTCACTTCCTCTTCTAAACTCTTGTGCAATGATCCTCTGTGGAGTTAACTTCTTCTTATGCATACAGTGATTTCTCTGTGTGAACTGAAACTATGGGTAATGTGCTGTTTTGTAATTCTTTGGGATGAAAGGCATTACATAAATTCATTGTATAGACTTTACACAGAAATTACCTACCCTGTTCTGTTCCAAATAAATGCAAGATATTCAAATGATATAATGTAATAAATCACTCCTAGGTTTCTGAATTGATTCTTCAAGAATAAAACACACACAAAAACTACCACTCTTGAATTCAGAGTCTTCAAAACATATAGGAGGTGTGCACCTGAATTTGTAGGGAGTATTTTTGCGTTTATAAAGAGTTGGCTTTCATGATCTAATAGGTCTCTTCTAGCTCTAAACAGAAATAGATGGGAGAAATCCATCCCAAGACACACTTTTGTGTTGTGAAAAACAGTTGAGAACCGCTGATACAGACCAACCCTGGCAGGTGTTGGTCTAAAATAACCTGTTAATCTCCAATGATGGAGATTCCACAACTTCCCTGGGTAATTTTTTCCAGTGCCTAACTACCCTTAGAGCTAAGAAATTTAACTCTTTTCCAGTCCTCTAGTATCTGTCCCATCCTCTGTTAGTTCTCAAGAGAATTGCTAAAGACTCAGAGATCTCTTCAGCCAAGTCCTTAACTATTCTAGAATGTGTTTCACCAGGCCCTGCCAACTTGAAGACATCTAATTTATCTAAGTAATGCTTAACGTGTTCTTTCCCTAACTTGGCCTCAGATCCTGCCCCATTTACATTGATATTCACTATATTAGTCATCCGATCGCTGCTAACTTTTTTGCTGAAAACTGAAACAAGAAGGCATTTAAGGCTTTAAGGCTATTGCTGCGTTTTCTGCTACTGTGTTTCCCTCCTCATTGAACAGTGCGCCTATCCTGTTCTTGGTTTTCTTCTTGCTTCTCATGTATTTGTAGATGTTTTCTTGTTACCCTTTATTTTCTTACCTAGTTTGTTATTTTGTGCCTCGGCTTTTCTAATTTTGTCCTTACATGTTTGTGTGTGTTTATTTATATTCATCCTCCATAATTTGAACTAGTTTCTACTTTTTATCCAATTCTTTTTTTGAGTACAAGTCATTGACAATCTCCTGGTTAAGTCAGGGTAATGTCTCTTACCCAGTTCCTATCTTTCCTATGCATTGGGGTAGTTTGCTCTTGTGCCATAATATTTCTTTAAAAATAAAAAAAAAGTGCCAGCTCCTCTGAACTTTTTTCCTTTAGACTTGCTTCCCATGGGGTCTTACCTACCAATCTCTGAGTTTGCCAATGTCTGCCTTCATGAAGTTTATTGTCTTTGTCTTTCCTTCTACCTTTCCTCAGAATCAAGAGCACAATCAATTCATTATCACTTTAATCAAAACTGCCTTCCACCTTCAACTTCTCAAAAAGTTGATCTATATTTGTCAGAATCAAATCAAGACTAGCCTTTCTTCTAGACACCCTCTCCACCTTCTCTAATAAAGAATTGTCTCCAGTGCATTCCAAGAACCTTTTGAATAATGTGTTATTTGGATATTCTATTTTTTATTCTATTTAAATCTAATCTATTTGGAAGATTTTGCTAGTTGTGCCATAATACACCCTGTCTGGAAGTAGCTACACGCCTACCAAAGAAGTTGTCAAAATGGAATAGGTTTTCCCTGGTAGAAAAGTGAATATACTAAAGAGATTAATTTGCTTTAGCTGCCAGTCATCTTAGGTTGCCAGCGGGAAGAGGGGTTGGAACAATGGAGATTCTCCATTGAAGAGGGAGGCCAGAAGATGATGTATTAGAATTGCTGTTGAAGAGATGCATGCTTTCTTAGCTAGCGGAACCTTTTGACATCTGGACCTGAACAAGGTATAGTAAACTTCTTGCAGAGGCAAAGTGAAAGACCCTCTAGGTTGAACAGAAGAAGAGGAAGGTCCAAAGACCCTGAATTGGCTGACCAAGCCTAATGATCTCTCAGAGTGGTGTGGACAATGGAGGAAGGATTTTTGCTGGCAGGTTTTGTTATTTTTGTATGAATCTGTAAGACTTTGCTTTGTCTTATGTGGGTGCGTCTACACTTACAAATTAAGTCGATTTAAGGAGGTTTAAGTTGACTTAAACTATTCCGCATCCACACTGGGCTTTCCTTAAGTCGACTTAAGCATTTCCTTAAGTCAACTTAAGGAAAAGTTAAGTCGACTTAATAACATCTCGATTTAGGTCGACTTAACGCTTGAGTCGACCTTATTAGGTCAACTTAAGCCAGGGTGGACGGGGATTAGCGCCTAAATCCACCTTGTTAAGTCAACTTAATAAGGTCGAAAAGGGGCTATAATAAAGTCGACTTAACTTTTCAAATGTAGACATAGCCTGCGAGACATGCATGTGTTTAAGAAGTTACTTTGCAAATCTCTGAGATCTTTTTTGTAGTTCTTGCATCACCCTGAAGGGTTAAATTCTAAAACTGGAGCACCTGTGAAGGCAGATCTTTGGGAAAAGAGAAGTTTAAGCTTCTTTGGGAGGTGGAAAGAGGGTCAGCTTTGGTCTTGGGGCCTACAGCATCTGGACTACAGGGTTCCATGTCCAGGAAGATGTGCTAGAGAAGGAATCATAGAATCCTAGAAAACGGAAGGGACCCTG
>ML685863.1:4566479-4599996 GCA_007922175.1 Pelusios castaneus | reverse complement strand
GTGCTAGAGAAGGAATCATAGAATCCTAGAAAACGGAAGGGACCCTGACAAGTCATCGAGTCTAGTTCCCTGCATTCATGGCAGGACCAAGTACCCCCATTAAACCATCCCTGACAGGTGTATATCTAACCTGCTCTTAAAAACCTCCAATGTAGGAGATTTCACAACCCGCTGAGGCAACTTATTCCAGTGTTTAATCACTCTGACAGTTAGGAATTTTTTCCTAATGTCTAGGCTGAACCTCCCTTGCTGTAACTTAAGCCCGCTTCTTCTTGTCATGTCATCTGTGATTAAGGAGAATAATTTTTCTCCTTCTTCCTCATAACAACCTTTTAGGTATTTGAAAACTGTTATCATATCCCCTCTCAGTCTCCTTTTTTCTAGACTAAACAAATCCAGCTTTTTCAATCTTCCCTCAGAGGTCAAATGTTCCAGACCTCTAATAGTTTTTGTTGCCCTTCTCTGGACTTTCTCTAGTTTCTCCACATCCTTTTTGAAATGAGGCACCCAAAATTGGACACAGTACTCCAGTTGAGGCCTAATCAGTGCAGAGTAGAGTGGAAGAATCACTTCTCGTGTCTTACTCACAATACTCCTGTTAATACACCCCAGAATGGCGTTTGCTTTTTTTGCAACAGTATTACACTGCTGACTCACATTTATCTTGTGGTCCACTATTACACTCAGATCCTTCTCTGTAGTACTGCCCCATAGTGCCCCCTACAAGCTAGCACTGCTCTGCTGAGGCCTTCTTCAGTTCCGTCAAGAGTCCACACAAGCCAACTATTCAAAACATGCCTCCACCCCCCATTTCTACAGTTCAATTTATTATGCTCTGTACTGAAGACTTCCAAAAGAAAAACACACTGACAAGTTTTCATCCCAATTTCATCTGAGCCCAGTCCCTCTTTGTGGAGGGTCTGTCTTCCCTTCAGAGGTCCCACAGTCTTCTACTGCAGTTCCAAACTAAACACACCCCTTCCTCCCCACAGCTTAGAGTCATGCCGGAGATGTCCTATTCCCTGCAGACATCTGCCAACAACCTGCAGCTGTCTCATCCTTTTGTAAGGCCCAGGCTCCTGCTTTAAGCTCTGCTGAGCAGCAGGAAATCAGTCCAGCCACTCCTCCCTCTCTCCCTTCCCCCTCACCCTCTTAAAGGGTCCGTCATCCTGTGAGCTGAGGGAACTCGACCAAATCTGTGACAAGAGATGGCTAAACGTATAGGTCTGGATGCTCAAAAACAAATACTTCGGCATTGGGAAACTGAGCATCATAATGTCTGACTTTTAGTTGCCTAAAACAAAACAGAATCAAAATCACACTCTACAGTTCATACAACCTCAGTTAGGCCTATGCTCCCAGTACAAAGAATGATGAGAGATAGGCTGAACAAAGGCCAACACATTATTCAGGGAGCCGCCTAAGCTAGCCAATGGGAGATAACAAAAGCAGGATGTTTGCTATGCCCAACCCCTTTTATGGAGATAGGCACCTAACCCTGGGTTGAAGGGAAGCACTTCTCTCTGATAGCAATTCACAGCCCACTTCCTAAGCCACTGAGTGAGTTAAGCAAGTGACCAAGTCCATGTAAAATGGCCAGAGAACGAGATGGTGCCCGTGCTAACTGTATAACTTTTCTCCCAGTGATTAGAGCAATCACCTGGAATGTGGAGACAGAGGTTCAACTCCCCCTGCAGGCAGAGGGGGAAAGAAAAAAGATAGTTTGAACAGGGGTGTCCCACCTCTTAGGCATATGCTCTAACCCTTGAGGTATAAGATGGTCTATTGACGGTCTATTCCTCGGGCTCCATGGGTGAAGTTCTTCCACGTCAGCTAAATAACGAACACGTGATTGGTGCAAGGTAACTAGACGCCGTGTCAGCAATCTCCCTACCACCAGGCTTCAAAGCCATTCTTGCAGTCTCTCTTTCAATATCTGAAGCTAGTTCATTGTGTATAAACACTGCAGCTCATTGGGCCAGCAATGCTCTGTAGCCTAGTGGCTAAGGCACCAAGAGAGGAACTCCAGGGTCTAGCCCTCCTGCTCCAATCTCTCTGTATCTTAAGTAGAACAAGATCAACAGAGGGTGCTTCAGACCAGAATACCCTGTGTCACACCAGTGAGCACACATGCCTAAAAGGATTACAACAGTAGCCTCCCACCTTTCTCCCTTCCACTGCTGCCAGAGGAGGGAATTGAACCTATGTCTCCTACATCCCAGGCGAAAGCACTGAAATCCAGTAGGCTCTCTCTGAGCATGCCTGTGGGCTCAGAATGGGTACATGGTTTATAGAAAGGAGCTCATGCCTAGTAGATTGGCCCTATGCGCTACTTGGGTAGCAGACAGCTAATCTTTCTGCTTCATGAATTACCCTGGGGCTTAGGCAGAAGGTAGAGCAAGGCAGCAGTGCACATGCTCAGAGGCAGAAAAACACTCGCGTAGAGGAAACCTTTTCCCTGAAAACATAGGTGCATACAGACTTTGCAGGAGTTCTGTGAATTGCAGTGGAGCCTAAAAGTGGGGGTTAGATGCCTAAATCTGGGGTGTATGTAGCTAAGTCTCTTTGTGAATTGAGTCCACAGTAAATTCTCAGGAGAAATAAACAAATGCCTTATCTGGTACACAGTTCATTAATATTTTCACTGTTCCCTGTTCGCTTCATTCTTCCCTTGTTTGTACAATGCTGCATAAATCTAGACATTTTCATACAAAACCCTTATCTTTTTTCCACTGTAAAACTGAGAGGCTGTGTTGGAGAAAGATAAATCTGTTATGCCAAAAATATTGCACCAGTTTCTTCTTTGCCTCTTGGAAATTCTGAATTGAATAAAATATTTTTGAAAGCAGCTGCTATGAATTATTTTCATGGAGCTTAGCAGTTGTGCCAAACTACTCACTATTAAACTTTTCCATTGTAGCAGTTTGAAACGTGGTTTCTAAGAGATTCCTTGGAATCTTGTACAGTCTGAATCTTCACGATAGGCCAAAATCAAAAGGATCTTACTCAGGCAAACTTCTGATTGATTTCAGTGGGAGTTTACCCAAGTGTGGACTAAGTACATCAAGAGTTAACCATCTGTCCTTTGTGTTAATGTTGTATTTTTATTGTATTCTCTTATGCTTGTCCATAACAATCTTCAATGACATAGAATATTCCAGAAAAACAAATAAAATAGGGTTCACGTATAATTCCCTACTAGGGCTCGAGATTCTGCAAACTCTTGAATAATGTTTTTAGGTTTGCAAAATTATTTGAGTTTATCAACTTATTTTGCCCTCATTTAAACCCATGTTTTTCTCAAGTTTGATTTAGCTAAGACACCCCATGCCCTCCACACTCTATAGCTAGGAAAAAGCCTGTGTTTTTTATTACATATTGATGAATAAGCCAAAAATAGACCAGCAAAATATGTGTGAATGTGCATGCAACACACACACACACTGGCTGCATCTACACTGGTAAATTAAGTCGACTTTTAAGCTTGCTTAAGTCGACTTAATTTACCTGCGCCTACACTACAGTTTCCTTAAGTCGACTTAAGCAGCTTGCTTAAGTCGACTTAAGGAAAATAAAGTCGACTTTATAACACCACCCTCCTATTAGACCTAAGGCTTAAGTCGACTCCCTAGAGTCGACTTAAGCCAGTGTAGATGTGGGGTAGCCCTAAGTCGACTTAGGGCTACCCCAGGGCTACACCAATGCCCTCCCTGCCAGGGGGGGGCACAGGGGGAGCCTGGAATGCCCCCCCAACAGGGCAGGGCAGATCCCTGCCCACCCTGCCCCAATGCCCTGCCAGGGTCCCTGTCCCCCTTTGCCCCATTGTACCTAGGTACATTGGGGCAAAGCCTGAGCCCCCTGGCATTGGGCAAGGGTTGCCCCCCTGCCCCCGTGGTTCTCCCCTAGGTCCCCCTAAGCCCCTAGAAGTTGACCTAGGTGTCCAGTGTGGACGCTCTAGGTCAACTTTCTAAGTTCCCCTTTAAGTCGACTTTACTTTTAAGCGTAGACACACTAAGTCGACTTAGTTAAAGTCGACTTAAATTAACCAGTGTAGACATAGCCACTGTGTGATACAGTACTACCATATTAGAAATGTCCGTTATCTAAACTTATTCAGTGTCTCCCTAATGGCAGCTGGATAATCAAGTCTGATTGCACAGAGACTAGAAAACAGGAATAGATATGGAAAAGAAATTCTAAAGACAAAGATAGCATTCTCTATCTGTGTGTATGTATACATATTGAGATTCATATTCTATACATGTCACCTACTTATGCCAGTCAAGCTTTTGGGGGTTTTCATCTTTCCTTAATACACAGAACTGAACTCACCTTAGCTAAAGAAAGATTTATTTGTCTGTCTGTTCTTGACCAAATCAGCCTTGATGAAAACATACATATAAATTATAGGAAAAAGAATTTATGAACACAAAGGAGTTTTGCAAGCCTAAAAAATGATTTGAGAAGTTTCTAAAACCTTGAACTCTACAGGGTTCCTATCAGAACTACTCATGAAGTAAGGTATTTCTCATTGCAAGTGACAATGTAAGAAAATGGCCCTACTCTATCTTGAATAATGGTGTTTCAAATATAACTGAGGTTGCACCATATTTGTCACTCTGCCTTTCTCTGCTCTTTTTCAAAATCTCTCCAGAAGCAAACTTAAATTATTGAATCTAATAAAGTTTGAATAAAACTTTCAAACTCTTGACGTTTGAGTGGCATTGATATAAAAGGAGTTCATCTACTTTTATTGTAAAAACGCAGGTGTGAACTGAATAAGTGTTTCTGCAGGAATGGCAATTTCATGCTTGTCAAGGACAGAGGGGGAATCTCATTTATTTTAAGTTATAGAATGAGCTTTTTTTTTAAAAAAAAATTCAAGGTAGCAATATGGAAACACAGTTCAAGAAGTTAGCTTTAATTAGCTATATTGTGTCATACTTTTGGGAGTATTATGTCAAAATGAGATTTATTAGTTAACAAGAATGCCTCTACTGGATCTAGGAATTTTTTAAAGCAGGGTTGATATACCCAGAGTCCTCTGCTATTTACTTGATAGCTGCCCCACAGATGTGACATTGTTGGATCAAACTCAATGGCTTGAAAATGTTTTGGATGCATTGCATCCTGTGTGCTTTACAAATAAATTTTTTCTTGCCCCCCCCCCCTTTTAGCCTTCAGACATTTTTTGTCTAGCAATCACTTTAGCTAAAACTAGAGATGTGCCTGAGTCACAATGTTTGTATTCTGAGGAAGTTTGGTTTCAGTGGATTAAAGTTCAGAAGTGTTTGGATTTGACGTTCCTGTTCAGAAAAGGTTTTTACTAAAATGGACCTTTATAGGTCCTATAATTTGATCCGAACTAGAGACGGAAGAAGACCGCTTTCTGAACACACTACGGACACTTTGAGTACCTGGTTATCCACTCAGCCTGTGCAATGCCCCAGCAATATTCTACACTCAAAAATGATATGGTCAGGGATGTATTAGACAGCTATGTAGTCATTTATCTGGATGACAATCATGTTTTCTGACAATTTGGCTTCTCATGACCAGCATTTCTGCAGCATCTTAGAAAGACTTTGCCAAGATCATCTGTAAAATGTGAGTTTGACTGGGATGTGATAAAATACCTTGGTTACATTTTCTCCCCCAAGGGACTAATTATGGACCCATGAAAAGTGACTGCCATCTCTGACTGATCCACCTTGCAGAGTCCCACGGTTCCTAGGCTCTGCTCACTTCTACTAGATTTATTGAGGGATTTGTCTAGTCTAGTTGTTCCTCTGACCACCTTTCTGTGAAAACTAGTTTGGTTCCATGCAAGCCTAAACAGCCTTCATTCAGCTAAAAGAGAATTTCACCACAGCACCTATCTTGGTTCACCCAGACCCTGCTAAACCACTCATGGTGGAGGTTAATGCACCCAGCTTCACTCTAGATGAATTACTGTCCTAACTGGTAGGTTCTGTCAGTTCATTTTACCCATGTATCTATTCCTTTCACAAGCTAGCCATGGCAGAGAAAAATTACTATATATGGGACAAGGAACTCTTACCTAACAAGGCAGCATTTAAGGAATGGCAGCATCTACTAGAGAGGGGCAGGTTCCCTGTGCAAGTGCTCACACATCACAAGAGCCTAGAATATCTTTGAACAGCCAGACACTTCAAACAACAACAGATCTGCTGGTCCCTCTTTTTCACCCAGTTACACTTCATAGTCACCTACCATCCAGAAACAAGAAATGGAAAGGCTGATGCCACAAGGCTGAGTACCTGGAACTGGGTGAGAAAACTCCTTTTATGATACTAAAGGCATCCAGTTTCATCAAAAGCACAGTAGAGAACAGCTTCATGGAGTCTATTTGTATCTTGTTACCCAACAATCCTTTCACTGCTCCAGATTCTGGAGAGTGCTGATGCCCCATCAGCCTTGAGATTCAGATTTCAAGATGGGATCCTTTACCATAAGGAGTGTACCTACATGAGGTTTTTTAATTATGTCCTGCTGTATTCCTTGCTGGGCACTTTGGCTACCTCAAGGCCTGGAACCTAATCACAAGTTCTTCCTGGTCAGGCTTGCACACCTCTATTAAGAGCTACATAAGATCCTGTGACCTTTGTGCTCAGACAAAGTGCTCTCTCTCACAACTGCTCAGCTTTCTCCAACCCATGCCCATTCCACCTCTACCACGGGATACCATTTCCATTGACTTTATTGTGGAGCTAGACCACTAGATGTGACTCTTGCTCCAAGCAGTAAGCCTGACTACCCATGACCAAAACTGCTGTCAGTTCTCCATCTCCACCAAGGATATGACAAGAAGTAATCAGTCTAGTTCTCAGCAAGGGAGATTCAGGTTAGATTTCAGTAAAAATCTTTCCAACTATAAGGATAGTTAAGCACTGGAACCATGTTACCTACAGAAGCTATGGAATCCGTCACTGGAGATTTTAAAAACAGAGTTGGTCTATATGTATATGGTCCAAGAGGACAGATTAGATGACCTCTTGAGGTCCCTTCCAGCCGTACATTTCTATGATTTATGACTAAAATGGGAAACTTCTGCAAGCTCAGGCCTTGTCTATACTGCTGCCGGCAGCTGGCTTTATGTAAGTTGTGTATCTTCCATCGACTTACTTATGTTGCCATATCATGGTGTCTTCACTGCACTGCATTGACTGGAGACACCCTCTGGTATCAACCGAGCAGATCTTCACAACACGCTCAGCTGATCCTGCTGCACTGATCTCAAAGTCACCAACAGTGTAGACATACCCTCAACATACCAGGCCTATCACTCACAGTATAACATTTTTCTGTCACAAGAGGAAATCCTGATGGCATGTATCAATTGGCATCAATTTTGTAGTAACTGCAACACTATTAGTGCATTGAATCATGTTGTGAAATGCCATTGTGGTGAAGGGAATAGAAATATTAACTTTCTATGATCTTGAACTAAATGTTACTCTTCTAATAGCATGGCATTAATCTCCAGTGTCTTTTTAATATGATGCAAAAAGTCCAGTTCATATTGGACATTTCCATACAAAACTTCTCAGCAGAGCAACAGTAGATTCCAGGGTCAGACAGGACCATTGTAATCATTTAGTCTGAGTTCCTGTATTACACAAAATTCATACCATTAAGGCTAGAAATAGAATTGAAATACAGAAATTAATTTGTAAGACAAGTATTTCTCCAAAGTTTTAGCAGTTAGTCTTACTAAAAGTGGGCATTAAGACAGAGTTTTTATAAGTATTAATTATCAAGGGACAAATCCTGGTCTCTTGAACAAACTCTGAGCAAATAGATTTTTCAGATGGGACCTGTACAGTGGTTAGGGAAGAAGGGATGGACTCTTTCCTCTCTCCAACAGCAGGAGGCACCAGCACACCTGATCTTCTAATGCTTCTAAAGCTGATGGATTGTAGTGAAGTTCAGTCATTGTGTACCAATCTCAAAATCTCTGGGATTAAACTAGTGGATCCAGATTAAGTGTAGTAAAATCAGGATGCATTGGCTCATTGTTTTTGTTCCATAATTAGTAACAATTATCCTATTTAAAATAGTCTTTATTTCTTTTTTAAAAGTTCTTAAATACAGTTGCTCAAAAGACCAAACTAAATATTGAAGATGCTGAGATGATGTGTTATTACGATATTCATAAACCTCCCACCAATTGCTATTTCAAAAATCTGATTTTATCTAACATTCAGAATCTGTTTAATCACGTCTTAATAAACTAATATTGCTGGAAGTGTTAGATCTTTTCCAAATTATATGTCAAAATAGAAGCTTTTTTTTTTCTTCTGATAACCATTTTTAATGAAGAAGGAAATTATGGAAATACAGATTCTGGCTTCCTTTAAATCAAGGATAAGAAAAAGATCCGGCTCAATGTATTTTAATAGCAAACTTCTAACGTTATAAAAACAATAGTGCAGAGTTCTGAGCATTTTGCTAAAGAATAAAAAAGGGCCACATCATAGTGATTTATTTACTTAAATAATCTTTTAGGAAAACAGATCTCCTTGGCTGCTGTGTTTGCCACAATTCCATTATCAAAACATGGATTGGAATCACACCCCCAGATGTAAGCACCATCTGCATCTAAATTCTGTGGCTTAAGTCTATATATACGTCAGGCCAAGTTTTTGCATTCATAAGGCAAAGCAAACTAATTCTGTTAGAAATTTCCTGGTTTCCATTCTCCTTCCAGATAAAAGTCACACTGTGATATGTAGTCTCAAATATTTCATCTTTTTCATTTCCTCTGAAGTGTTAATCCTCCAGGTCACAGATAAAAACTGGAGCTGTGTAAAACTACTGCTTTTCTCTACTCAGCATTTTCATTAGGACGTGTGACGAGACGTATAAACCCTGCATTAGAATTGAAGGGGATAAAGAACAATTCTGAGCCCACATGACTTCCTCCAGCCACAGCTGCAGACCATCATAGGCAGTCTTAGTGGGTGGGCAGGTGGGGCAACTGCCCAGGGCCCAGAGAGTTGAGGGGCCCCCAAGACACAGCTGCTGGGGGGCCACGGCGGGAGCCCAGGAAAGACTGGCAGAGAGAGGGTGGCTGGGGACCTGGCGGCGGCTGGTGTGGGGGCCGGGGGCCCGACAGCAATGCTGGGGCACCCTGGAGAGGCGGGCTGGGCCCATCCTTTACTTTTGCCCAGGGCCCCAGAATCCCTAAGACCATCCCTTCAGACCACACTCTGGGTGGAGGTGGAACTTGAGAGGGAAGCCAGACGGCTGAAAAGGAGTTGCAAAGACAGGGAGAAAGGCCTGTGAGGAGAGATGTTGCAGAAGTCTCTTTTAGAGAAAAGGTGCTTCCCTTCTGGGCCTAGATTGACTGAAGATGCAGTTAGTAACTGTTTCTATTATCTTTTTGCAACAGACTACAGACCTTGGAAAATAGAGTGGGATAGGAAGTGAACCAGTGAGGGCCGCTTTAAAGTGCTCGCAAGTGCCAGATTTTCAGCATCCTTTGCAAGGCCCTGGGCCAGAGCCCAGTGTGTGGGAGGGCCTGGCTTCACCTACTAATCTCCCTCCATGCTAAAAAGGGACTGATCCTTTAAGCAGTAGGTGATGCTTACAACATGTGCTGACCCTCCAAAGGGAAAACTAGGACATTTCTTAAAAATGGCGACAGAACAAAACTGAACCCCTCCTCCACCCAAAAAGCTTATGTGACCTCAGAAGTAGTATAGATTTTTTTTTTTTAATTTAAGGAGGTTACTCACTCCATTTATATTGCCTTTCTCCACTTTCTGGACCCAATGTGGTTATCTTGCACTGTCTTGGTAACCTAGTATAGATTGCTTCAGTAACTACATCCAATCCATATATCTATGGGTATCTGCATGGCCTATCGCTGGCTATGTCTATACTTGTTAATTTAAGTCAACAGCAAAGTCGACTTAACAAAGCCGACTAAGTCGACTTCGTTAAATCGACTTAGCATGTCTACACTTAAATTTTAAGTTGACTTTGGAGGGACCTACAAAGTCGACCTAGAGCATCCACACTGGATGCCTAGGTTGACTTGTAGGGATTAGGGGGACCTTGGACAGGTCCCCAGTGGCAGGGGGCACCCCTTGCCAAGTGCCAGGGGGCTCAGCCTTTGCCCCATTGTACCTGGTACATCTCTAAACTCTGGGTCTTTTGCTTACTAAGGACAACTTTCTGAGTGTGGCACATTAGAGGGAGAGGGAAATGGTGTATTCAAGAGATACGTTTGTTGAAATTTCACACTGCAAGCTAGGAAGCTGAGGGAAAGTATGCTGCCTATGTTTTTGAATTATGGTTATGGTGTTTTCCCAAATTAATGATGGGTTTTCTTTTCCTTTTAATACATTTTCTTTTATCATGTAGAGAGTCAGTGCTTGCTAGTGAGAAAGTATCATCTCTTAAACAATGCCGGGTACTTCGAAGTTTTCCAGGTTAGCGGGTGGGAGCTCTAGCTGGTTCTCTCATGTACTGTGAGGATCTCTGATACAGAATCTGGCCCTTGTTGTTAATACCACCTGGCAGAAGGGTTACCATATAAAGCATTTAACATTCTATTAGAGTAACCCACATAAAGCTCTGCCCTATTTGAATATACCAGCAGCTGTAGGGTAAGATTCTATGCTGACCTATATCCTTACTGGTTTCAATAGCAATGAGGCATAATTTAGTGTAAAATTTTGTCTTTGTTTATCAGCAGTAAGTGATGCAAACATACACATACCTGTCAGAGACAAGTCTTTATGAAACAGATGATGAGGTGACCCAGACATCTCTGTCCAGAAAGGGTGGGAGGTACGAACTGATCAGAGACTTGGAAGTTACAGCCAACAGAAAGGCTAAAGATTGTTGGAGAACAAACCAGATTCCTGAAGGATCTGCTTGGCAAAAGTCAGTGAGGAGGAAATCAAAGTTCTGGTCACCACATTTCAGGAAAGATGTGGACAAACTGGAGAAAGTCCAGAAAAGAGCAACAAGAATGATTAAAGGCCTGGAACACTTGACTTATGAGGGAAGACTGAAAGAGTTGGGCTTGTTTAGTCTGGAAAAGAGGAGACTGAGTGGGGACATAACAGTTTTCAAGTAACTAAAAGGTTGTTATGAGGAGGAGAGAAAAATTGTTCTCCTTAACTGCCGATGTTGGGACCAGAAGCAATGGGCTTAAATTACGGCAAGGGAGGTTTAGGTTGGACATTAGGAAAAAATTCGTAACTGTGAGGATGATTAACCACTGGCATACGTTGCCTAGGCAGGTTGTGGAATCTCCATCATTGGAAGTTTTTAAAAGCAGGTTAGACAAACAACTGTCAGGGATGGTTTAGAATGGTACCTGGTCCTGCCATGAGTGCAGGGGACTGTACCTGATGATCTCTCATGGTCTCTATCAGTTTCAATTATTCTAAAACTAGATCCTTCCTGAGGGTTAAGAAGCCTAGTTAACTTTTAAAAAACTAAAATTTGCTTAATTTTGCTTACTTACATTTTGTAAGTTTGAATATGTAGAAGAACCAAAATACTTTGAGAAAAATTATCAGTGTCTCCAAACTAGCTGAAACAATGAAGTAACAAAGGTACAGCAAGAACAGTTTGGCAGGGTCTGTGGTTGACACCAGTGGGCACACAAGCCTGTGTCACAAGTGAAACAGAGGCTGATAAAAACGTGAGATAAGTTGCTTAAAATCTGATTGGTTGGGCCTGCTTTCCAAGTGGCTGGACCATGGCCCACTGTAGATACACCACTGATACACAGTACATTTATTTTGCTTTAAAAGCCATAATTAACTGCTGTGGTCTGGAGGAAGCCGGGACAGGGAGATTACCAGGGCTGAAATTCTGGCCCTACTGAAGTCAATGGCAAAAAAGTTCCTTTAGACAACCGGATTTGAGGAGTGGATTCCTGGGCCTGTTGGTTTTCAGAAGTTCTGAAATCAATGCCAAAGTTTTAAAAAGTTGCTACTAGTTTGGGGGTGTCTAAATATTTTGCTGACCAAACCGAGACAATTTAGTCTGACTTTCACTGGTGCTGAGCAACTCCATGTGAAGCCAGTAGGAACTTACCACCTACAAACACGGTCTCATTTCAAAACCAGTGGCAACTTTTAAAAACAGAGGCCTAAGTGACATGCCCATGTTTACAAAGAGTCCCTAGTCACGCAAGGATAGGAAACTCAGAATCCTGGGGTGCATCTACACTTACAACTTAGATCGACTTAAGGAGGCTTAAGTGGACCTAACTTACTCCCTGTCCACACTGAGCTTTTGTTAAATTGACTTAAACCATTCATTAAGTTGACTTTCTTCTGCTGGGGAGCATGGCTCCCTTGTCCCTGGAGGAGCCCCTGCTCCCTTCTCCCTGGGACCTGTGGCTTCCCGGTAAGAGGAGCCGCGGCCTCTGCTGGGAAGCTGCAGTCCCAGGGAGAAGGGAGCTGCCAGGCTCCTCAGCCATGGCTCCAGCAGGAGGTTGTTAGACTATAGACATTTAGGCCAGCCTATAAAGCCCATGATTTTCTTTAAATATGTTGTATCACTAGCTAGCTACAGTGGTAGCAAATCAAAGAATCAACTTGACTGGCTGAGGCCTCGTACTTGAGCTAAGCAAAGACAAAAAGCACCAGAGGCAGCCATAGACTGGGAAGCGTGCAGTCACATCCACACATTCCAAGTGCATTAAGTCAGAAGGAGCCAACATATGAAGAGCATCAAACTTGTGACAAAATTAACATTTTCACACTTGTGACAAAATTAACATTTTGTATTGTTTGTCATCCTGCTATCCATTGCTCTGATGACTTCTGTCTGCATCCTTAATTGTTTCTGTCCATCTTGTAGTTAGTTGTAATCAGTTAAGGTGGTGGGGTATGATTGGGTGAAGGATTATGTTACAATATGGTAGGATTGGTTATAGAATTATCTGGTAATACTTGTAAAAAAAAACCTGATTGGTTAAAAATACACCATAAAACCTGAGACCCAACAGGAAGCAGGGGGAAGAAAGGAAAAAAGGAATCACTGGTGTAAAAGGCTGAAAAAAGGCTTGTCAACCCCAATAAACCTATTGTATTGCCTGCTACTGGACTTTGGGCTTCTATCTCTGTTAGCGAACAAGAACTGTAGGAGGTGGGACCTCTAACAGAGGTAATACCCTGCTGGGGCTCCGGTGGCGAGGGATTCCCCCGCCACCCTGGCTGGAGGACGATGAAATCCCCGCCACCCCAGCCGGGGCTCCAGTGGTGAGGGAATCCCTCACTGGTGTTCCAACTGGGGCGGCGAGGATTCCTTCGCTGCTATAGCCCCAGGCAGGGTGGTGGGGGAAATCCCTTGCCACTAGATCCCCAGCAAAGGATTCCCTTCCCACTGGAGCTGGCTGGGGAGCCCCAGTAGCCACTCGTGGCTTGTCCCAGGGAGAGCCAGATGCGCATCTTCCCAGTCTCCCTTCTGGCAGGAAGCCGTGACTCCCCTTGTCCCTGAGAGCTGGGCTCCCCTAGTCTGGTCTCCAAAGGAACCTCGGCTCTCCCTCGACCTACCCAGTTGACTTAGAGAGTCTAGTGTAGACTCTCTAAGTCAACTTAATAAGGTCACCTTTAAGTCGAATTAAGAGTCTTGTGTAGACTCTCTAGGTTGACTTAATAAAGTCAACTTAATAAAGTCCACTTAACTTTCTGAGTGTAGACATAGCCCTGAATTCCAGCTCTGTGCTTAATCTACAGGACCAAGTTGCCTCCTATTTTGTAGTACTCAGTACGCAAAAGATAGCTTATTCTGATGACTTTGTCTAATTTTTACACCAAATAACCATTAATATGTTGCAGACAAGAATCTAAACACTGACTTACCATCCTACCCTCAAACACCAATCCTTTTAATGTTTGCCAAAGACTAGGGTGACCAGATGTCCTGATTTTTATGGACTGTCCAGACATTTGGGGCTTTATCTCATATAGGTGCCTATTACCCTCCACCCCGTCCCGATTTTTCATACTTGCTGTCTGCTGACCCTTCCCATGACTAACTTTAATCTATATAACCTGCCTTCTTTCAGGTTCCCCTTCCCTTCAAATTCTGCACATTATATACACAGAATTGCATGTGAGTTGTTGATGATCATCCTGCCATGTTGCTTATCTAGGGCATTTCATCTGAGAAAGCCCACAGCATAAATAAATATCAGTTTATCAGGCAGCAGTGCCAACATAGAACATGCAGTAAATGATAGTATTTATTATGTGCACACACGCCAGGCATTGCTCTCTGCTTAGACTTGTTCCTACTGCAGAGGTAGCCCACTCATCTGCCTTTTGGAAAGGAAGTGCCTAATAGTGCCTTCAATAAGAGTGACCCATCTCTCAAGGCAAAATAAAAGACAGGTCGCTGAAGTGAGAAAGAAGCTTGATATAGGAGAGAAAAAAGGGATCCATAAGGTTTGCAAGGCTCACCCATCTGCAGGAAAGTGAGAGCAAAGAAATGCTTGTTCCCTAAACCACAAAAAGCAAATAGAAACAGATGCCATGTGCCCCCTATAATGATGGAAACTTGTTAGGGATGGCACCATTCTTTCACAGGGTGCAGGCAGGGATCACTGAATGGATGTTCTTGGAATAAGGAGCTATAAGCCATCATAGCTCCCTTTCTCCTCCCCAGCTCAGTTAGTTGTTCTGAGCTTCCCTTTCACACAATGCCAGTGGTGGTGACTGATGAAGATACCAAACACTTAGTGTGACCCTAATCAATCCTATTCTGAGAAACGGTGTGATTGCCAAAGCACATCAGTGTAGATGTAGAACTCGTGAACATACCCTAAACATACATTCAATGATAATGGAATCATGTAAGATTTCAACATTTAATTAAGAGATCAATGCAAGTGTCCTTGTAAAGTGTGATGTTAAAAAAAAGAGTGACTTCTCTCTGTCCAGGCTATTATTAGCAATTCATAGGAGATGGCTGTCACCTGACTGACAGCTGTTGCCAAAACAATAGTCTTTCCATACACTGTTAGCTAACACACTGTATTGAGTTTAGCTGGTTTCTGATTATTTTTAATAGCCTATGCATGTTTAAAAACTCTACCAAACAATCTGAAGCCCACACAATACTTTATACAATGATGGACACCCTTATAAATGCCTAGGTAAACACACTGTTGGAACAGGTTTAGCCACAGTACTCACTTTTGCCTGGTAATGAAGTCTGGGTCGATCCATGTCAATTCGGGAACACTTCCTGAACAAGGCTATAAAAATCCAGCATTGGTAACTAAATTAAACAAATTCATTAAATCCGGAGGAAAGCAAATAACTCCCTTCTCCCTCCCCCCAAGCACAAATATAAAAAAAGATTCAGAAAAGTCTGTAATGTTTACAACATCGACTCCCAAGATATTCAGTCTGACGGCTCTGAGCAATATAACTATGTACTTGTACATTCTCAGCCCATTAGAGGAGGAGTCAGTGTTGCAACACTTATGTTCCTTGCTCCAGGCAAAACAGTGATTTTCCTCAGTGTGCAAAATGTCCGGAGCCTGACAGCTTTACAAGGTTAGAAAGGTGCTTTAAAGTTTAGAAATCCAAAAATGAAATAAAAAAAACTTTATAATTTTAGAAATTGCTATGCCTGCCTAAAGGTCTGTAACAAAACTTTTTGAGAGTAAATCCAATATTCTTTCAACTTTTCCATACCAACGTGTCAACTGCTTTTTATATTAGTGACATGAAGCTGCACACATTTACAGTAGTTTGTGTCCTGTTGTATCTATGAAACATGAGAATCTTTCCCTTAGATTTTTCAGAAATCCCATGAGTTAAAAAAGCTTCAACTTATAGGCTATACCTTTGCATTTCAATAATACGGTTGGTTAGGATTGGGTGAATATTGAGAAATTTGTGAACATTTTTGCAAATTCTGACCCTATCTTTTCATTCAGCCATATTTGCATCCTCTCTGCCATAACATGACTGAAGTTTTGTTTGTATTGTGGTGCGTGAAAGGTGAAGTTTGGGTCTGCAGTTGCCATTTTTAATTAATTCATTTCATTACGATAAAATTTGTGTGAAAGTAGATATAAAGATTAGATCTATGTAATCATAGACCAGACTTAATACCATATGACTCCAGTGATTCTTTACAAAGCTTAAGCAACTTCAAATACTAAAGAATCGTATGGAATTGTTTGTCTATGGATTTCTCAAGGTATTTAAGTAATTAACACGAATGTTACAAGGCATAATCTACTCTCAAAACAGAAAGAGACTAAACTTGTCAATTAAAATGTCCACAAGAAATAATTCAACCAACTCTACCAATCTGTCTGCAAACATCCTCCTGTAGCTCCCTTTCTAGAAGGATGCAGACAAGTGGTTCTGATCAGACTGGGAATGATTCTTGTGAGAATATATGCCTCAGCAATAAGAAAAGGAACAGAGAGGGACAACAGAACAGATCTTAACCAGCTAGAACAGAGAGATGCACTGAGCTGCAGTCTCTTGTCTCTGCCAAATTTAGAGGGCCAGCCCCAGAAAAGCAAGCAGAGAAAATGAGAGAAATTTTGCCCAGGAGAATAAGGACCAGGAGAGTGCTCATGAGGAAATGGCTGCTTCACTGGTATGTGGCAGAGTGGTGATATGCACATCTGCAGTGAGATTTGTGGAAGGTGGAGTGAAATATAAAAGACAGCTGCAGGATATGAGCTTACATTCTTTCCCAACCAAGAGGTCCTTACTCACTTGAAGAGCCCAAATGAAATCAACAGAGTCCTGTGGCACTTTTAAAGACTAACAGATTTATTTATCGCATGAGCTTTCTGTTGTATTTCTACAATAGACTAACCCGGCTACCCTTTTGAAACTTGACAAATGAAATCAGTGAGACCCCTCAGACAAGAAAGGACTAATCAACTGAAGAAAGGATGAAGATGAGAATTCAATAACTGTTACTTAGCATTTACCAAGTCAGTGAGAACTTTAATATTAAAGAAGGTAGTGAAATATTTTACTTTAAACATAAGGAATGAAAGTAAAGGTGAAAAAATAATATCAGAATTTTTGCTCTAGATTCTCAAGGTGTGGACAGAAAAACACTGACAACTTATTGGACCAGCTTTCCAGATATCTAAAGCCTTAAGATATTGTGCATTTGTAGGATATTAACCACACTGAAATCTCTTTCTAATAAATTCTGCCAAGCCAGCATCAGAAAGGTTTCTGAGTTACCTTCTTTATAATCCAAAATGTAGCTAATCCAGCCAGAGCAGAATCCATCTTCTAACATCATTTTATTAATAAAGAAGGGAGATTGATTCCAGGCTTATCTGTTATGACATGACAAGCTACTTAAATTCAGCATAGAAATACA
Source organism: Pelusios castaneus (assembly GCA_007922175.1). Taxonomy (NCBI): domain Eukaryota; kingdom Metazoa; phylum Chordata; order Testudines; family Pelomedusidae; genus Pelusios; species Pelusios castaneus. Next base: position 4,582,623 of record ML685863.1, on the reverse strand, counting down.
TAGTTTTCACAGGCTACAGTGGCACAAGGGTGATAGGAACATTTAATATAGCAAAGTATCAAGACTCCAGTTCTCCTTTTACCACTGCGATGCCATTGATTTAGTTACTCCTAATTTACTTTAGAGTAACAGGAGAAATGGGTCCCTAGTTAGTAAGTGCACAAGGAGGAATTATTAAAATGTACTAGTGCTGAAGAAGGCTGAAAAACCCAAGAAGGACACTACTATCAAAGGGTACAGTAGTCTGCAGTTTCTATGTAAAAAGAATACAAGGAATAAGAAGCTGCAGATTTGGTTGCATGAATGTTAAAAAACGAACAAAAAACCAAAGTCAGTGTAAGCAATACAGTTTTCCCCAGCCTGCCTTAACCTTTGCTAGTGCTGGGCCTGGGTAGACAAAAAGGAGACATATATGTGTTGGCCTCAAGATTTAGACTATAGAGTTCTAAAATAATGGTCCATCACAGATGTGACAGCAGGGTCCAAACCTGCAAGATGCTGAGCTCCTCCAAAGAGATGCTGAGAACTTTAACTGATGCTGTCTTCAGTGGGAAGTGTGTGTTCAGCAGCCCTCAGGCCTGGGCCTAATTCGGGTTTTTTCTGGCAACATTCAGTGGACCAACTGAAAGAGCTAAGTGGAAGGAAGCAGTTTTATTTACCCAGTCTCATTGCTTTGTTCAGTTTGTCTTTAAAGGATAAGAAACAGGACCTTTGGGGATGAGACACAAATAGATGAACCATTCCCATATTGCAGCTGAACTTAGTCCAGGTTTGTAGCTTACCTTGCAGAATTTCGACAGGACAGAAGGCGAAATGGGCACTTGGGCAATAAAGGTAAGAAAGCAAAGGGAAGAGGCGCAAGAGTAAAAGCATTTAACACCACAAAAAGGCCAAGCCACTGATGAACCCAAGTATTAGCAAATCAAAATGCCCAAGAGTTTAGAATGAGGAAGCCAGTCAATAAAGTGAAAGAAAGCCTAATGAGTGCAGATAGAAGATGACTGCTGGGATGGGGAGCAGGGAGAGGGTGGGGAACCACAACAAGCACACTGAGGCTTAGAAAGAATGCTTGGTTGCCAATGGAGACAGGCCCAGCCAAGACTAGTTTTCCCCACTGGTGAGTTTTGGTGTGGCTTAGGCAGTGGTGACCAAGGGAAGGGAAGTTCTATAAAAGTCTGCATTTTCAGTATAGTGAAGATAGTTTCACCTAACTGGGGGAGTCAACAGGCCATGCCCCTTACTTTTTAACAAACGAAACATAAATGCAGAATTCATGTTCCCTGCAGAATAATAGATTCGGCTGGGGAAGTACTGCAGTTACAACTTTTTGCCCACCAGGGACTGCTTGGCAATGGAAGAGGGTAGTTGGCTTACTGCTAGAGCCTTAGGCCTCCCCCACTTCTACAAGCATTCCAGTGTCCTGGCCTCAATCCTATAAAATCAGATGTGGCCTAATCCTTTGTATTAAATTAACTGAAAGTTACATACCCCAATGATTTTTTGTGGAATTCATGGGCATGAATCCCCTATAGAATCATAGAAGATTAGGATTGGAAGGGATCTCAGGGGTCATCTAGTCCCAACCCCTTTCTCAAAAAAGGACCAATCCCAACTAGATTATCTCAGCCAGGGCTTTGTTAAGGCAGGTCTTTAAAAAACCCTTTAAGGATAGAGATTCAAACACCTCCTTCCAGTGCTTCACCACCCTCGTAGCGAAAAAGCTTTTTCTAATATCCAAACTTAATCTCCCCCACTGAAACGTGAGACCATTACCCTTTGCTCTATCATAAGCCACCACTGAAAACAGCCTAGTTCCAAATTCCCTGGAACCTCCATTCATGTAGTTGAAGGCTGCTATCAAATACCCCCTCATTCTTCTCTCCTGCAGACTCAATAAGCCCATTTCCCTCAATCTCTCCTCATAAATCTTGCTCCAATCCCTTAATCATTTGTGTTGCCCTCTGGTGAACTCTCTCCCATCTGTCCACACCCTTCCTCTAGTGGGGGACACAAAACTGGATACAAAACTTGAAATGTGGCCTCCTCAGTACCCAAAGGAGGGGAATAACCACTTAGAATCATAGAATCATAGAATAATAGGGTTGGAAGGGACCTCACGAGGTCATCTAGTCCAACCCCCTGCTAAAAAGCAGGACCACTCCCCCTAAATTATCCCAGCCAGAGTTTTGTCTAACCGAGCCTTAAAAATCTCCAAAGATGAAGATTCTACCACTTCCCTAGATAGCCCATTCCAATGCTTCACCACCCTCCTAGTGAGAAAGTTTTTCCTAATATCCAACCTTGACCTCCCCAGCTGTAATTTGAAACCATTGCTCCTTGTTCTGTCCTCTGTTACCCTCGAGAACAGCCTAGCTCCCTCCTCTTTGGAGCAACCCTTCAAGTAGTTGAAGGTTACTATCAAATCTCCCCTCAGTCTTCTCTTCTGTAGACTAAATAAGCCTAGTTCCTTCAGTCTCTCCTCATAAGTCATGTGCCCCAGCCCCCTAATCATTTTTGTTGCCCTCCGCTGGACTCTTTCTAATTTGTCCACATCCTTTCTGTAGTGGGGAGCCCAAAACTGGACACAGTACTCCAGATGCGGCCTGACCAGTGTCGAATAGAGGGGAATTATCACATCCCTCGATCTGCTGGCAATACTCCTACTGATGCAGCCTAATATGCCATTGGCCTTTTTGGCAACAAGGGCACACTGTTGGCTTATATTCATCTTCCCGTCCACCATAACTCCCAGGTCCTTTTCTACAGCGCTGCTACTTAGCCGATCGGTCCCCAGCCTGTAGCAGTGCATGGGATTTTTCCGTCCTAAGTGCAGGACTTTGCACTTGTCTTTGTTGAACCTCATGAGGTTTCTTTCGGACCAGTGTTCCAATTTGTCCAAGTCTCTCTGGATCCTGTCCCTGCCCTCCAGAGTATCTACCATTCCCCCCAACTTGGTGTCATCCGCAAACTTACTAAGCACGCAGTCTATTCCATCATCAAGATCATTAATGAAGATGTTGAATAGAACCGGCCCCAGGACCGACCCCTGGGGCACTCCACTTGTTACTGGTTGCCAACCAGACATCGAGCCATTGATTCCTACCCGCTGAGCCCGTTGATCTAACCAGTTTTCGATCCACCTTATGGTCCACTCGTCCAACCCATACTTCCTTAACTTGCCAACGAGAATGCTGTGGGAAACCGTATCAAAAGCCTTGCTAAAGTCAAGGTATATCACGTCAATGGATCTTCCCGCATCCACAAATCCAGTCATCTCATCATAGAAGGAAATCAGGTTGGTCAGGCACGATTTGCCCTTGGTGAATCCATGTTGACTGTTCCTGATCACTCTATTTTCCTCCAAGTGTTTCAGGATGGATTCCTTGAGGACCTGCTCCATGATTTTCCCAGGGATTGAGGTGAGGCTGACCGGTCTGTAGTTCCCCGGATCCTCCTTTTTCCCTTTCTTAAAGATAGGTACTATATTTGCCTTTTTCCAATCCTCCGGGACCACCCCCGTTCGCCACGAGTTCTCAAAGATAATGGCCAGCGGCTCTGCAATCACTTCCCCCAACTCCCTCAGCACCCTTGGATGCAGTTCGTCCAGCCCCATGGACTTGTGCACATCCAATTTCATTAAGTGTTCCCTAACCTGACTTTCCATCACCGAGGGCCACTCTTCTCTCCAGTCCGCGTTACCCCGTGTAGTAGCCTGGGAGCTGGCCCGCCCCGTGAAGACTGAAGTAAAAAAAGCATTGAGTACTTCAGCCTTTTCCACATCATCCTCCACGAGGATGCCTGCCCCATTCAGTAAGGGACCTACACCACCTCTGATCCTTTTCTTGTTGCTGATATACTTATAGAACCCCTTTCTGTTATCCTTCACATCTCTTGCTAGCTGCAACTCCAATTGTTCTTTGGCCTTTCTGATTTCATCCCTGCAGTCCCGAGCAATATCTTTATACGCTTTCCTTGTCATCTGTCCAAGCTTCCACTTCTTGTAAGCTTCCCTTTTATGTTTCAGCTCCCCGCAGAGTTCCCTGCTAAGCCATGCTGGTCGCTGTCCACATTTGCTGTTCTTTCTGCACATCGGAATGTTATCTTCCTGTGCCTTTAACAGGGTTTCTTTAAAATACAGCCAGCTGTCTTGGACACCCTTCCCCTTCAGATCAGCTTCCCATGGGGCCCTGCCCATCAGCTCCCTAAGGGAGCCAAAATCTGCTTTTCTGAAGTCCAGGGTGTGTGTTCTGCTTCTTTCCTTCCTTCCATTGATCAGGATCCTGAACTCTACCATCTCATGGTCGCTGCTGCCCAGGTTGCCATTTACTTCTACTTCCCCGATCAATTCTTCTCTGTTTGTGAGCAATAGGTCTAGAGGTGCAAGGCCCCTAGTTGGTTCCTCCAGCATTTGTACTAGGAAGTTGTCTTCAATACTCTCCAAAAACTTCCTGGATTGCCTGTGCACTGCTGTATTATCTTCCCAGCAGACATCAGGATAATTGAAGTCCCCCATAAGAACCAGGGCCTGCGACGATCTGGAAACTTCTGTTAGTTGTCCATAGAACGCCTCATCCACCTCCTCTTTCTGGTCTGGCTGTCTATAGCAGACACCCACCACAACATCCCCCTTGTTGCATTCTCCCCTAAACTTAACCCACAAGCTTTCAACCATCCTGTTTCCACTTTCATAGTGGAGCTCCGAGCAGTCATACAGCTCTTTTACATATAACGCTACTCCTCCCCCCCTTTTTCCCTGCCTGTCCTTCCTGAACAATTTATATCCATCCATGGCAGTGCTCCAGTCATGCAAGTTATCCCACCACTTCTCTCAATCTGCTGGCAATGCTCAATTAATACAGATGTAAGGATGTAAGCAAAGGGGTTACACAGCCCAATATGCCATTTGCCTTCATGACAATAAGGGTCGTGTAAATTTAGAAGCTCAGTGGAGAATTTTGAATGACTTGAAAGTAGCCTGGCAGGATACCACTAACAAACTGAAGCCTCTTATCTCAGTGCGAGTAAGAAAATGCTACATTTATATGATATGGCTGTCTGAATCCATCAGTTTCTAATATTCCCTTAGCAAAATTAGGTGAACTGTGTAATTTAGTAGCATACTCCTCAGTTATGGTATAGGGCATTCAGATGGAGTGCTTTACTTTGATTATTTTGTTCCATTTACTAAATAAAACTATCTGCTTTACTGGGAGAGTCATGGAGTTGCTTCAAGATAAGAATTTGCTGTTACAGCCTGACCTGATGCTATGTCATACACTCCCCTGCATTTAATTTCCTACCACTCTGTAACTTTCCTATCTTCAAAGCGTCTGACGAAGTGGGATTTTCTCCCACGAAAGCTCATGCGATAAATAAATCTGTTAGTCTTTAAAAGTGCCACAGGACTCTGTTGTCTTTCTACAATAGACTAACACGGCTACCCCTTTGGAATTTGTTTATTATTATAGTTCTTAAGAACCTAGGCTATGTCTACACTTGTAAATTTAGGTCGAATTTAGCTAAGTCGACTTTAAGTCGACTTAGTTAAGTCAACTTAGTGCATCTACACCTAAATTTAAAGTCGACTGTGGGGGGAACTTACAAAGATGACCTAGCGCATCGACTTCTAGGTCGACTTCTACGGGCTAGGGGGGGCACCCCTTGCTCAGTGCCAGGGGGCTCAGCCTTTGCCCCATTGTACATGGGTACAATGGGGCAAAGGGGGGCAGGGACCCTGGCAAGGCATAGGGGCAGGGTGGGCAGGGCTCTGCCCTGCCCTGTGGCGGGGCATGCCAGGCTCCCCCTGTGCCTCCCCCCCCAGCAGGAAGGGCAGTGGTGGAGTCCTGGAGTAGCCCTAAGTCGACTTAGGGCTCCTCCAGGTCTACACTGGCTTAAGTCAACTTGAAAAAGTCGATTTAAGCCTTAGGTCGAATTAAAATGAGGTTTTATAAAGTCAACTTAATTTTCATTAAGTCGACTTTATTTTCCTTAAGTCGACTTAAGCAAGTTGCTTAAGTCGACTTAAGGAAACTGTAGTGTAGATGCAGGGTAAATTTAGTCGACTTAAGCAAGCTTAAGTCGACTTAATTTACAAGTGTAAATGCACCCCTAGTGTCTTAATGACTCATAAGCTGATCTCCTTAATACAAAAAAAGTTTGAGAATTTAGGATGTACTCAAAATTAATTTGATGTTATTTTTTCCAGAAGGGTAGCCAAGTTAGTCTGTGTACAGCCCAAACAACAAGAGTCCTGTTCAAGACTAACAAATTTCTTGCGGCTTAAGCTTTCGTGGGCTCCAACTTGCATCTCACGAAGTGGGTAGGAGCCCACAAAAGGTTATGCCCAAAGAAACTGAAGGTTACTCACTTTTGCAGTAGCCAAGGTTCTTCGAGATGTGTGTCCCGGTGCTGCTCCACTCAAGGTGCGCTGGCGCTTCCCGTATCCTTGATCGGAGATTTGACATCAGAGCCCCTGGGACCGCGCGTGTGCACCCCCAGCAGTGCGCGGATGTTCTAAAGCCCCTGAAGGGACACGCGCCCGGTCCCAACCCCTCTGTTCCTTCTCCGCCTCAGACATCTGCTCCACAGCGTAATTTTTTACGAAAGTATCCGTCGAGGCCCACGTTGCTGCTTTGCATATGTCTATCAGAGGGATGTTGTCCAGAAATGCCCTGGATGCTGCTATAGACCTGATAGAATGTGCTCTTACAGGGCCAGGTGGGACCCTTCCCACCTGAGTGTAGGCCGAATGTATACATGAGGACACCCACTTTGATAGTGTCTGTTTGGAGACTGCGTTCCCCTTTGAACGCTGAGCTATTGACACAAACAATAACGGGGATTTCCGAAACTCCTTTGTCCTTTCTAAATAAAATGCGATCGCTCGCCTCACATCTAACGAATGCAGGGTAGGCTGTTGAGGGTCCGTATGAGGCTTAGGAAAAAAAACTGGGAGATATATAGTCTGATTCATATGAAACGTGGACGAAATCTTGGGGAGGAATTTAGGGTGTGGCCTAAGGGAAATTTTGTCCTTATAAAAAACCGTGTAGGGCGGGTGCGCCATTAGGGCCCCAAGCTCGGAGACACGCCTCACTGAAGTTATTGCTACCAAGAATGCTACCTTCATTGACAAATACAGTAATGAATAAGTGGCGATAGGTTCGAATGGGGGTTGAGTCAGTACCCGTAGAACCAGGGTGAGGTCCCAGGGTGTAGCCGGGGGTTTCACTTCTGGGTATAAGTTTTGTAGTCCAACCATGAACCTCTTAACCACCAGATGAGTGAAAGTCGTCTTATTCTGCCATCGTTCGTGAAATGTTGATATAGAGGCCAAATGTACTTTGATGGTGTTAATCGACAGACCTGTTAATTTCAGTGTGAGTAAATACTCCAACAGAGTCTCAACGGATGCTACATGCGGGTTCGTCCCTTTCTGATGACACCACAATACGAATCTACGCCATTTTTGTAAATACGTCTTCCTGATTGTTGGTTTCCTATTATTCAGGAGAACGTGCTTAACTGATTCCGAACAACGTCTTTCTATTGCATTGAACCATTCAGGGTCCATGCCATGAGATGTAACCTGCCTAGCTGAGGGTGTATCAATTGACCCCTGTTCTGCATCAACAGGTTCTGTATCAAAGGGAGAGTTATCGGACGTTCCCTGGACATCTCTGTCAGGTGAGTAAACCATATCTGTCGTGGCCAAGCTGGTGCTATCATTATTACCCTGGCCCTGTCCTGTCTTATTTTGAATACAGTTTTCAGAATCATTGGAATTGGTGGGAAAGCATACATCAGGGTGTGGCTCCAATCCAATAGGAATGCGTCGCCTATCGATCCCTTGCCTATGCCTGCCCTGGAACAAAATCTCTTGCATTTTGTGTTCACAGGAGTCGCAAACAAGTCCACCTCTGGAAACCCCCACTGATGGAAGACCCATTGAAGAATGCCCTCGTCTATCTCCCATTCGTGGTCTTCGGTGAACCTTCTGCTCAGCTCGTCGGCCATGGTGTTTTGGATGCCAGGTAAGTAGATTGCTGACAGGCGGACATTTTGCGCAATACACCAATCCCATAGTTTGACTGCCTCCGCGCAGAGGGATTGAGAACGTGCACTCCCCTGTCGATTGATGTAATACATACAGGTCATGTTGTCTGTTTGAATTTTTACTGTCTTCTCTTTTATATGAGGCAGGAAATGGTGGCATGCATTCCGTACTACTCGGAGCTCTAATAAATTGATGTGTAGTACTCTCTCCTGTACCAACCACTTGCCCTGGGCCGTGAGGCCCTTCAAGTGTGCACCCCATCCCAGGAGAGAGGCGTCCGTGGTGATCAGTTCCAAAGGAGGTTGCGGCCTGAAGGGAACGCCACGTAGAAGGTTGTTCGGAGAAGACCACCATCCCAGTGCCCTCCTTACTGAGTTCGGTACTGATACAGTAAGATGTATTGAGTGAATGCATGGTCTGTAAACAGTTGTTAACCACGCTTGTAAGGGACGCATGTGCAATCTTGCATCCTGCACCACGTAGTTGGTTGCTGCCATATGCCCCAATAACTGGAGGCATGTTCTCACCGGGAACGTGGGGCTGACTTGTAAGGTAAGTATCAGACCCTGTATGGTCTCGAATCTTTCCCTTGGTAAGAAAGCCTTGCCCACAGTGGTATCTATGCGTGCTCCTATGAACTGTATCTCTTGAGTTGGATCTAGTATGGATTTTTCGTACTTTATCAGAAGTCCGAGCGAGTGGAATAGACTCTGCGTTGTAGCCACTGCCCACAATGCTCTCTGTTGACTGCGTGCTCTTAACAGGCAGTCGTCCAAGTAGGGGAAGATTGCACAGATGGGCGCTCACTGTTGCAAGCACCTTGGAAAATACTCTTGGTGCTATGCAGAGTCCGAATGGTAGGACTGTATATTGGTAATGTTGGTCTACTATAGTAAACCGGAGAAATTTCCTGTGAGCAGGATGAATCGAAATATGAAAATATGCATCCTGTAGGTCGAGGGAAGCCAACCAGTCCCCTTTTTCTATGGAAGGAAGGATTGTAGAAAGGGTCACCATCTTGAACTTTTGTGTTTTGACCTGCTTGTTTAGTCTCCTGAGGTCTAGTATGGGTCTCCATCCTCCTGTTTTCTTTTGGGTTAGAAAGTAACGAGAATAAAACCCCTTGCCCCTGAAGTTCTCGGGCACCGGCTCTATGGCACCTCTTTTGAGGAGCTTGCTTACTTCCCCTTGTAATAACTGTACATGAGATGGGTCCCTGAAGAGGGACGGGGAAGGGGGTTGGGAATGGGGTTTTGTAATAAAGGGGATGGTATACCCCATATTGATAATTTCTAGAGCCCATTTGTCCGAGGTGATACTTCGCCACTGGGCATAGAATGGGCATAGTCTGTTCTTGAATAATGGTGACACTGTTCTTGAACCTTCCTGGATTTCGGGGTGGCTGTGCAAACCCTCGACCAACTCCTCAAATCTGCTGCCTTGGGGGCACTGATTGAGGGTTAGAGAATTGTTGTTGGTTGGGGTGTCTCTGGCATTGCCTCTGTTGATTTGGCCTGCCCCGGGCATTGTCATATCTTCTCTTGTTTTGATATTGCGGGTACCTAGGTACATAAGGCTGACTCCTAAAATTTCCCCTTCTCATTGCAGGCACATAGATCCCCAGACTGCGAAGTGTGGCCCGGGAGTCCTTCATCATGTGCATGGTGTCATTCATCCTTTCTGCAAACAGTTTTTCCTTGTCGAAAGGCAGATCCTCAATCAATGCCTGCAGCTGTTTTGGTAAGCCCGCTGAGTGAAGCCAAGATGCTCTCCTCATCACTACCGCAGTAGCAACTACTCTGGCCGCTGTGTCTGCCATATCCAATGTCACTTGGAGAGCTGTTCTTGATACCAAGTGACCTTCATCAATCAAGGATAAGAATTGTTGTTTCCTATCCTCAGGTATATACTCAATAAAGTCTGATAATTTTGAATAATTGTCGTGGTCGTAACTGGACAATACCGCAGCATAATTTGCCACTCGTAATTGTAGGGTAGCAGAGGTGTAAATTTTCTTCCCCAAGGCATCCATCCTCTTGTCTTCCTTATCATGTGGTGTTGACTTAAGTTGGTTCTGCGTTGATCTTTGATTGGCTGCGTCAATCACCAATGAGTTCGGTTGAGGGTGGGAAAATAAAAACTCATTCTTCTTGGGGTTCACGAAATATTTCTTGTCCACTCTTTTGGAGATGGGATTCACCGAGGCTGGCATTTGCCATATATGATCTGCAGGTTCCATGATCCCATCATCCATAGGTAAAGCCACCTTCGAAGAAGTAGAGGACTGGAGAATACGATATAATTCATGACTCGGTGTGGTCATCTCCTGGAGGGGAATCTCCAAGGCTTCTGCCACCCTTTTGAACAGTTCCTGGAACTGCTTCATATCGTCTCCTGAAGTGGAAGGGGTCTGTGCCACTGCTTCCGGGGATGATGTGGCATTTAGAATAGAATCCCCTTCGTCCTCTACTGCATCTTGGATCGTAGACTCCACAGCGTGAGGTTCTTGTAAAGCCACTGACTCTCTGCGTCTTGGAGCTTGAACCCCTGCCCTCTTTGAAGTTGATGGTCTGGGATCAGGTGCTGAGTACTGTGACTGTACATCCCATTCCCTCCAGGGCATGCTGTAAGCAGGTGGTCCATACCACGGAAGGGGGGGCCATCCATATCCTGGCCCCATGGCGTTCCATCCCTGAAGATGCCCTTGTGCCCCTCCTTTGTAACTTGCAGGTGAACTGCCAGGTTGTTCCTCCCCCTGATCCTCCTCTGAAGATGAAGCTGACAGGAGGAATCCACTTGTCTGGCTCAACTGCCCTGGGGAAGCAGCTATCCCCAGTGGTGATGAAGGAGGGGAGGGAGATGGTAGTTGTTCCTCCTCCCTGCAGTGTCTAGTCTTTTCCTTCCTTTTCTTTGAGAAGTTCATGCTGCTGTTCCAGCTGCGGGTGCTGAACTAGTATGCAGCGCCCCTAGAGGCTGATGCTTTAACGGTACCGGCTGCTGCCTCTTCAGTGCAGGGGTCTGTGGCTGCGTCCGTGCCGCCTGCTTTTCCCCCACGGTCGGCACCGTCCCACGAGAGACAGGTGTCGGTGCCGCCGCACTCTTCATCGGCACCCTGGCCAGAGGCTCTGCCGGTGCCGGCATGGGGTTCTGTTCGGCTGTTATGGCAGTTAACGGCACCGCAGCTTCTGCTGCTGCTGGCGCCTTCAGCTTATGCCATTGGGGTATGTCCCTAAGGACTTTCCCCACCCCATATGATTTTTTGCCCAAGGGCTTTGCCACCTCCTTGGCATTATCTTTTTTAATCATGTACCTCATTCCTTTCTCCGAGCCCGGAGGAGAGGAGGAGGTTGAAAGCCTCTTCGGGGTACTGGCCCTTGATACGCCAGGGTGCCCCGGATCGGAGGCAGGTCTTAGTGCCTCCTTCATAAGGATCAGTTTCATTTTTAACTCTCTGTCACTTCTGGTCCGCGACTTTAAATTTTTACAGTGTTGGCAGGTCTGAGACAAATGTCCCTCACCAAGACAGCGGATGCACTCCGCGTGGCCGTCAGATACCGGCATGGCGTCCCTGCACTTCGTGCAGCGTTTAAAGCCCGGAGTGGCTATCATCGCTGCTTCTCCGGTTTAGCCGGGAAGAAAAATACTCTTCTCTTTTTTTTTAACCTATTAAACCTAAGCTAAAGCTAATTGGAACGACTAACGCTAACTACTAACTAAATCAAACTAACTAATACTAAAAAGGGGCTGTCAGAACTGCTGAGTGCTCCGTCTTGGATCAGAGGCGGTTAAGAAGGAACTGAGGGGTTGGGACCAGGCGCGCGTCCCTTCAGGGGCGTTAGAACATCCGCGCGCGGCTGGGGACGCGTGCGCTGTCTCAGGGGCTCTGCTGTCAAATCTCCGATCAAGGATGCGGGGAGCACCAGTGCACCTTGAGTGGAGCACCACGGGGACACTACTCGAAGAAAGAATTTATTAATCTTTAAGGTGCCACAGGACTCTTGTTGTTTTGTCTGTTATTTTTGTAGCCAATATTAAACTTAACATTACTTACTAGAAACTTCAGACTACATTTTTATCTCAGCTATGTTCAAGGAAATTTGAGCAAATGAAGTAAACTGTTATTCCACAGAGTCCTGCCACGAAAGCTCATGCGATAAATAAATCTGTTAGTCTTTAAAAGTGCCACAGGACTCTGTTGTCTTTCTACAATAGACTAACACGGCTACCCCTTTGAAATTTGTTATTCCACAGTTACTCTGGTATAAGTGAAATGAAAAGTTGGCCCCACATCTTCATATTTGCCCATGAAGCACTAATATATGGTCTTATATAACTAAAAATTAATGGGAAATTCTCATCACTGAGCTGTTATATGCAGCATCCTCCCGGGATCAGTCCTATCCACTATATAGCTTAGGGTATCTATGCAACTGTTGGGTAATGTCATCTCTAAATGTGGGCAAAATATTTGATGTTATCCAGCTGTGTGTCTCTTGCTCATGACCCCTGTCAGTTCAGACACTGCCTTGTAAAAATGTGTAGAGGGTAACTTCAGCTGGCTATAAGGGGAAGGGGGGGAGGGAGTCTTGTTTGTATGGGTTAGGGTTATTAAAACAATGGCGACGTCTCCTCTATTATATCCCTGCTTGATCATAGGATTTATTAGGAGATAGTCAAAAGAACTGTCATTTTTAATCATGACCTTTTAAAAGAAACTTTATCATCCTATAAGTTTTAAGGTTTACCTCATTGAACACGTCATGCTCACTGTCGGTCTAGTCAGGTTTATTATTAATACACCGAAAGAAGGGGACAAATCCGCTTTTTATGGAATCAGATAGTAAAAACTAACTTTTTCTAATCACACAGTCAATGTGGAAGCAGCCAGTGATGTCAGTCTCACAAACGCCTAATAACTTGTGCTAATGTACAGAGCATGAAATCTCTTTTCTTTAAAATGTGTACACCAAACTATTGGAGTTAACAGCAGTTAAAAGCTGCAATAGGGTAAAAGGCTTTTCAGCTATGGAAGCAATCAGGTTAAATGCTAATCTCCACAGAATATTGTTCAATCTATGCCTGTTACACTGAAAAAACTCTTCTGCACATGGCCTGCTTCAGCTCCAGTGAAGTCAACAGGAAAAATTCTGTTTACTTCAATGGAGCACAGTTGTGCTCTAGGACAATACTGCTTCTGTTCCTTTTGCCGTTACCCAGGCAAGACCGAGGATGGAACAAGAAGGAGAAAAAGTACATGAGCATCGGCTGACAGACTTGCTAAAGCAAAACCCCCATGGTGTTGAAAAGCTGCTTTGATTTAACTGCATCAGTCCCTAAATAGACAGTTGTAACGTAACAACAAACCAAACAAAAAACCTGTATAGATGAGTCTTTAAATTGACCAGTTCCAGAGGGGTATCTGTATTAGTCTGTGTACAGCAAAACCAATGAGAGTCCTGTGGCACCTTAAAGACTAACACATTTCTTCTGGCATAAGGTTTTGTGGGCTCCAACCCATTTTGTCAGATGCATTTGATAGTCTTTAAGGTGCCACAGGACTCTTGTTGGTTTTTCTTTAAACTGAGAAGTTATAGCATTTGGATATGTATTGGATGTGGCGCATAGAAAATAGACATGCTAGGAGATGAAGAGCTTCAGCTTTTTACCAACAGTGCCACAGGTATGTAAAGGCAAATTCAGTCACTGAATTCTAATGAAACCTAATCAGGGGGTGGAGGTGGGGTTGGGGAGGAGGAAGGGGGGGAGGGCAATAGTATCCTAGGGGAATTTGTTTTGTTTACTTTAAGACATTGGTTGCCCCCAATCCTACTGAATTTACTGCAAAGCAGAAGGTGATGAGAACATTATATGAAACTGGTTTTATAAATCTACATTACATTTCATTTTGTGTTAGGTTGTATGAAGTTGTAATTAATATTCTGTTCAGAGTCCTCCCAAAATTCATGCACAAGACTCTCACAGACAGAATATATAAATCAAACACACTTTAACCTACATACTTTTAATATCTAATACCAAAGGAGGTTGAAAGCTATAAGCTTTAGCAAACATTTCAATTCTTCCTCTCCAGTTCCATCAACACAAAATAAACCCGGCCCCATCGAGCCAGACCACCAGGGCACCAGCCTGCGCTGGCTTGACTCTGCCCTCACCCAGGTCCCGGAGTGCTGCATCTTCCAGCCTCCCAAGCACTCCCAGCCCAAGCACCACCGCCACCAGCAGATTGCGGTGTGTCACATAGGAGAACATCATCTGTCAGGTGTGTTGCAACAGAAAAAATGGTTGAGAACCACTGGTATAAAACACATTCAAAAAGTCTTAGGAAACAGCCACAAGAAGGAGGAGGAATAAAGGTTCTATAAAAACATTAAATGATGTTGGAATATCTTTTTAAAAACTTTAAAATGATTTTTTACAAGAGCATTTCCCCCACCTGATTCTAGTAGCCACAGCTGATGACAGGTTTTGTGCAAAATCATTAACATGGTAATAAAAATAGCTATGATACAGCGCAGATTGTTAATGGAGTTTCCTAATAAATTACTCGAAGTCTTTTTTAAAAATTCCAAATAATCCTCCTAGCTCTTGCTCCTGTGGGAAGGACAGCCAAACTATTTTGTTGGCTGCAAAGCGTTTTCTCATGACCATATCCTTGGTGAAAACAAGCATCACAATGATCTTAGCTAGAAGTATTTTGTTCATGTTTCATCTAAAATTTAAAATTCTTTAGTACCTTGAAATATCAGATGGTGCGATACACAAGATGTATAATCATACTAGCATTTCCATAAAACGTAATTAAACATAACTAATGTCATGAAAATGGTATGGTCTTTTGATTTTTTGCATTGCTTTCCTATCTGTGACAGCATATAAATGCAAGAGGAATAGGTATTTGATACATATTTAGGATGATTGGTACCCTAAAGATACCATAGATACTTTCCTGTCACAAGTATTCTTTATATATCGGTGTGTAAACTCTCTCCTAAACTTGTTGTTGATAGGATGTGTCTCTACAGAACACCTCCCGGCCCCATGCCTTAGAGAGATACCCAAACTCTTTCATATTCCTGGAATGGCGCTCACAGGATGCACTTGATCTGACTGCCATGTTGACTAGGGTAGATACGACTGCCATTTTGTACAGGTACTCTAAACCTGACATAAGGATGGATCGTCTTTATGAAGAACCACCTGACATTGTTTACTTGTGAGGGAATTCTGCACTACTGCACAGGCACAGAATTCGTGTCCCGCCTGCTGATTCCTTTGGTTCCCAGCAGCAAAAGGGCTTTCTGATGGGGAAGCCACAAGAGCAGTCATGCATCCCTCCCAGGCAGCATGGGCATGTCGTTTCAGGTGTGCGGACTAACCAGAGGAGAGGTCAATCACTGAGGGGGGATGAGTCTGTGGATGCCTCAGCCAAATTCCTCCCCTGCATTGGGTTCAGCTGCTAGTCCTGGTGGGGCTGGGGAAGATGGAACTTCCTCTTCCTCTTCAAGGAGCAGCTCATGCTGGGGCTGGGTCAGACCCACCCCTAGAAACCTCCCTCTGCTGCAGGAAACTACACACTCCTGCCTGCTTCCTGCTTGCTTCCTGCTCCCATCACTCCTCAGCTGGGTGGAGACCTATTCCCCCATCTACCCCCCCCCATGCATCCAGACCCCCTCCATACCCAGACCCCTTTGCTGAGCCGAGCCAACCCTCCCGATCCCCGCAACTCCCATCCTGCTGAGTCTCACCCCTGTTTCTGGAGCTCCCTGTGCCCAGACCTCCCCACATAAGCTCCCCACCTTTGAATCTCCAAATCCTCTGTACTCAGTGAGACCCCCGGATTCAGACTCCCAGACAGCTAAACCCATAGCCCCGCTATAGAATCATAGGGTTGGAAGGGACCTCACGAGGTCATCTAGTCCAACCCCCTGCTAAAAAGCAGGACCACTCCCCCTAAATCACCCCAGCCAGGGTTTTGTCTAACCGAGCCTTAAAAATCTCCAAAGATGGAGATTCTACTACCTCCCTAGATAGCCCATTCCAATGCTTCACCACCCTCCTAGTGAGAAA
>ML685863.1:4506387-4561479 GCA_007922175.1 Pelusios castaneus | reverse complement strand
TGCTGCTAATCTGGAGAAGAGAAGACTGAGAGGGAAACATATGTCCCAGCTACATAAAAGATTGTTATAAAAATGTTGTTCTAAATTGTTCTCCTTATTCACTAAGGACAAGATAAGAAGTAATGGGTTTAAATTGCAGCAAGGGGTATTTAGGTTAGAGACTAGAGTAGGAAATACACTTACAGATAGGAAGTAGTTAAGCACCAGAAAGAAAGTTATGAATGGAAGCTGTGGAATCTCCATCTTTGGGGGTTCTTAAAAACAGATGAAATAAATACCTGTTACGGATGGTCTAGATAATGTTTAGTCCTGCCTAAGTGCAAAGGGCTGAAATAGAGTACCTCTTGAGGTCCCTTCCAATCCTACATTTCTAAGATTAAACATATCTAAAAGAACTCTAGGTTGTCAGGCAACAAACTAAAAAATAGAAAAGGAGACAGCGGTAAAACCCTTCCAAAGGGCATGTTTAGCTATAATGATTGTTTGGTCCATTTATTTTATTTAACTATATTAAGAAATATTCTGATTCAGTGCTCTAGTCACATGTACAATTTTATAGAAAAAGATAACTAAAAATAAAAAATTTAACTTCTTGCTTTTCAGATTACTTCTAAGAAACACATACCTCTTTATATACATCTATACCTATATCACCTTCCCGTTTATTGCAGGCTGATCAGATGTCCCCGATTTCTAAGACAGTCCCCAGTTTAGGTACTCTGTCTCCAGCAATAATCTGTCCCCAGAAATGTCCCCTGTTGGCTCTCTCACTAAACAGTTCTTCTAAATTGCAATTAGAACTGAAAAAGCAAGATAGAAGTCTTGGAGCACAACTTGAATTAGATATGCTAGTTCAATCACAAATTCAACCACTAGATGCAGAAATCACTGGGTGAAATTCAAAAGCCTGTATTATGCAGTGTATCAGACTAGATAAGCACAATGGTCCCTTCTGACTTTAAAACACATGACATCTCTAATAAATCTACAGAGCAAGGGCTATACTTCTCCAGGCAGTTTTGTCAATATATTTGTAACCCACGTTGCTAACAGGGTTTTGATATCTCGTCTAGAGACCTACTGGGGAGGAGAGGGTCAGAGGGTGTTGTGTCTGGGTTATTGTTGATAGCTTATGGAATTGGGTGTGGTAGTTTTTGTGTATGCTCCAGCAGGTTCCCTGTTGCTGAGGTCAGACTACATGAGGGCAGACAGTGAAGGGCAAAGCAGCTTCTTTAGAGAAGGCCATGTGCTCTGTGAGTTGGAACTCAGGAGCAGAGCACAGGCCATTTTCCCTAAGTTGGAAGCATTTTGCAGCAGGTTAGTGATACCTTAACTCCCCAACATAAGCACACATAAGCAGTGTTAAGCAGGGGAAATTTGGGAAGGAAAAATAATTTCTTCTCCTTTAACTGTAAACTTTGAATGTTATTTGATTTTAACCAAACTGTATTAGTTAAATTGTCTCAACTAGTCCGATTCACTAGCTCTTCCTAAGACTCAAGTGAACTCAACCTAAGCTTTTGGGAACTCTTGAGTTTCTTTTTGCTGTTTCTGTGGGGATTGACCTGTTGAGATGTAATTGGTTTTCTTTCTTTATGTATAACTCTGAAGATTATTTTATAATCCACATACATTGTCATGTTGTAAAAATTAAGTCATTGTTATTTATTCTTTATGATACTATTTTATAAATTAATTTATTTTGGGACTTATATAACATTTATATAAAATCCACATGTAAGAGCACTCATCCCAAAGTCTAAAATTCATTGCTATCATTTAAAAGTTCATCATACAGTCATTAAGAACCAAAATTGTAGCATATTTTTATTACCCATACAAACTACTACCAGACAGAAAAATGTATGACAATGCAAGCCAAATAGCAGTGCAGCAGTGTTATGAGTTCAAAGAAAGATCCTGTGTTTAACAAGAAACCCGCTATATTCTGCACTAGCTTTAGTTTGAACTGATTTAAATTCCATCTCTTGACTACTGCAGTGCATTGTTCATAATTTAGCTTACCTAAACAGAAATCATGATAACAAACTCCACATAGAAGTAAAGGCTGCCATTCACTTCCAGGTGCAAATGGAAAAGAAAGCAATCTTATTCTTAGTCATGGTTGCTACTGGGAATCTACCTGTATTCCATGTTGGAAATTTTAATAACAAAAATAAAACTTGTTTGGTAATTCGTCTCAGTTAAGGCAGCGGGAATAATGCTAGTGAAATCTTCCTGTTGCTTCCCCACACAACCATAGTTACTCCATTCTCAGTCTTATTCAGAACATTTCTCAGGCAACTGTTCCCATTCTTACCCCAATCAGGTCCAGCCATTGGGAAAGACTTGAATGTGGTTGGATGAAATAGTGCTGAGTGTCATCAGCATATTGAAACATTTCAGCCCATCTACCCTCACTAACTTTAATGGCCTCACATACACGCCAACAAAGGTCTGATCTACACTGAGAGTGCAGGTTGACGTAACATGACCTAAATCAACCTTCTACAGTGCATGTCTCCACAGCAAATAGCTCCTCCCCTGCCTGCCAACCATGGGAACTTCTGAATTCCATTTCCTTCCTGGGCAGTGTGGAGAGCTTTTTACCTGAGCAGGTAATGCTATCTGTACGCAGCAAATGCACCCCTCTGTGGAGTTGTCCAGAGGTCTTAGATCTCATTAGCCTGTGGGGTGAGGAGTCTGCTTGCTCAGCTCTGAGCCAGCAAAATGAATTGCGATATTTACAAAAAAAAGTCATGCTGTATGCAGAGAGAGGAACACTACACGGACCAGTGGGTTACACTTGGTTAGAAGAATTTTTCAAAAGGAATAAAGTTAAATTGGAATGCAGGCCTAATGAACTAAGGAGTGTAGATTAGAAGCAACCCAACACACAGAACTTGAGTATAGGCAGACCAAAAGTGTTATGTCTCAGCTTTCTGCAGTTATGTTCTGTGTCCTAAAGTTTTAAAATTCTAAGAATTCTTCCTGTCTGCAGGGACAGCAGCTTTTTTTTGGTTCTGTTTTATTGTTTTCTTTAATCTAAAATCAAATAACTGAATGCACATTGTTTTGTTCTTGGTGTGTGGTAGTAATGAAAACTAAAACTAAATGGTCTCTTCCATCTAAACTCTTTGGGGGAGGGGGAAAATTCCATTCAAATACCAAACAAAAAGCAATATGGGATTATTGAAGAATCATTTTCTGACAATTAGAAACAAGTCAAGTCAAGAAAAGCAATTAACACACTATTTCTATTTCTCTAAATAACAACACTACCAGGTGAATAAGTAATTCAGTAAAAAAAAATGAAGAACTAGCCGAGCTAAATGACAGAAAAGATAGTACATGGAAAATAAAAAACCAAAGAAACAAAAGTAATGGCACCAAGTGCTCCAAGTATTGATACAACCCCATCAAACACCATCCAGTAAACGTCAAAAGACATACAAAGCAACTAAGGCCTTCTCTAACCTTTCTTTTGTTGGCATAGCGACGGCACTCAAGGGTGTGAAAACCCCCTGTGCACATTAGCATTGCTGCTTAATATACTTGTGATTATGTTTTTTCCCCTTGCATATTGCAAACATGGAAACTGGTTCCTCAGAATTTGTCCCCTTTATATCAAATTACATATGGATTATATGCTACAATTAATATTTTTTGTCATTCGTAGTGTCTGTGGTTTAGATATTAGATTTTATCTTGTGACTTTGTCTAGTTGAAATACCTTTTGTAAATAATTCTCCAGAGAATTTTTTTTGGTCATTCCCAGCAGGCAATTTGCTGCTGATTTGAGAATTTGCTGACACTTAAGAACTTTAAATAGAGACTGGAGAAAATATACATGTGCACACTCCCCGTAAGGAGAAAAGGTCTTTCTCCCTGTGGGCTTCTATAATGTTTTAATTCCTATTAGGATGTGTAAACTGATGGAATTACTGCTCAAGGTTGGATTCCTTTCGATAAACTCTGATCTGTATTTTATCATCTAAAACTAGCTGTTCATTTTGTTTTTCAGCCCAAATGCAAACTGATTTTGAATGGACTCTATTCTGCTTTGGAAAGTCAGTATTTATTGCTGTTATTTAAACCATATTCATAGGTGTGCTATGCACCTCAATGCGCAGATAAAGAGCTCTCTGGATATTTACCACCTACAGTTTAGACACACCAGCTGAAGATGAGTTCAGACACATGAGGGAGGTGGTTTGCATAACATCATGCAGCAATTCAGCCCACCAACACATTTTACAGAACCAGGGACCACGTACAAGTTACTGGAGAAGGCCATCTTGGCAAGTGCAGTCTGCCTGGAACAGCAAAGCTATCTTGACCAAGTGCTTGCATTGAGTACACGTATGGAGGTCAGCTTTGAACAGAAACTTCAAATGGCTGCAGTTTTTAATCAATTGACCAGCCTATGACACAAGAGCCTACTTAGATCACAAGAGCCTCATTAGATCCCTGCTTCTGGACAGAAGGTTCCACATCCACCTCAGAGGTCAGGTTAGTGAAAACGGGAGCCCTGCACAATGGCCTCCCATGGGGATTAGTGCTAGTACCATTCCATTTTAAACCTAGAAGTGACGTGACTGAAACAATATGCTGCAAGTTCATTTATGCTGATGACCTGGCATTAACAACACAGGCCACATCGCCGAAGGAAGCAGAAGACACGCTTCATGATATGAAGTAGATAGAAAGGCCACTGAACATAAGCCACTGTGGCAAGGCAACTGTCCACAATCCTAACTCTGTTACCGAGGAGTCAGACATTCTCAATCACCTAGGCTATGTCTACACTTACCAAAATTAGCTCGAATTAGTGAATCCGAACTAACTAATTCAAACTAATTTTAGTTAGTTCGAATTAACTTAATTTGAATTAGCATGGCCCCACTGGAATTTTAGTTCGAACTAAGCAAGTGCCATGCATGGCACTTGCTTAGTTCGAATTAGTAAATTGCATTAAGCTCAATATGCCGGTTAGTTCAAACTAAGGAGTTAGTTCGAACTAACATGGCCACATTGGATTAGTTCAAATTAACGGATCGAATTAACTGTTAATTTGAACTAAGTGATCGAATTTATTAGTTTGAATTAAGGAAGCCCTTAATTCGAACTAATGAAAGCCTAGTGTGGCCAAGGCTTAAATTAGTTCAAATTAAGCTTCCTTAATTCGAATTAACTTGCCAGTGTAGACATAGCCCTAGAAACATCATCTGAAGCAGGTGAGCCATAAAATGAAGCATTGCAACTGGGATTGTGATGCTAGAGTACTACAAAAGGCAACACTGACTTCAGTGTATTCCATGGCTGAGTACTGTGCACCTAACTAGTGAAGTTGCACATAGACCTTAACAGTATCCAGCTAAATGCAGTTCTGAGACTTGTAACTGGCAGTAGAATAGACTTCAGGGTGCCTTGGCTTCAGGAACATCTCTCCTCCAAAACATTTGGCTCTTCCAAGCACGTTACAGACAAGGCATTTTCCTTGAATAGGCTTTGATCAGGATTCACTGTGCTAGGAAGCGTTAAAATGTTACATATGCCCTCCGGTCAGAGCTGGTGCTGCTAGCCTATTGATAGTCCTAATCAGGTATATTTTGCCCACCACCCCAATATAAAAACAGGCTAGTTCTTATTATAACACCTCTCCCCTTGAACTGCTCAGAGCCCGAAGCAATTGCTTAGTCTACTTCTGCCTAGCATCAGCTCTGCATACAATGTACCTCTGCATGTGCTAATGTTATTGTAGAACCCACTATTGTGCTGTGCCTGTGCTTGCTGCTCATTACTGTAAGTGTAGTAGGTTGTGAAGAAGTTTGTTGGCTTGCTGATTGCAAGAGTCTGAGAGTCAAGAACCCAGGTTTGTAAAGACTAGGACAGCTGACTTCCCAGATTACCTCAAGGGGGCTGTGCAGAGCCACATCCAAGGGGTTTTGTGGAGATTAGGCAGCATAGGACGAACCTCCCAAAGGATCCAGAGTAACAGCAGTCTGGCCTTATGATTTGGCACACAGTCACTAATTTAAAACTAGGATGTGCCAGGATGTTGTCTGGGTAACCACACAGGCTACGTCTACACTTACTAAAATTAGTTCGAATTAGTTAGTTTGAACTAACTAATTCTAACTAATTTTAGTTAGTTCGAATGAACTTAATTCGAACTAGAAAAAATTAGTTCGAACTAAGCAAGTGCCATTCATGGCACTTGCTTAGTTCGAATTAGCGAATTGCATTGAGTTCAATGGGCCGGTTAGTTTGAACTAAGCAATTAGTTCAAACTAACATGGCCACATTGGTTAATTCGAACTAACTAGTTCAAATTAATCCTTAGTTCGAATAGCATATTTGAATTTATTAGTTCGAATTAAGGAAGCCCTTAATTCGAACTAATTAAAGCCTAATGTAGCCATGGCTTTAGTTAGTTCGAATTAAGCTTCCTAAATGAACTAACTTGCCAGTGTAGACATAGCTACAGTGCTTGCTTGCTGAGATTCCAGCCCTCACCTTGTTTTCTGATCTCAAGTCTCTGACTCTTGCTTATTGATCCCAACTCTAGCAATTGCACTCATCCCTGCCCACTGACTATGGCCTCATTGCCATTCTTCCTTGTGGGGACACCAGTCCAGCTGTGGCCATTAGACTAAACCCCCTATTCCACATTCTGTGGGATGATGTCTGCAGGGACTTCCCACCCCATCTTGTCATTGTTTAGTAATTTTATATTATTTCAAAACCTACTTTGAGGGGTTCATTTGCAATCAGAACACATTAAAGAACTCTGCTATTCTTCATCTGCATATTGCATATTTATCTTGTACTGATATATTGGAAGGATAAAAGGGGACCTTTGTTAAAAATCTCACCACCAAACTTAAGGAAGGTTGGTCTGATTTTTCCCTGCTTCTAGTGGAGTCATCCCTTCTTTGGCTACTGCTAAATTGTCTTGCCATAGATGACTAATCCCCAATGCTCATAAAAATAGTGCTAACTTTCACACAAAAATAGTTTTACTATTACTTTTT
Source organism: Pelusios castaneus (assembly GCA_007922175.1). NCBI lineage: Eukaryota > Metazoa > Chordata > Testudines > Pelomedusidae > Pelusios > Pelusios castaneus. The sequence goes on along the minus strand of ML685863.1, from coordinate 4,554,442 downwards.
GAATAGACCAGATTACACCAATCAGCAGGTAATTATAATAAAAAAATCCTTCCTTCAAACTATCGAGGTGGAACCCTGCTGTACATGAGTGATATGTTCTGTATATCTCTCAGGAAGTCAAAACACTTGAAGCAAAATTGAACTTAATAAAAATGTGGTGCCTCCTTCCTTAGTTACAGTTATGAAAAAGTGTTTTGTTTAAATAAGAAAAGCAATAGATTTCCTGGTACCTGAAGCTCTCCGCCCTGCTGGCACACAGAATATACAGGGTAAGGGGGAAAATTTTGTGAGAGTGCTTGTAAAAATATTGGCAGAACATCAATGGGATGCTATAAAACCTTTGGAATCTCATTGTGCTTTGATATTCTAATATGCTAGGTCTGAGTTCTGCCAGTTTTTTATTAATTGTATGCTAGTGTGCCATGCTGATATCTTGCATGTGATCTAGATCCTGAAATACCTAAATAATGGTTCAGGTAAGAAGCTGGGTGCCAGATGGCTGGTAACAGCAACAGTCATATAGGCTATGTCTACACTAGAAAAGTTAAGTTGACTTTGTGAAGTTGACTTAACATTTTCTAGTGTAGACATACCCTAAGTCGACCTTATTAAGTTGACTTAATGCTTTAAGTCGACTAAATATTGTCGACTTAGGCGCTAATCCCCGTTCACACTGGCTTTAAATTGATTTAAGGAGTCAATTTAAGGCTTAAGTTGACCTAAAACTAGGTGTTATTAAGTCGACTTAAGCTTTCCTTAAGGCTTAAGGAAAGCTTAAGTTGACTTAATAAAAGCTCAGTGTGGATGTGGCTTTGTTTAGGTCGACTTAAGCCTCCTTAAATCGACCTAATTTGCCAGTGTAGATGCATCCCTATTGAGGATTTGTTAATCTGAGGAAATCCACCACCAAAACTGGGAAGAAAAAAAAGCTGAAATTTCAAGAAGACCAAAGAGTACCAAAGGCCAGAAAAATACTAAACAATCTTGGGAGTGGTGTGTGTGTGTGTGTGGGGGGGGAAACTTTAGATACAAACAACCTCTTCTATGGGGGTCTGATTCTGTGGATTACCCTTAGTGCCCATTGAAATCAGTGGTGAGGAGTTAAAGTTGCTAGTGCCTGACAGGACAGTTCTTGGTGAGATTCTGAAGGTATTCTTTCACTATATAAGCAAACATTTTGTTGTAATGCAGAGTTGCTTAGTTTCCTGTGGAATCTCATCAGCTCTCACTTAACTGTATTTACAGAGATTTCTATTGCACTGTAGAGGGAAACCCTGTTACAATCTCCTTCCTTAGCTGATTTTAGGACAGAGCCACAGTTCAACCCTTTGCAACTAGTGTCATAGAACTAAATAGGGCTATCTGAAGAGTAAGGTACTACAGAATATAACTATGGATAGTAGAATCTGGTGCTTTAATATTCTATATCAATAAGAAATTAGGTCAGATTTCGATATCCTTACTTATGCTGAATGGTATCTTTCTCTAGAAATCCCACCATTGAAGTAATAGGATTATATGGAGTAAGGTGCTACCCATCCAGATAAAAGGTTTTGGATTGTGATGCTGTTTTGATGAAGATGTATTCTGCTGCATTTCCATTGAGCAGTGCCGTACTTTATTATGGAGGATCACTGAAATTCAGAGGACTTCCCACAGATTAAGGTACTACACAACATGAGTAAAGAGGGCAGAATCTGCATCTTCATACATTTCATTGAGAGGATGTAGGTTTGGTAGTGAGAATATGTGAGTGATTTAATTTTTTCTCTTATTCTCTTTTCTGCATGTACGGCAATGATTCAGATGATATTCAGCTTTCAGAAGTGAAGGAATTGCAGCACAACTTCTCCTCTGTTGCTTCCAGATACTGTACATTTCATGTCTCTGTTTGCCTTCTGTTACGCTTTCAGGCCCAGCTGCACTTGTGTCCCTTTCCAAGACTGAGTGCACCTCTGTAGATGTCAGGAATCATGCCTTTACCTCTCCTGGGATGGAATGGAACCTTACAATTCTGCCACTCAGACTAGGGTGTATCTACAGCACCCCGTATACAAAGTGTGCGTATCTAGCAGATCAGCACCTGTGATTCTTTGGTATATCTAGGGTCTAGTGGTCACAGACTCCTGGACAGCCTTCTTACACTAAAGAGCAGAAGGAACAAGCACAAGAGATTTTAAAACAAAACTCTGTGCACGTTTGTCTTACTGAACATTCTACAACCACCTGATCAAGTGCTTATGTCAGTCAAGATTTCCTCAAACAGCTCCCCAGTAACTACTTCTCTTCTGGACAGTCTCTCTCTTTATGCAGCTGGAGGACCTTTGTTTTAGTCTGTTCCTGGGCTGTTCCTAGTCTGTTCTGGCCCTGCTTATCAAAAAGAGTTTGGTAGGTTTTGTAGGAAGTCAAGACAGAATTCTCAAACACAGCAGCTTTGCCATTGTCCCCGCTCAACCTCCACTGTAGGCAGAGGAGCATCTTATTTTGTTGGTCTTCCTTTTTGCTGGTTTTCCTTACAGGCCTCTATGACACTAAACCAAAATAATCCTCCAGTAAACATTTCAATAACCAGGTCAGTGAACTGTATTCTTAAATTGCAGAACAGCTCCACATTCATCACGCATTCTAGTCTGCATTTCCTTTCTGCTCTAGCAGCTGCCAGCAATATCCTAAGGAACCACGATAAAAAGTTTCCACCGGGGATACTGATAGTCCAAGTAATACAATCAGTCAGATGATGACTCTCTAATGTTGGGAAGTTGGTCAGATGAGTAACCTGAAGTCAACTACTACAGGAGAAGTGCAAGAAAGAAAACAACAGAACACTACTGGTCATCACCTACAACCCCCAAGTCAGACCTCTACAGCACATCATCAAGGATCTACAACTTATTCTACATGACAATCCCTCAGTCTCTCAAGCTTTGGGAGACAGACCTCTCCTCGTTTACAGACAGCCCCGCAACCTTAAACAGATACTCACCAGCAACTACAGATCATACAACAGAAACACTAAAGCAGGCACATATCCCTGCAACAAACCACATTGCCAACTTTGCCCACATATCTATACAAAAGACACCATCACAGGACCTAATCAACCCACCTACTCCATCAAGGGCTCATTCACCTGATCATCCACCAATATGATTTATGCCATCATGTGCTGGAAATGCCCCCCTGCCTTATATATTGGACAAACAGGACAGTCGCTGCGCAAAAGAATAAATGGACACAAATCTGACATTAGAAATAACATTCAAAAACCAATAGGGGAACAATTCAGTCTCCCTGCTCACTCTATTGATGACTTGTTAATGGCAGTGCTCAAGCAAATGAATAACAAATCGCAGCTTTAAAGAGAAACTGCAGAATCAGAATTAATATGTAAATTCGACTCCATTGCCTCTGGGTTAAACAGGGACTACAGATTTTTTTTCTCATTACAGCAAGTGATTTGACATCATTTTCTTCTATATGCTGTTCCCCAGTGTTTGAATCCCAACACCTATTTTGATTTGCTGTTACAGTCTGACCTGATCCTATGTCATATATTTCCCTGCATTTAATTTCCTCCCATTCTGTAAGTTTCCCATCTTCAAAGCATCTGAGGAAGTGGGATTTTCTCCCATGAAAGATTATGTGATAAATAAATTTGTTAGTCTTTAAAAGTGTTTGTTTTCTTACTACATAGTTTCATCGATCTACATCTACTTTAGATTTCTTTTTAAATTTATTTCTGGTCATGTGTTCTGTGATAAAGACAGTTCATTCATTTAAATGTTTCATGCTTGGCACTGTCTCAACCTAAATGAGTTTTATTCCTCCCCTCTTCCCTCCTGTTTTATCGTTAATGAGCTGGAATGGTTCCTGGAGGCCTCCTCATTAGTTACATTTTGATATGTAGTGAAGCTGGGGACTCAGGCTATTAGTTCTTGTTATGTACTATATAGTTCCCATTTTATACACAAAGGCCTGGCTAGAACCATCTGTCTCTTGGATAACAAGAACATCTAAAAACAGAAGTTGTTTGGTAAGGGTCCATTAAACAGAAGCTTTTCTTTGATTATTTGTGTGCCAACTACACATTTTCGTCCGCTTGTGGCAACAGATGCTCAGCGCGTTAAGTGCTTATTTCAGCAGACACTTAGAAGGAAATACTCCTTTTACCATCTTATCCATTGGCGCAACAGCGTAGTTTACAACTAGAGCTCTTGTTCTCCTATCTGTTTGTGCTTCTGCCTCTCTGAAGAGATCATTCTTCAGTAGTCCCATCTTTGGGAGCTGGCTCCCTAGACTTAGATCATGAACCCCAAAGACAGCAGTACTAAGGTACAGCTCAAACCAGGTTCCCTACATGCCATTGTCTGTGGGATATAAATCCAATCCAGGCCATCAGTAATACAGGAGAGGATGCACCCCTAAAATAAGCCAATACCAAATTAAATTATTAAAAAAGCTGCAGAGTAAAAGTAGAAAAGGTGTAGGCAGAAAAAATAGCCTCCAGCCTCCAAGGAGCAGTAGTTAGGCCATTGAGAATCGTATTTGACTTGGACTGTCAAAGAGGAAGAAGGAAGTAGTTTTCCCTTCTTTACAGATAGCATCTCCCATGATTCTCACGCTTGCACAGCGAGAGGCTTGAGGGCTCTCTCATAGAAAGGTGACTACAGGGCTCTGGGAGCACGGGTGAAGGAGTTCGGTGCACAGGTGGTGTTCTCCTCGATCCTTCTGGTCAAGGGTAGGGGCCCAAGAAGAGACAGATGCATCCTGGAGGTGAATGCCTGCCTGCGGAGATGGTGTTACCAGGAGGGCTTTGGCTTCCTCGACCATGGGGTGCTGTTTCAGGAAGAAGGACTGCTAGGCAGAGATGGACTCCACCTACCCAGGAAGGGGAAGAGCGTATTTGGAAGCAGACTGGCTAACCTGGTGAGGAGGGCTTTAAATTAGGTTTGAAGGGAGAAGGTGACCAAAGCCCACAGGTAATTGAAACTGTGGGAAACCTGGGGAAAGGGATGGAACTTGGGGGGTGCTGGGGCTGTAACAGCAGGAATAAAAGAGAGGGTAGTTGGGACTGAGGGGGAACAAATAATTACTTTTTATTTCCTGATGAAGTCATAATACCTCAGGCGAGTGGGGAAGGAGGACACCGGGAGAAATTGCAAGGAGGAAGATGCGACAGAAGGGAGAATCGACAGGGCAAAGTTGGGCAATCGGCCCGGTATCTTAGGTGCCTGTACACAAATGCGAGGAGCCTGGGAAACAAGGAACTATGATATAATTGGAATAACAGAAACATGGTGGGACAACTTGCATGACTGGAGCACTGCCATGGATGGATATAAATTGTTCAGGAAGGACAGGCAGGGAAGAAGGCGGGGAGGAGTAGCATTATATGTAAAAGAGCTGTATGACTGCTCGGAGCTCCACTATGAAAGTGGAAACAAGATGGTTGAAAGTCTGTGGGTTAGGTTTAGGGGAGAATGCAACAAGGGGGATGTTGTGGTGGGTGTCTGCTACAGACCGCCAGACCAGAAAGAAGAGGTGGATGAGGTGTTCTATGGACAACTAACAGAAGTTTCCAGATCATCGCAGGCCCTGGTTCTTATGGGGGACTTCAAATATCCTGACATCTGCTGGGAAGATAATACAGCAGTGCACAGGCAATCCAGGAAGTTTTTGGAGAATATTGAGGACAAATTCCTAGTACAAATGCTGGAGTAACCAACGAGGCGCGTTGCACCTCTAGACCTATTGCTCACAAACAGAGAAGAATTGATCAGGGAAGTAGAAGTAAATGGCAACCTGGGCAGCAGCGACCATGCGATGGTAGAGTTCAGGATCCTGATCAATGGAAGGAAGGAAAGAAGCAGAACGCAGACCCTGGACTTCAGAAAACAGATTTTGGCTCCATTAGGGAGCTGAGGGGCAGGATCCCTTGGGAGGCTGATCTGAAGGGGAAAGGTGTCCAAGACAGCTGGCTGTATTTTAAAGAAACCCTGTTAAAGGCACAGGAAGATAACATTCCGATATGCAGAAAGAACAGCAAATGTGGACGGCGACCAGCGTGGCTTAGCAGGGAACTCTGTGGGGAGCTGAAACATAAAAAGGAAGTTTACAAGAAGTGGAAGCTTGGACAGATGACAAGGGAAGCGTATAAAGATATTGCTCGGGACTGCAGGGATAAAATCAGAAAGGCCAAAGGGCAATTGGAGTTGCAGCTAGCAAGAGATGTGAAGGGTAACAGAAAGGGGTTCTATAAGTATATCAGCAACAAGAAAAGGATCAGAGGTGGTGTAGGTCCCTTACTGAATGGGGCAGGCATCCTTGTGGAGGATGATGCAGAAAAGGCTGAAGTACTCAATGCTTTTTTTACTTCAGTCTTCACTGAGAGGGCCAGCTCCCAGGCTACTACACGGGGTAACACGGAATGGAGAGAAGAGCGGCCCTCAGTGATGGAAAGTCAGGTTAGGGAACACTTAAATAAATTGGATGTGCACAAGTCCGTGGGGCTGGATGAACTGCGTCCGAGGGTCCTGAGGGAGTTGGCGGAAGTGATTGCAGAGCCGCTGGCCATTATCTTTGAGAACTCGTGGCAAACGGGGGTGCTCCTAGAGGATTGGAAAAAGGCAAATATAGTACCTATCTTTAAGAAAGGGAAAAAGGAGGATCTGGGGAACTACAGACCGGTCAGCCTCACCTCAATCTCTGGGAAAATCATGGAGCAGGTCCTCAAAGAATCCATCCTGAAACACTTGGAGGAAAATAGAGTGATCAGGAACAGTCAACATGGATTCACCAAGGGCAAATCATGCCTGACCAACCTGATTTCCTTCTATGATGAGATGACTGGATTTGTGGATGTGGGAAGAGCCGTTGACGTGGTATACCTTGACTTTAGCAAGGCTTTTGATACGGTTTCTCACAGCATTCTCGTCGGCAAGTTAAGGAAGTATGGGCTGGATGAGTGGACCGTAAGGTGGATCGAAAACTGGTTAGATCAACGGGCTCAGCGGGTAGGAATCAATGGCTCGATGTCTGGTTGGCAACCGGTAATGAGTGGAGTGCCCCAAGGGTGGGTCCTGGGGCCGGTTCTATTCAACATCTTCATTAATGATCTTGATGATGGAATAGACTGCGTGCTTAGTAAGTTCGCAGATGACACCAAGTTGGGGGGAATGGTAGATACTCTGGAGGGCAGGAACAGGATCCAGGGAGACTTGGACAAATTGGAACACTGGGCTGAAAGAAACCTCATGAGGTTCAACAAAGACAAGTGCAAAGTCCTGCACTTAGGACAGAAAAATCCCATGCACTGCTACAGGCTGGGGACCAATCGGCTAAGTAGCAGCACTGTAGAAAAGGACCTGGGGGTTAGGGTGGACGGGAAGATGAATATGAGCCAACAGTGTGCCCTTGTTGCCAAAAAGGCCAATGGCATATTAGGCTGCATCAGTAGGAGTATTGCCAGCAGATCGAGGGATGTGATAATTCCCCTCTATTCAACACTGGTCTGGAATACTGTGTCCAGTTTTGGGCTCCCCACTACAGAAAGGATGTGGACAAATTAGAAAGAGTCCAGCGGAGGGCAACAAAAATGATTAGGGGGCTGGGGCACATGACTTATGAGGAGAGACTGAAGGAACTAGGCTTATTTAGTCTACAGAAGAGAAGACTGAGAGGAGATTTGATAGCAACCTTCAACTACTTGAAGAGGTGCTCCAAAGAAGAGGGAGGTAGGCTGTTCTCGATGGTAGCAGAGGACAGAACAAGGAGCAATGGTTTCAAATTACAGCTGGGGAGGTCAAGGTTGGATATTAGGAAAAACTTTCTCACTAGGAGGGTGGTGAAGCATTGGAATGGGCTGTCTAGGGAGGTGGTAGAATCTCCATTTTTGGAGATTTTTAAGGCTCGGTTAGACAAAACCCTGGCTGCGGTGGTTTAGGGGGAGTGGTCCTGCTTTTTAGCAGGGGGTTGGACTAGATGACCTCGTGAGGTCCCTTCCAACCCTATGATTCTATGATAAATTACAGGTAACACTGTGTGAGGAAGTGGCCCTTTGATTTCTTTACCTGTGTGGTTTTTTTCTCTCTAGTTACAGAAGAAATCTCTCCAAGCCTCATGACCACACAATGCAAAGGTTCTCTTCACTCAAAGTTTCACTCTCACGTTTAAGCAGAAGAGGTGCCCAGTTCCCTCTTTCTTCATCCCAGAAAATATGAATCTCAGACTTTTGGAACTCCTGTGCGAGCCAGGAAGGAAAACAACTGGAACACTTCACTACCTGGACAGGGGTATTCTCAATGGTTCATAGGAGGCTTGGTTCATTCTGCCTTTGCTAGCACTGCCCGAAGGGGTCAAAATTGTTTAAGAGCGATGAGAGTTCTCCTGGTTTGGGGCAAAGGAGCTAAGGCCCATGAGAGAGACACCTGGAATACAGTATCTGTGGAGAATAGAAAATCCACTGCACAACATTTAACCATACGCTTATCTTTGAAGTTTCCCTGACTTCTGCCATTAACCTCTGAGTAATTCGGTAAACCACACACTCAAATATATCCATTGCCAGAACTCTTATCTAAACCTTTGACATTTTCCACCTGCACTACAATGACCTTCTACCAGGAGGCCTCCTCCTCTCCCCCTCTTGGAACTATTTAACATGCAGAAGTTATTCATCTACCTTGATCACTGCTCTGATCATGCAACTCCTCACCCACTGGAACCCCTTCACTAACTTCTAGTCCAGTATTACAATACACCAACTACTTATTCTCATTTTCTTATTCTCATAGTCTGCACAGCACTACCCTGTCTACATACTCTAGCTTGTGTAATATATACTGTCAACTTCTTCCATCTCTCTAAAGCCCTTAACTAACTTCTCTGACTCAATCATCTGCTCTTATCAAGCTGCTTCTCATTCCTTCATGAATGATGCAAACCACTTCATTGTATTAATTATTCCCTCTCAATTTCCAAAGGTGCAGTTCTTTGAACCTCCCTTCCACCAGAAGTCCCTGCTCTCAACCCTCACTTCACATACATCACACTACATGCTTTCATTATGTTACAATGGTAAGCTGTTTAATCAAAAATAAGACAGATAATGGAACTTTAAAACAGTGTATTTGGTTAAATAAACCACGTTGTTTTACATTTGATAGATCCCTTTCTTTGTCCTGTGTTTGCTCGAATTTTACACTCCAATCGCTATGAGGTGGTAATATATGTATTGACACCAACTACACTTTTAAGTAATAAATAGCATGGTGATTCAGCAGAATCCTTACCCATTGCATCATTACCTAATTTACCCCATTTATATTTTCCTATTTACTCTTATATATCCTCTACTTAATGAAGCCAATGACAAAAATCACAAGGGTATGTTGACTGAGTTTGACTATGCCACAGAGCATGCCCAGTTTTCTAGCACATAAGTTACAGAACAGCTGGTGTATACTGTGAAGTGTTTAAAATTAATTTTGCAAACCTTAACAAGTTTAAAACTTGAGGCACACTATTAAAAATTTGTCTTGCCACAAAATTTACCCTCCCAGAAGTATTTACAGTATTCCTCATAATTTGAATGTTGAAAATGAAATCCATAGCAGATCAATATTTTAAATTGTGATATAAAAATGTATTGTTAATTCTTAACTGTTATCCACAGTTGAACTAAAATAGGTGACAAATACAGTAAACAGGTTTTAGGACTTTAATACCTTTATTGGGAAATGTTTGTTTATTAATAAATGTCAATGTAACACGAGGATACGAATCACTCTATAAACAAGTCATTTCTCTCAGATGACTTGTGAAGGCACACAGTAAAGATCCTAAGTCTGGGGGGTGGGGATCTCATAGTGGACAGATATTTCCTTGTCTACTGACAACCCAAATTTAAAGTTAACTTTGGGCTCTGTCCTAGCAGATAAAGTTTCAACTACTAGGCTGTTTTTTTCCCCAATATTCGCAATACTATTCACAGTTGTGGTATGCATTACACTTGATAGCATTTGCAGGATGTAGCTCTTCACTGGTAAAAACATGCAAGACACATACTTGCTTGGGTTTTGTTTTTATTTGTTTTGTTTTTTGTTGTTTAGAGTAAATGTTTCTCTTCAATCCCAAATACGTTTCAACATTTAAGAAAACAAAAAATCCTTTCTTTTGATTAAGTATAGCTGTTATGCTCTCATACTCAGTGTGTATGTTTTACAGATCAAAATTAAAGTTTCTGAATGGGGCAGCAAATCCTTGCTGACCTTTTAACAAAGGGGGGTATTTTCTAAAAGATATGCTCTAGTAATTATTTTGGGAAAGTGTTATGCATTATACTGGAGGTGAGACTCAGCGCTGTCCCGTGGCGGGAGCGGGGCCCGGGGCCAATTGGCCAAAGCAGGGCCCCAGCCCCATGCTGGAGGGGAGCGTGGCGCCTGCTCTGCCTCCCAGGGGGCTGGCCCTGGGCCGGGACGCCGAGGCTGCCGTCCACGGGACGGGGGAGGAAGTCGGAGCCTGTTCCGGTTCCAGCCCCAGTAGGAGCCGAAGGCCGCCTGTGTGGAGGGATGGAGCCGGAGCCGGCTGCGGGGGAGGGAGCCGGCCGTGTGGGGCAGGCTGGCCCAGAGGCTGGGCCCCATGTGCTCTGCCCTTGGGCCCGCCTGCTCTGCCCTGGGGGGTGGAGAGGGCCAGCTCAGGGGCCAGGCATAGCCCTCCTCCCCCACCCCGCCCACCCCACTGCCTTCGGCTGGGTGCCAAAGGCAGCGGGGCGACCATGGGAGCAGGGGCTGTGGTGCACGACAGCGGGAGTGGGACAGCGCAGGGCCCACGTACCTACGGGGCCCGGGGCGATCGCCCCATTTGCACCCCCAGGGACGGCCCTGGTGAGACTATATGATCACAACGGACCCTTCTTGCTTCAGAAGCAATGGTATAAAAGTTACCGTAGAGTAGTTATTCGTTTAGAGCAGAAAATACTACATTAACTTCAAATTACATTGGACCGGGCCTTGTCCAGAAGGGGAAGGATAGTCAAATTACATTGCAGCCATAGCGATTAGATCTGCAGAGGGGTTAGAGCTACCAACATCCTTCTGCTTTTAAAAGGGAAATGAGCTATCAGCAGGTCATGCTCTGCTAGGCCTCTGGAACCTTCTTTCCCCTAGGGATGGTCTAGCTCATAATACTGGATTATGCAGCATACCCTTCGCTCATATTTTATGCCATGTCTTTTGGGGATTAGGATGAGATGTCAGACTTGGTATCAGTGCGTGGTGGGTACATTTTAAGTCAGAGTTTTCAGACTTTTTTTTCCCTTGGGACCCAGTTGGAAATCATCATTTATGCTTGTGACCCTACAATTACATCTTTGAGCAACGCATTCCAGTCTTTCACTGGCAACAGCAGGGAGCGCTGTGACCCAGCACCCCAGTGTCTGCGACCCAGTACCTGGTCCTGACCTGTGGTTTGAAAACCACTGTTCTAAGTGGTTTATTTTTGTTATATTGGTGAAAATTTGTTGCTGGATTTGTCTGTTTGATTTTTCAAAAATAAGTATTAAAGGCAGTTACAGTCTCATAGCTAATTTATTTTTACTTGTTATAAACCTAGATAAGAGGGAAATTAAGTTTTCTTACCAGTAATTGTTCTCCTAGCCACTATTCTGGACATGAATAGCTTAGATCTGCTCACTACACCACAGTGGAGGCAATTTTTTCTCCCACCCTCCCTTTCCTTCCTTCTTTGAATTCAGTCTCTCTATGCTGGACTGAAACAGGACAGTAATCCACTCTGAGGAGAAAGCTTCCAAAGATGAAACTACATACATTAGTAGAGCACTGCAGTAAGGCCATTGCAGATGATGGGATCATAAGAAAGAAAGGTGTAACATCACACTGAATTTTATCAGGACATTAATACAGAGGGACGGTTTGTCCAGACCAATGGATGGCCTCCATCATAAGAATTTTTTTTTTTAAAGCTACAGAAAGGAGAAGTACAGTGGAACCTGGATTATCCGGTCCTCAATTAACCGTGCATTCGGTTAACCGGGATCGCGGAAACATGGGGGGATCGGGTGGCCGCAGAAGCTCCGCCGGAGCTTCTGCGGCCATCCGAACCCCTGGACTGTGCTGGGGGGCCGGCTCCGATTTGAGCCAGCCCCCCAGCTCAGCTCCCGGGCTCGGCTCTCAGCAGGAGCCGCGGCGTTAAGCCGCCGCAGCTCCTGATGACAGCTGGGGGATCGGGTGGCCGCAGAAGCTCCGGCGGGGGACTTGGACTGTGGACTGTGCTGGGGGGCCTGTACTGGGGGGCCGGCTCGAATCGGAGCCGGCCCCCCAGCACAGTCGAGGGGTTTGGGTGGCTGCAGAAGCTCCGCCGGAGCTTCTGCAGCCATCCGATTCCCCCAGCTGGTTGGCTATCAGCAGAAGCTGCGGCGCTTCGATTATCCGTGGTTTTTGATTATCCGGATGACAGGCGCCGGTCATTAACCCGGATAATCGAGGTTCTACTGTAATTAATTCTCTCTCACACATGGGTATTCATTGCTAGATGTTACGTATGAGAATGTCGCATACAAGAAGTGGTGTGAACTAACTTCTAAGGAAGAAGCAAACATACATTTCTCTACATGAAATAGAAAGTTTTATTTTGTGATTTTTAAAATTATTTGCTCGGTGTAAAGCCTGGAGGACCAAAGGCTGCATCTGCCAAGGTCAAGATACCAGTCTTGTGCTGGATGAAGGAAATGCAGATCCCAAGCGGCCACATTATTAATCTCATGGAACAAAAAGTCTGTTTCTCACCCCATGCTGTAGAGGAAGTCTTGATATCTACTTTGACAACAGGAGGACTCTTGCTGGATAGTGCACATTTGATTTGATCCATTGAGAGACTGAGCATTGGAAGGGAATAACTACTGGAGACAGTATTTTTTCCTCTTAAAATGTCCTTTAAGAATAGAATACCTGATTTTTTTCATCTTTTGATTGTGTATACATAGACTTTAAAGTCCGTATCAAATCTCAGGTATAATCAGGGATTAACATAAGTGTACTTGGGTACTCAGGAGCACCTAACCTTTCAAAAAACATACTGAAAACTTCCACCAAAGGCTCACATGCATACCAGCATACCTTGCACAGCCCCAGGCTTATCCACCTTGCCCAAAACCATGCCCCCCCCCCAACATGCTCCCAGCTCTTGCTGCTGGTGGCCCAGCTCCCGGGGTGGACCCAGCTGCCGGCCCCTGCTGCTGCCTCCAGACCCAGGTGAAATCCAGCCCCTGCTGCCTCTGGCCCTGGACCGGATCCAGCTCCCATGCTGGCCCCAGCTCCCAGACTGGATCTGGAGCCTGGTCTCTGCTACCACCACCACCTGATGGCCCCAAGCCAGTTCCTGTCTTTGGCCCTGTCAGTCCCAGGTCCCAGACCAGATCCTGCTGTCCCTGGCCAGGGACAGATGCTGTGACCAGCCTCCCCCCCTGCACCCACCCACTGGGTTGGGGCCAGCCACTGCAGGCCCTGACCCAGGGCAGCCGCTGCCCCCCATCACCTGCCTGAGAGGAGGGATTTAACTTTCCATCTTCTTCTCCTCCTCTGCATCGCTTGCCTCGGGTACATGCTGCAGAACAGGTGACTTAAAAGAGCTGGTGTACCTTTGTGCACCTGCACTGCTGGGTTGGGACTCAGGGCACTGGCTTGGACACTCTGGGCTCGAGCCTCCTGGGCTCAGCACCAGCGACGCACCTGGAATAAACCCTGAGGCCTGTCTGTGTTTGAGGCCCAACCCAGAGCCACTGTAAGAGAGACGCTGAGTGATGCCCAGGCAGGGGGTGGTGGTGGTGCTGAGGTTGCCCTGTCCCAGCTGGAGCTGGGCTGCAGGGGACCAGCAGCTGCCGCACACTGGGTAATTGCAGGCAAGGAGAAGTGCGGGGGGTGGGGGGATTTGCATTCCCCCAGCCTCACATCTCCCCCTGAAGATACAGAGACCACTCTCCCCAGGGCAGATGGGGGTGGGACCAGAACTCCTCCTGCCCTGTGGGGGGTGCGGTGCGAGGCATGAGGGGGCACAAATGTGACATCTGGTATTCATTGGGGAACCTGATCAGAAAAATTATGTCAACCCCTAAATACTGCTGGTTTTCTAATGACATCCAGGTTTAAGGCAAAATTACAGGAGAGGGGGTTTTGGAATCCATCCCCACCCCCTTTCTGGTTGTGATCAGAGTGAGGAACTGCACAGAGTATCCTCTTTTTGAAGACATGGCTCTTTAATTCAGTGTTTCTCAACAACCGATCCATGGACCGGCACTGCTCCCCGAGATCTCCCCAACTCAATTTCGGAAGGCAGCAAGCTAGTCCTTGGTGAAAAACACTGTACTGAGGAGACTACTTTGCTGGGTTACTGATGACAGACATTGGGAGATGCAGAGAAGTGTCAGTTTGCAGTAAGACTCTCCTAGGGAGTGGAAAGGAATGCAGCACCAGCCTACAGGACCTCAGGCTTTGCTACAAGGAATTCTAAATTATGAGACTCTCCCAGAAGTTTGAGAAAGGAAAGCTTACGCAAGCTTTCTGCCATGGAGAGTGGTGAGTCTAAAGCTGCTTTCTTGGGTCAAAAGAGCATTTTGGAGCCAACATGCAATTCAGGAAAGAAAGAGAAAGGAAGGTGGAGTGGGGGAAGTCCAAGAAGTCTCCATTGCAGTGGACAGAGCAGGTCTAACCTATGACTAACATACCAATATCTAGACCAGTGGATGCCCACATTTTAAAAAAAAATTAAAACAAAACCAAGCAATATTTATAGTATATGTGCAGCATAATACAAGCAGTGCATTTACAAATATGATTAAGGAAGTTCTTTAAATTTAAAAGTGTGATTTAAAAGACAAACAGGAAAGGGTTAGAATGCATAAAGAAAACAGCCTGTGATACAACTCTCTGCCCTTAAATAACTGTGTACTATCTACCTACAATGTAAGGGATCTGCCTACTTGCACGTCTACCGAGCTTTTAAGCTTTGTATAAATCATTAATAGGTTCAAATTAAAAAGTAATTAATTAATTAATTACAGTTTAAAAGCAGTTTCAAATACTGTGCTGGAATGACAGGAGACAAGCCTGCTGAGTGTCTCTGTGTTAAGTTCAGAAGCGAAAGCCCAAGGGTTTTGTTGTGGTAGGAGTCTGCTATAAATCACCAGGCCAGGAAGATAATGGAGATGAGGCTTTCTTCACATAACTAACAGAAATTTCCAGATCACAGGCCTTGGTTCTTATAGGGGACCTCAATTATCCTGGCATCTGGTGGGAGAGCAATACCAACCAGGGGCCATACTCCTCCTGACCTGCTGCTCACAAACCAGGAAGAATTGGATGGGGAAGAAGCAGATGGCAACCCAGGGCAGCAGTGACTATGAGGAATTTGAATTCAAGATCCTGACAAAAGGAAGCAAGGAGAGCAGCAAAACATGGACCTTGGACTTTAGAAAAGCAGATTGATTCCCTCAGGGAACAGATCAGCAGGATCGCCTGGGAGGCTAATATGAAACGGTAAGGACTCCGGGAATGTTGGCTGTACTTTAAAGAAACCTTATCAAGGGCACAGGAACAAACCATCCTGATGTGCCAAAAATATAGCAAATATAGCAGGCAACCAGTTGGGTTAATAGAGAAATCTTTGGTGAGCTTAACCACAAAAAATGGAAGCCTTATAAGAAGTCGAAGCTTGGACAGATGACTAGTGAGGAGCATAAAGATATTGCTTGAGTATGCAGGGGTGAAATCAGAAAGGCCAAAGCACAAATGGAGTTGAAGGTAGAAGGGAATGTGAAAGGTATCAAGAAGGATATCTACAGGTATGTTAGCAACAAGAAGGTGATCACGGAAAATGATGAATAAGGGAGGCAACCTAGTGACTGATGCAGAAAAAGCTGACATACTCAATGCTTTTTTTGTCCTTATCTTCAGACAAAGTCAGACTACCAGCACTGGGCATCATAGTACGGGAATGAAGTGAGCAAGTCTCAGTGATGAAAGAGCAAACGGGTTAAGAATTATTTAGAAAAGCTGGACATGTATAAGTCCAAGGAGTCGGATGCAATTCATCTGATGGTGCTGAAGGCCGATATGATTTCAGAGCGATTGGCCATTATCTTTGAAAACGAATGGCAATCAGAGGAAGTCCTGGATGATTAAAAAAAGGAAATATAGTGACTTTGTAAAAAGGGGGGGAGGGGGGGAGAATCTGAAGAACTGCCAGTGGAGAACAGTGAAAGTGATTAGGAGGCTAGGGCATATGATTTATGAGGAAAGGTTGAGGGAACTAGGCTTGTTTAATCTGCAAAAGAGAAGAATGAGAGGGGATTTGGTAGCAGCCTTCAACTACCTGAAGGGGGATTCCAAAGAGGATGGAGCTAGGCTATTCACAGTGGTATTAAATGACAGAACGAGAAGCAATGGTCTCAAGTTGCAGTGGGGGAGTATGAGTTGGATATTATGAAAAAAAAAACCGAACGTTTTCACTAGCAGAGTGGTGAAGCATTGGAATCGATTACAGAAGAAGGTGGTGGAATCTCCATCCTTAGAGGTTTTTAAGGCCTGGCTTGACAAAGCCCTGGCTGGGATGATTTATTTGGTGTTAATCCTGCGTTGAGCAGGGCATTGAACTAGATCACTTCCTGAGGTGCCTTCCAACCCTAATATTCCATGAGTCTATTGAGATGTCATTACCAATAGAAAAATTATTGCATCATGGTTCAAACACACTGATGATTATAGATAATTAAAACCAAATTATGCTTATCAAAGTAAATGAACACAAGGACCTTGCAATGTGATATTTATATATATATATTTTTATAACCCTAAAGAAGGGTTAGGCCAACCTAAGCACGCTTAAGTCGACCTAATAGGTGGTTCTTATTAAGTTGACTTAAGCGTTCATTAAGTCAACTTAAGGAATTTCTTAAGTAGACTTAATGAAAGCCTAGTGTGGACGCGGCTTAATTTAAGTCGATTTAAGCCTCCTTAAGTCAACTTAAACTGCCAGTGTAGACGTAGACTTTCATATTAGCAGACTAAAGAGAAATCCTCTGACAAGCTAACACAGCATAGCAGCTGACAAACAGGAATTTAGCACACAAATTCATATGTTTTGTTAATGGCAAACAAAAGCAAAGGATGCATGCAGACAAGACAGTTCTATACTCAAATATGTAAATTTCATTCGCCATTAAATTTAGTGAATTTTGCTTTTTTTAAAATTTTCAAATAAAATGAATAGATTCTGCAAAGGCTAGATTCATATTTAACCATTTTTCATTTCCATCAAATTTGGCATAATGGAAACCTGCTGCCCTCCTTCTCAGAAAGCCAGCTATATGCCCTGATATTTATTACATAGCAAAGAAGTGCTGTTGAGGAAAGTTATAGCAGAAAACACTCATTGCTTTCAAGATCTCATTTTTGAGGGGTGGAAAAATGGGACAAATTCAGTGTAAACTGACATTTAAGACAGAGTGATATAAACACATGCTATCACTTTGGCCTAGATTCGCAAAGTCACTTAAACAATTTTTAGGTGACTGGGGTTAAAGAATTCCAGATACATCCTCTGATTCAGTAAGTCCGAGTTAGGTACCTAGGCTCTGGGCATAATGAATGTATAGAGGCAGGTGCCCAAGGCAGGGCCAGCTCAAGGGGGTTTGGCACCCTAGGCAAATTATAATTTTGGTGCCTCCTCTCCCACGTTATAAGAAATGATATATGTAAAAATTCTCTTCTATCTCATTTGGTGCCCTTAAAGCCTGGCGCCCTAGGCAACAGCCTAGTTCACCCATATGGTTGGGCTGGCCCTGATCCAAGGGCATTGCTTCACTGCTGCGCTAAATCGGTGCCACTGCTATGGATACAGCAACATTGATCTAGCCGGAGGTCCGGCTAAGATGCACTAAACTGATGGAGAGCGCTGTCCACAGGCTGGATGCTTGTGCTCCTCTCCCCCTCCCCCATTGGGGAAGTACCCAGCTTGGGGATGGGCTGGTGCTCAACACTGGGGGCAGGGGAGTCCAGTGCCCGCAGACTGACTAGCCCTGGAGCCGGGACGGGCTGGCACTTGGTGTTGGGAGGGGTATCCCAGGACTGCCAGAGCAGACCAGCCAGCCTGGGGGCAGGGTAGACATCCCAAAGATGGGTGGTGGCAGCACTCCAGGAGCAGGGACTTCCTCCCTGGAAGTGCTATCAGGCCAGCATGGGGGCAGGGCAGCACACCATCCACTGGGGCATTGCATCAGGCTAGTAGCGTTGCTCCAGGGCCAGGGCTGGGTGCATTGTTGGGCCCCTACACCAGGGCCTCCCAGTGGGACTTGGCATTTCATGACTGGCCAGGCCAGTCTGAGCTACAGGGCCTGGCCAGTGCAGTGTGCGCTGATGTGCTGGCAGCACTCAGGCCGGGGCTGGATTTTTGTGGGGCAGTGGGGTCCCCCTTTAGGCAAGGGATGCAGCCTCTAAAGCCCTGGCATTAAGCAGGCCCATAGCGTACCGCATTCCAGGTGCACATTCTCTAGCGACTAGGTTCAAAAATGGTTATGAGAGAGGGCCTCCTTTTCCACACTCTTGGCTGTTTTGTGTGAACTCACCTGAGGGGCCCAAATCAGAGCTCCTCACGCAAGTTACGGGGCTGAATGTCTTTCTTCCCCGCTTTGTGAATTACATTAGGGTTTTTGCAGGAGACGGACACCTAGATCCCTAGAAAGATACGACCTCATGCATGATCCGCTGAAGAAACATAAGGATCGAGAACTTTTTACTGCAAAAGTTTAGCTTTTGGGTGAGTTTAGGGTTCAGTAGGAGTTTTTTGTCAGTGCTGCTGAAATTGGGTCTTTAGGCACTTAAGTACCTTTATAAACCCAGCCCTTTGTCTTTTCACAGTACTATAGCAGATGCATGATGCAACACACCAACTTCAAATATAAATAAGGCTATGCCAGACTGTGACAATAGCTTTGTACTTTTTGAAATGCTGAAGAATATTAGAAAAAAGTAATAAGACCACTGAAGATTTACATGGCAAATAGTGTACACAATCCATCAATAGTTTGAGGGCCTCAGTCCGGAAAGAATGTGCAGTTTATGAAACTATTTGCAATTTTCTTGGTTAAATTGGAGCTTCAGTAAAACAATCTTTGACACAAGCTGCTTAAAGCTCCTGACGGAGTGCACATGGGTTCTTTTCTTTGGTAAGATTCATTTTCTAGAAGAAGGAAGATCTGAGTGAGTTACAGAGCAATTTTTTTTTTAAAAAAAAAGACAAATCACAAAACTGCAGAGTTGTATTAATTTCTCCATGGCTAGGGTTAGCTAAGTATTTCCATTAGAAATATCCATTTCAACACACCTGATCATCTTTCTTACGATTAATTTCTCTCTTCAAATTGGAATTTTATGTGATTGGTTTCTTGGCAAAGTTCTACATTAATCAGGCAAGGCATTTTAATGCTTGCAGAAAGTTCTGGTATCTTCTCTAATTTTGTCCTTTTCTTTCTGCTTTTCCAGAAAACCTCCCCCACAGCTTCTGACATCAACATCAGAAAGTTCAGTCGGGCTCAGCAACACTGGCTGCTTAATAAAGAAAACTGAAGCAGCCACAGAAGGTCAGCCAGGATAGCAAGAAGAGAGAGAGATCGCATGCATAGCCAAGGCTCACATACTGTCAAAACAATCTTCCAGCCCCCAGAAAAGACCCAAAGCCAGGTGACAGAGTAGATATAGAGAGGTCAATTGACCATTCCATTCTTTATGTGCCATCTGGCTCCTGTATGTGCCAAAAGCAGAGTTCTGGCTTCTTCTAATGGAGAATAGCAATCTCCCCCTTCAGCGTCAGGTCAACTTCCCTCAATCCCATTCACCTTGCCAACAAGCTATGTGTTCCGGCAGCCCACACCTCCTTGCTAGCTGTGTAGTTGAAGCTGAACAGTGGGCTGGGGGAGATGTGGGATGTCAGACAGATTCTGAGCTTACACTAAAGCACATGCAGCCTGAGTTTTCACAGAAGGTGGTGGATACCTCAGTTTGATGCAGAATATAGCGCATTGAGTACAGCATGTGCAAATTCAAGAAGTCACTAGGCTTCAGCCGAACCATAAGATGGTATGAGACAGCTGAACTGTGAGATGTCTGAGTGGGGTAATAGGTGCTGGTATGTCACAAGAAATGGCTAGCAGGCCTGCGAGGGCTAGCTGATGATCATAAAGAATCAATGGGAATGTGGAGAAAGAAGTTGGGAGTTGCAGATAAGAGTAGAGGATTCCTGGAACATTGTGGCATCTAGTAAAGAGGAAGTAAGAAAAATAATGTACCCATAAGCTCTGGCCTATTTTCACTACTGATGGCACTTGCCACATCTAAAACATCAGACAAGAACTCGAAAAAAATTGCAAGTACACATTTTTCTCAAACATATACATTTCTCTAGATGGACCAAAGAATACACCTAAAAATCTGATTTTAAGCTTGGTTATCAAGCTGAAACTATTATACCATAAAAGATTGTGTAAGAGACCTCATTTCCCCTCAGTATAATGGACCTGAAATGGATAATATGCCATCAGAAGGAAGATAGAAAATAGCTTTTTTTTTTACACTAACAGAATAATCATGATAAAAGGTGTACAGATACTCACTACAATTTCAATAATACCTTGTGGAAGGTTAAAAATTGCCCACTTGGGACTAGTGATGTGTGGAGTACTGCTTTAAAAAAAATATGTTATAACAAAGAAAATACAAGATATTTTGCTCTACCCAGTGAATTCAGTATTGCATAAATTAGTCTAACTTCAGGTATGACTGAAGAATTTAAAATCAAAGACGTACAAGGAACGCAATTTTAGTTGTCCCACACACTGCAAAAAACAGATAAGACATTTAAGGGTGTGGCTTAGCTAGACTGCAACTTTATTAACCGGGCTGGGGAGTTTCTGACACTAACTCATTCAGTTTGGTTCATCCTCTTTTGTAATCTGTATCCCTTGGTGAAGGGCTGTCCTCAATCCCCTGCCTCATTCCATCTGGTTCTACCACTGCTGGGCTCCCACCACATCCCTTTGTACAAAGAGTTAAAGGGGAAGGGAAAAGAGGGGTGTCTCCTTGCTGTACCAGAAACGTGGCACCCCAAATCCATTCACCTAACCCACTTTCAGTTCCATTTGGAGGCATTTTACATCCTCTCGAATGATTAACTGTTCTGGACACTTACCCCAAAAAAGATGATAGTAGTTTGCTTCGGTGCTTTCCCCTGCCCCTGCCAGATGCCCAGCTTATTAATAAATCTTTTCCCTAATAGCAGCCAGAATAACATCTGCTTCCTCATCCAATAGGTGTGCTTAGGTGCTGCAATTATTAGCCTTTCCCATTTGCATAGTTTAACCACCTGTCAATTTACCCTTCTTCCAGCCTGGACCTCTCACACAGATGTGGTGGCTCCGCTGCAGCATCTCAAGCCAACTTATGTTTAACCTTAGGAAAGGAGCGGGCTCCACACCCTAGCTCTACTCCTTTACTAAGTCCCCAAATTGTTCCCCTGGTGTATACTGAGCCATTCACATAGTCCCTCCCCTAGCCAGCAATTGTAAGAGAGCATCTGCTTACTATCTTTGACAACTCAAATGTTGCCTCACAGCCAAGGCCCAGCTGTGATTTCCAGGAGAACTGTTCGCTCGCCTGTGAGTATGCATCTCTAGACACCAACTCCTGTAATTTTTTCTTAAAAGACATAGCAGGAAGAGTTTAGCATATTTATATCAGTGAATCATCCCCAACAGGACACGTCCATGCCTCAGTATGTATTCAGATGCTCTTGCTGGGCTTCCAGTCCAAGCTGCACTATGGGTATAGCCATTACAAGTCTAAACAAATATGATCCCAAATCCCAATGGCAATGCCAGCTGTATACACTGTGACATCTCCTTTCTGAGAATGCCTTCCCCATGAAGGAAGGAAGAAAGAATGGCCAGGCACTAGCAGTAGGCATCTGCACTACGCAAGTCTGTATTGCTTTGGCTGGGAAAATCCTAGGCTAAGTCTACCCTTACTAAAGTTAGTTTGAATTAGTTAATTCGAACTAACTAATTCGAACTAATTTTAGTTAGTTCGAATTAACGTGAGCTTGGCTGGTAACTTGACCCTTGTGATAAAGGCCAGCAGACTCACAGGAGGTATTAGAGTGCCAAAAAGCTGTGTAATGTGAACCTTGCTCCTATTCTGCACACCTTCACCATGTTTGTAACAAGACAAAGGAAAAATAAGACATAAATCATTATGCTAGGTCCTTTCTGCCATTTTCTAATTTTTTCATATGCAGGCAGGGGCTCAAGGGACATCCCAGATACCTTTTTGGTACCTCTTTCAAAAGAGATGTTCACAGAGCTGCCATCCTGAAAGGCACAGGGACTTTCTTTTTAAAATAAATCTTACTTTTTCCTATGCAATGTAAATCCTCTGAGGAGTTTGCAGTCTGGAATCATTTTATCAAGTCTATCCTTTTATTTGATATCCTTAGTCTCACTGACCATCCTTCCCACATTGTGCTCTCCCACGTCTTGGTAGTCTCACAGAAATTCCCAGAATATCTTGAGCACAAGTGCTGATAAGGCCATTCCTGTGATCCCTCTACTGGTCCTGCACCTTGTTGGGGAGGATTCAACAGACCCCCTGCCCTGTTGTAATAGAGATCCTCACCTCCCCCAGGTATTGGACAGACATGAGTATTGTGAGTGCCAATCTAAAAACAAAACAAAAACCAAAAGCCACTACCACCACCTTTGCCTAGCTTCTAACAACCTTTGCCTTCAGTGAAGGCACAGCACAGTTGCTTGCAAAAATAGGGTTTCCAGCTTATCTACCATGCAATCCATTAACCACTATCAGTACTCAGGAAGACACCAGATAAACCAGAGTCATCCATTCAAACCATATTTCAGTACCTGCCTGGTGCTACTTCTGCCATTAGCCTAAATTCCTCTGAATTAGACCATCACATAGGCATAAATGCACTATGTGCCCAATGGACTAATTTGTTATATTTTGAGAGGCTAAATTTCCCTCCAAGTATCTGTCCAACAGCCTGCCTGCACATTTGCTTCCCAGACACGTTCTAACCTCTCTGTGCCACAACCTGCATCATGGCTTCCTTCTGCCACAATGAGATTTATTTATATTGTCCTTTAAATGTTAGCTGTATAGACTTTGAGATGTCCCATTATTGGAGCAGCCACTCTTGTGTAAACCCTACCCTCTAAAAAACTGGTGTTGTTACCTGTTTAGATACCCCTCCACCACCACCACCATCAAGCAGAGGGCGTGATCACATCTTGGCCCCTGAATTCCCTCTCTGAGCTGGATTAAAAGGTGTTTGAGCTGTAAAATTCTGCCCGCTGCAAGGAACTAATTCCTATCACCTGCTGTCACCACCCTAATCCTGCACCTGTTCGTGGCCTGCATGGGGGGAGGGGGGATGTTAATGTTCACATTCACCACTGGAAGGTTGCTTTACAGTCCCACAGTCTGGGAGCTGGGACCCAGGAAATCAGAATCCCATCCTTGGAGGATCACAAGACTTTCATTCCTCTACTGACCTAGACAAAACCTTCCCACCTTTGAGGCTGGGAGGGAGTGGGGATTGTGGTCACAGACTGTTCTATATCTTGTGGGATTTTCTCCCACGGAAGCTCATGCAATAAATAAATGTGTTAGTCTTTAAAAGTGCCACAGGACTCCTTGCTTGTCTTGATATTGATGTTCATGATTGCTAGTCTGACAGATTATCCCAGTATTACAGGTAATGGGATTATGGGAATACTTGTTCAGTATATAGCATTCTAAGAAGATTTTACTAATAATCTGATTACAGGAAGAGTCCTGTACTGCTCAAGATATATATAGTGTGTAGCACACATGCACAGAATCAATCACAATTTTGGGGCCAGAATATTTCTGATATAAATTACAATTTTAGGCACACAAACAGCATAATCTGCTACTATTAGTGGTATCTGGTGCTGGGCACACAGGGCACGTGCTCTGGGTCTGGCGCAGACCCACAGGCTGTGTGCCACTGGTGGCCCAATGTGCCCCCACCTGGACCGGGGATCCAGGGCCTGCCTGGCCACTGCCAGCCCGATCCGACCCCTGCCAGGGCCATGGATCTGGGCCCAATCCAGGCCCCGCCCAACTGCCGCTGGCCAGATCCCCAGCCCCCACCAGGGTCGGGAATCTGGGCCCTGTCTGGCCGCATTGGCCTGATCCGTGGGACGGATTTGTGCCTGGGCCTAAAACCTATTTTGGGGGCAGCAGCATCCCTGGTTACTATGTTCTTAAAGCCCAGGAGAAAATGTTGGATTTTACAAATATAGTACAGCAAGAGGAGCCCTGCATAACAAACCTTTCTGAGCTCTTGAATAAATGTCCTAAGAAAGATGCGGCCATGCTTGATTTCATTTACATCCTGTGTTTGGAACTAAAAGTCAAAGCCTAAAATAATTTTCACTCACCACAAAGCCACTTTGCATCCCTAACATTCAGTATATAAAGAGCCTGGACACGTCTGGATGCTCAGCAAATAAGATAGGAAATTGTGTTAAACATGTCAAACACAATATATGGAGATGTGTGTGGTCATATCAGTTACTCAGCTTGCAGCTGAGATGAGTGTTAATGACACAAGATGAGTGTTAATGACAACTGGCGTTTTCCTTCTCCCATCATTGTGGTTCTTTGCAGTGATTTTTGGAAGCTGCAAGAGGAAAAGGATTTGTGATTACGTCTTATTGATTTATAAAGAGGACTGATAGATTCTCTTTTCTTCTTGCTTTAACATTAGAAGTTGAAGTGCTTAAAGTTCCTGCAATGATTGTAGAACTAATGAACTGGTAACATCGGAAGAGCTAAGAGAGTGGAAGTTGAGCAATTAAGAGTGGAAGGGTCTCAGGCCTTGTTTACAAAGGGGGATTATTTTACACTAACTTTAGTTTGTGTGAATTGATGTGACCTGCATTCACATGACAATTCTTAAAGCGTATTAACTGGCCAGATAATTCACCTCATGTTGAGCTAGGACAGACTAATATTCACGTGGGTGCATGTCCACATCACCCTAGCTTGGCAGTCCTCCAATGGCTATGCCACTCTGCTTGTATTATGCCAGGACCAGCCTGCCTGTTTGCCCTCCAGTGCTCAGGGATCATCCTGGTTGGATGTCATTGCCCTGTTTTAGTGCTGCTGTGAAGTCAGGATTCGTCAGTTTACTGCTGCATTCTCCTGGAAACATACACATTAGATATTGCTATAGCATATAGCACCAGGCCTCATGCAGCTGCCTGGAGCCATGCAGAGGTCCTGGATCGCTCAGGTGAAAGTATAAACAGGTCTTACCAGAAACACTGCAATAAAGGGATGTATGAAACAATGGGGTGGCTGAGAGAGGTCATTCCTGGGACAGTGTGTGGTACTAAAACAAAAGTAAGGAACTCAACAGCCCGTATAAGAAAGCCAGGGCAGAAACAGACTGCAGCAGGGCTCCCTACTATGAGGAGCTGGATAGGATTTCTTTCCCAGCACACTACCACCCAATCCAAAGGTACAGAGGCCAAACAAGAATAAGATGAGTAGAAGATCCCCCTGCAGAGCCAGGATCTCTTTGCACATGGTATCCTCAAGCAAACCCGAAAGACATCCACATGGACACTCAGCCTAACAGTGAGGGGAGGGGACCTCAGCCAGTGTAAGCATCATTTAATTAAATATTTATTATTAATAAGTAATATCAGACACTAGGAAATACAGCTGGGGTTTGTTTGCTTTGGGGGGCCTGATAGATGCAGCCATTTTGGACAGATGGAAGCTAGGACTTTCCCCTCACCTCCTTCACCCCATTGCCGGAGACCCCCTGCCCTCCAATCCTGGCATGGCAGATTCGGATAGTTAAGCCTTATAGTCTAAATATATCTGAGACATGCAATATCATTAAAAAAAATACCACCAAAATTATTTTGCTTCACATTTTGCTCTAAGACTTGCATGAGGTTACATGTATGATAGCATTTTATGAGGTACACTACATAGCACGTTTAGGAGGTGTGCCCACACTTTCAGAGGCCAAGATAAATGACAAGGCTTGTCTCAAGCAGCCCAATAATCCTTTTGGTAGTAAAGCAAAGAAATAAGCCCCAAAACCCAAATTCAATAATCCCATACTAGGCCAACTTTCCTCTTGAGGGCTCTGATAGCCAGCACTGTCTGCAGAAGATCTGGATTGGTTCTTATCTCCAGGAACAAAGGGATATTAAATCGGGTCTTCTTTTGGATCAACCACCTACTAATTTACCCTTTTCCTTTTTCAACTGTCCCTTCATTACCCAACAGTGAATGCAGGTGTAGCAGGGCAGAGCTGACTGGGCTAGCTCAGTGTGGGGTGAATTTATTTGGTCATGGAAGCATCTGTGACTTCATAACATTTCAGAGCCATAGAAATGCATAGAGTTTTTAAGGCCAATTGGCTGATATATATTTCACAGCATTCTAGGAAATACGTGTCACAGCAGAACACTGTACACCAGAACATTCTGAACAGCAATCACTGGGAAACTGGATGTACTTTGTGTGTGTCTTCATTTGAGAGAAAATGGAATTATTAAAGACAAAGAAAGTGCTATATTTTGTCACGAACATTGCACAGAATAGCAGACATCATGCATGCTAGCATAGGTCACAATGCCCTGCCAATCTTGGAAAACGTCTGAAGTGAATAACATCACTGCATATCTTGCTGATTTGCCTTTAGTGTTTTGAGGAGGCCCCTGCTTCCTGCTCACCTGTTTCAGTGAAATGTTCTCCAGGGGAAGGACTGCTTAAAGAAGTGCAAGATGTAATTAGTAACCTACCCCATGGTTCCTTCTTACCCCCATTCTGTGAGCACTCAAAGCCCATTGCTTCATGCAAATCAAGGACACAAATAGCCAGACATGCTGTCCTGTCCCCTAAACCACGCTAGGAGTAAAACGAAGTACAGTGCTATAGGGTCCATAAGCACCGTGGAAGTAAGATGCAAAACAACTTGCCATGGCCAGGCCTCTTGCCAGCCTGGGAAGAAACTTCGGGGATGGCACTCGAATAGTTAATGAAAAAAATAGTTTATCACTGCTACCATGGTGACTGAAATAAGAACAATAATTATTGGTTAATTTACTCAGCTCCCCCAACTCCGGCTCCTGAACTGCTGCAACCCAAAAGAGCAAGGTCTTTATCAATGTCTCAATGCCTGTGTAAGGCGGCTTCCAGCCCCTTACTGAATCTGAGCGGATTGTTTTGCTTGGCTTCCTCAATACAGGGAGAAAGGGGAAGGGCCAAAGAGGAGCCAGGTTCAGGAGACTGACAGAGCCCAAGGCAACAGGGAGAGGCAGCAATTCAAGTCAGCTGAAGGACAGCAGGGCAGGTGGGCTGGCCACTGAGGTTGAGAGTACAGGGCTTGTCCTCTGTATGTCTATCCTGCAGTTAGACACCTGTGGCTGGCCTGTGCCAGCTGACTTGGGCTTGGGGTAAGGGGCTCTTTACGTGCTGTTTGGACGTTGAGGGTCCCAGAGCTCAGGCTACATCCTAATCCCAAAACATACACACTGCAATTAAACAGCCCGTCAGCCTGAGCCCAAAGCAGATGATCTGTCCAGCTGCAAGTTTTTCATTACAAGGTAGACATACCTCGTAGTGTTGGGATTCCCTCTGCGACTTCTTTCCACTTGGCTTCTCAAGAATTCAGTTTAACGCCAAGATTTTGGCACTCGGGTATCTTTACTTGGCATCCAGCTACGCTCTGCTGAGTTGCTCAGACTCAGATGCAGGGGGTGGCGAGGTGGATTCAGAGTACATCAAAACTCCAAAACTACACAGAAACCCTATCCTGCCTCATACGCTGCACATCTCATTGCATTTTGCGTACCTTGCTTCCCACATCTCGGGACTGGCTTGTTTACTTTGCAGGAACTAATCCCTATGTAGCATGCTTGGTCCATGCACTGTCCAGTGTTTGACCTACTCATTATCTCTTCTCTACATTCCTAAATTATCTTGTCCATTGTTATCTTGTCCATCATGTTTCCCTGGGTGTTCTTCCTCTTAGCTAGCTCAGACATGCTGATTTTTTTTAGCCTACTTATCTATTTACTTCTCTTAGCACAAACATCCTGTTTTCAGCCTGATGATTCATTTACCTTCCTAATTCCATCTTCCAAAGAATGAGCCAGCCCCCCCATTTAATTACTCATGTCATGTAGCCCAGAGTCAAAGCAGCTACAGCAGCTAGAATAGTAGTCAGAGCTGGAGATGCATGAGAGGAATCATGGCCTGGTGAGTTTCCCACTCTCTCAGATGGGTCAGGTGTCTTGGTTTAGAGAGACTGGAGAGGAAGAGACAGGTCCTTTTCCCAAAGCCTGTCAAGAAGACATTTAGTGTCAGATCGGGGTAGGGAAGGATGTGGCCTGGAGAACAGGTTCAGTTAGTCACATGGAGTCTCTGCCCAGACTTGCCCATGCAGAGAGTGAGGTGAATACCCAGGAATCCCTATGCAGTCCTTCTTGTGTGATATGAATCTTGCTCAGACAGGCCCAGGAGGGAAAGTCAAAGTGACCTCCGGCAGGGTCTCACATCCTTTGTCACTTGGTTCAGCCAGGGTACTGTGTCTATGGAGAAACTTTTTCTATTATGTTTGGACAAAGTCCCCCAGTTACAGTGTGCTAATCTGAGAGGGAAGAAAGGAAGGACAAAAGGAGGAAATATACCAACAGATGACAGCAGAAGACTGAAAGGGTGTTTTCCTTGAGAACGAGAATGGCAGACCACTGACCAGAGACATGACTCACAGAGCCCTGACATGACATGCGAGAGTATTGACTTGATCTATGACAGTAGTTGGGGGAAGGGGGGAAGTGACATGCAGTAGCAGTTCTTGGAAGCAATATAAAGATGGACTGTTTTACTGGAGAGATGGCTCCTAGCATAGGAGTCTCAACACCACTGATGTCCATAATGGTCCTGGGAGCAAGTTCCCCCTTTCTCATTAGTGAAAAACACAAGTTCCTAAATATCCTAGCTTAGTGGACCTTTCCTGACTACTCTGCAATAATATTGGTGAACCTCCTGGTGTTCAATTAGGCCTTGAACTCAATGGAGAAATATCCATTTCTTTTTATGAACTCTGAGGCCTAATGTGTGAGGCAAAAAGGAGTCCTATCAATTGCCCCAATACAATTTGGGAATTCTAACATGCAAATCCATCAATAATATTCAGAGTGCTGCCAGACTTCATGCCCCCCACCATCCAGAGCAGGCACAAGCTCATTAAACAATTGCTTAGGGCCCCGAGCAGCTCAAAAGGCCCCCCATTTGCTTTTGTATTATGTATTGTGTGCCCTTCCCCAAATATTCCTTCTTAGCGTCCCCAGGGGACTAGCCCCACCTCTGCCATCATCAATACATTTCTAGCAGTGCACACCTCCATCACAGCAGCCAATCTGCCCATGCCCCATTGATTAGCTTTGGACCAGTAGTAATTTGGAATGGTGAGCTTCCAAGATGAATATGGCCACATGATTTTGAATGTTTAGGGGACCTCCTGCCTGGAGCTCAGCTCAGACCTGCAGTGTCAATACGCCAATGTATCAAGAAAAATGGTCTTTTACATCCTAAAATTCTGCAGCCACTATGTTGGCAACCACCAAGGACAGTCTAGACTAGTGACTGGAGCAAAAGTCCACCCTATCAGTTAGAGTTGAATCCAGAGAGGGTGCATCCAGAAGCAAACCAAATATTTAAGCCAATGAGTTAATTGGAGTCACAGTCAGAAGATGGAGCTGCAGGTGGGAACCAAGTATCAGACCTCAGGGAAAAGACTAGGGTTGGAGAAAGACTAAAGACACCAGCGGTCTAGGAAAGCACTGAGCAGCCACTCGACTGCTACTGCTGCTGAGCTTAAGTGTCAGCCTGTTGGCTCCATCAACCAATCAGGTGTCAATTACACAAATTCTATCACAGCCAGCTACTCTTAGGCTATGTCTACACTAGAAAAAGTTAGGTTGACTTTGTTAAGTCAACTTAATAAGGTCAACTTTAAGTCGACTTAAAGCCGACCTTATTAAGTCGACTTAACAAAGTGGACTAAGTTGACATCTTTAAGTTGACTTAGTCCACTTTGTTAAGTCGACCTAACTACCCTTAATTCGACTTAATAAAGTCAATTTAAGGGTTACTCCACGTCCACACCATCCTTAAGTTGACTTAAGTCGACCTAATGGGTGGTTCTTATTAAGTTGACTTAAGGAATTTTTTAAGTTGACTTAATGAAAGTCTGGTGTAGACATGAAGTAATTTAGGTCGACTTAAGGGTCCTTAAGTCAACCTAAATTGCTAGTGTAGACATAGTCTTAGATTGCCAGGAGACGGACTCTGCTTCAGGTTAGGCCCCTGACACAGTACAGGTCATCTTAGGTCTGCATTACCATCCTTTCCCAGTCAATGCTTATGTTTCAAATCTAGAGATGAGTGAAGCTGCTCCAAGAAAAATTCATCCAAAATTAACTGCTCAGTATTTTCTTCTTCCTGCTGATGGTGACGCAGCTGTCAACACTGCTCAGCAGTATAGTGGATATGTCACCAATCCTTGATGCTGTCTTTTAAGGAGTCTCTACTGCCTTTGACTGGCTTTCTTTTAGTCCTGACTGCTAACTAGTTTCTATGGCTGCATTTCTGGAGGCAGTCCAGCACAGGGTTATTCTCTCGTCACTGTCCCAGGCCTTTCTGCCACCTTTTCTGTCTTTGTGCTTTCTCCTTTTATAGCGAGCCTCGTTTCCCCTGTTGGTAGCAGCTGTGAGTCCTACCTCCATGATTGGCAGCTGTGGCAGTTGCATGAGGCATGGTCATGCTGCTTGCCTATAGATAAGGCAGGCTCAGTATGCGGTTTGTAACACCCATTACAGGCTGCCTTCCAAAGCAACAGCAACTGAGCTGTAAGAACTCAAATATTCTCAACTAGCCTCTTTGTATCAGTGTTTATTAGCATTGTGGTGTGGAACAATGTTCTGTCCACTAACGGACAGAAGTCTAAAATGGTGCTGGCTTGCAAAATAGAGATGAATCATGGGATTGTGGGTAAAGAATCATGTGAATTTTTTAGTTTGGCCCTAATTTCCAGAATTCTGGTTGCCTAGAGCTGGCTTCCACCATACATCCCACTGTGCACAGCAAGAAAAGTCCCTGACTGGGTAGAGTTCAATATCAAGGCATACCTTCCCAGAGTGCTGAGTGCTTATTCCAGATTCAGTACCTGCTGTGTAGATTAAGGATGCAGTAGAAAAAAGCTGGTCATATTGTGGGTTATCTAACACACGATAGTGAGAGGGCAAAAATGTAGTGTGAAATAAATTCCTTGTATAGACAAGGCCAAAAATTCTTTTGGCTTGTCCATCCTAGAATAAGAAGTTTTTACAAAAGGTGTTAGTTAACTTTTTAAAACTCTAGCATAGATAGGGCAAGTTGGTCCTTAACGTCAGCTGCAGTTCAAAAGCTTTTCAATGAGTTGAGTAAAATAAGAGCCAATCCAAATTTCTACTGAATATCCATGTTTACAAAAGACTGATTAATTATTTTAATTTTTAAAAAGTGTGCTTTTTAGTTAGAGCAAAATAACACAGGAGAAAAAAATTATGCAGCCTTTCTGATCAGAGCAAGTTAAAAATTCTTAACCATTATAATAAAACAAAGGAGAAAATGTGCAAAAAGTCTAACTTCAATATCACACCAAGGTAAGTGTATTCAAATACTAACCGGGGAAATAAAAAGAGACTCTCCCAAGACATTTAGGCTATGTCTACACTTACAAATGCTATTCGAATTAAGTTAATTCGAACTAACCATGGCCACCCTAGAAATCAAAGTCGAATTAGCCAGCATTTGCTAGTTCGATTTAGAGAGGATGCAGGAACTTCCGTTTGCCGGTTAGTTCGAACTAATCAGTTAGTTTGAACTAACATGGCCACATTGGATTAGTTCGAATTAACGGATCAAATTAACCGTTAATTCGAACTAAGTGATCGAATGTATTAGTTTGAATTAAGGAAGCCCTTAATTCAAACCAATGAAAGCCTAGTGTGGACCAGGCTTAAGTTAGTTCCAATTAAGCTTCCTTAATTCGAACTAACTTGCAAGTGTAAACATAGCCTTAGTTATTTGTTTTTCTTTGCACATGCTTATTTTGATCTTTTTATTAGCATGGTTTTAAAGCTTTCTATAAACACAGAGAGCATCTTAAGAAAGACAGAAAAAGTGTAATAATATACATTATCTATTGTATGAAAATCAAAAGGAAAAGAAAAAAGGACAAATTATAGCAAAGTGAGTTTTACATGCTGAGGTAAGAGGAAACGGAGAAGAAATGGTGATTTCCACTGCGTCTTCATTGTTAGAGATCATCCAGTCAAGAGGAAAAGCTCTTCCTTCTTCTCCAGTTTCTGCATCAGTTTCTGAACAAGGACTGACAGTGGGAGAATATTACAGGATATATCCGTGGTTTCTGTGTCAATGTATCCAGGAGCCTTGTGCTTGTTTATATATCCCACAGGCGGAATGCCAATGAGTGTGTGCACCTCCAAAACCCTGACATAGCAGAGGCTGATAAACCTACGGTCAAGTCCATTATGTTGTTTCCTTCTAAAAATAACTCAGTTCGCCTGGGAGGAAAAAACACAGCAACCTGACACCAATTTGCATGAATTCTAGTTTCAAAGCTTTCAGCATCTGTCTTTGCCTGGCCAGAAACAGATGAAGTGTTTTGTTGAAAAACAACACTTACTTTTACCGTCCTGATTAACCTGGTCATTACAGTGCCTAGAAGAAAGACCAGCCAGCCATAATAGTTCTACATTTGACAGACATTAATGGACTATTAACAACCATTGATAAAATCTCAGGATGTTGATGTGCAACTGAAAGTCATTTTCTCATCAGTACACAAAGGAGTTCAAATTTAATTTCCAAAAGCAACTCCAATAAGTCATGAATATCCTTAGTTGTTTCCAATCCTGCTGAATGCCAAGGGCCATTAACTTCTTTGACTTAATTTTCCATATGTTCTTCTATTCTGATGTGTTGCATTCTCCCATGTTTATTCTTTTTAAGAATATCTACGTCCATTCACTGCATCACACTGTAACCTGATGATTTTTCAAACTTTCTTCCTTTTATTTTTTATTTCCAGTGGGCCATCTAAATCTGTTCCCCACAGTATAAATGGATCCCACACACGAATTCCCAGCAGCAGGCATAGCTGCTATGCATGAGGAAGACTGAACAGCTGACACAATGGACCTTTGCCAGGTACAAAGAACAATAAAGTACTGTGTCCACAGTCAACCCTGTTCTGGAGATGATGTGCCCTTCCCAGAGAAGCTCCATGTGGTGACCCAAGATGAGTCAAAGAACAATGTGGAGAAGGAGGAAACTCCTTCTCTGTATTCATAATATCAGCATCAGTGCAAGAAAGACATAAGATCAGACAAGCTGCTCAGCAGGCAGAAACTGGTAACTCACTTAGAACAGCTGATACCCTGTCTCAGCAGGTTTCAACCAGCACAATTATTTCTTTCGTATTTCTGCTTATGTAAAAAATTTAAGAGACAATGTGTCCGTTGATTTATCTTAATGCCTCTCTTCTGTATGCAGCTTCAAAGACTTTGCTCAGATAGTCTAAAAACTTTACAACACTGAAGGGCCTCCAAGTGCCCATCTAGCTTCAGTTATCTTCATTGGTGCCAGCCAGCATTGGCCAGACAAGCAAAGATGTAGCTTAATTGATTGATATCTAAAAAGAATACAGCAGGACCTGAGCACTTTATCTCTTCCGTCTTATCTAAATTTATAGTGAGCAGCACAACTTTCATTGGTTATGGAGGCAAAACTTGAATTGGAAATGGCACGATAGTCATCTTAAGTACATTGTAAGAGCAGAATAGCTCTGCCAAAGGAGCTTCGCAGAAAGAGTTCCTGCACAGTGGCTGACCACAGCTTCAGTTCCTGCATCCCTGAGTGCAAAGACTGCCTGTTAGCACTTCCTCATGTGCAAGCCATCTCAGAAAGGGCAGAGAGGAGTCCAGAAGTAGGGCCCATCCCCTCTACTGGCCACCCTAAGGACTCACCCTCTGGATACTGGGAAGCTCTAGGAGGCATGGGTCTTCCAAGTGCTCTCTTGGGCAATTCTATACCGCACAACAGTGCCATAACATCACAAAATGAGAGAGGAAAGTTTAAAGAAAGTCAGAATACATTGCTGTGTACTCTGGAAAAGAATGTACAAGGGGAGGAAGACAAGCTGTTCTCACGAGTGAAAAATAAAACAACAAACTGAGTGAAACCAAAACAAGACCAGTACAGACTAAATTGCAGGAATTTTTAACATTAAAATAAACTGTAGGCAATGGAACTCGTATTGAAGGGGGAAGCTATCATCAATATAATGTTGAAAAGAAGTTATGAGAAAATTTAGAGCAGGAGTCATGCCAGGAGATATACAGATAGATGGGAAGACATAAAAGAGGTTACTTTCACTCTTATGGATTCCACTAAATCCTATTATCATCCAACCTCTAAAAGAGAAGGGGAGAAAAGGGAAGATAAAATGAAAAAAAGAAATATTTGACATCACCCAGGCAGCGTGCAGGAAGAAAACTGCTTCTATTTTTCCCTTAGATTGAAGTTTAAAGTGTTTGTTCCTTCGTAAGCATGCTTTATTACTTAAAATCTGGTATTTCATCTAAAAATCCTGAAAAAAATGTTATCCCCTAAAAATATAACAAGGTATGTATACAAGTCATGCACAAGAAAAGGAGTTCCATGGAGCTGTATTTGTATTTTTGTTGCTTCAGAGGTGTCAAACATGCGGCCTGTGGGCCAGATGTGGCCTGTGAACGTCTTTCATCCAGCCCATGACTGCACTCTTCCATCCGACCCATGACTGTGCCGTAGTATTTCAATTTATGGTATATATGGCCCACTTGAAGTATAATTAAGTCAAATCTGGCCTGCCATAGCAAATGAGTTTGACATCCCTGCAAGTTAGACTGTTAGTGACTTTAGTGCTAATGAGAGGTTGACAGCCTCAGACACTAAGGCTATGTCTACACTAGCAATTTAGGTCAACTTAAGAATGCTTAAGTCGACCTAAATTACTCCATGTCCACACTGGACTTTCCTTAAGTCGACTTAAGGGCGTCCTTAAGTCGACTTAATAACTATCACCTGTTAGATCAACGTGAGGTCTAAGTCGACCTTATTAAGTTGACCTAACACCGGTGTGGATGCCCTATGTTGACTTAATTCCTTAAGGGACAAAGGAGCCCCAGCTGGCGGCTCTCTTCCCTGGGGCTCCCCTGTCCCAGGAGCTGCTGACAGCTGTCTTACCCGTCGCTCCCCAGACAGGGGAACCTCTGGCGATCCCCTGTCCATGGAGTGCTGGCAGCTGTCTTCTCCAGCGCTCCATGGACAGGGGATCCCCAGATGTTCCCCTGTCTGCAGAGTGCCGGAGAAGACAGCCGCTGGTACTCCATGGACAGGGTTTCCCCAGAGGTTTCCCTGTCCGTGGAGCACCAGAGAAGACAGCCGCTGACACTCCACGGACAGGAGATCCCCGGAGGTTCCCCTGTCCGTGGCGCACCAGTGGCTGTCTTCTCTGGTGCACCACGGACAGGGGAACCTCCAAGGGGGAGCCCCGGCAGCTCTCTTCTTGCCCGGACCCACGTAGACATAGCCTAAAATCTGGTACTTATCCATGAATGTACAGAATCAACAGCACCAGGGAAAAGTTTCCTTTCTCAACTTCAATAGGAATCAACACTTTTCTGAAGCTCCCAAAAAAATATGATAATCTGAACAATATAATGCCAGCCTACAAGAATCAAGGCTAAGCATACAAAACTGCTCTCTTATGACTTATTAATCTTTCTTATTTTAAAGCATTTTGACTTTTCACTCAAGATTTTACTTTAAAAAAAAATTAGAACTAGCAAGAAAGGCTCGGGATAACAGGAAAAGTTTTCCACCATATTTGTAATTTATGCAAAAATGATTTTATCTTATTCTGAAAAACTTGAACCATAGATTACAATATTTTACTTAGTTTTAAGAGTTCAGAGAAAGTAATCCTGGGATTGTTTTTCCTTTTAAGTGAATTTAAGAAGGGCGAAGGATTTTTGTATGCATGCTGTACATTTGTTTGCATCTCTTCTATGATTTTATATACTACATCTCAATAAAGTATCACTGCAAAGCTTAGACAGATACATAGATTAATTTTATGAACAGGGCTTTTGACCATTCTCAGAAAGATCAACTAGCAGGTGCGTGAGAACTACAGGGCAGCATTGTTTATATGAAGAGTCCTGAATAAATATTGATATAAAAATAAGATTATCCTAGTTTCTGCTTGGTGACTCACATCTGGACAGTGCCCCTTCAACCTAAGCATATGATCAATGACTTTTGTTACAGCTAAACAGAACTGTAAATGTGCCATTAAAAATAAATCAACACAATGTCTTTAACCTTACTTCAAAAGTGAATTTAAACTGGCTAAAATAGGAACACCATCACATAGACTGGAAACAGGCTAAAATCCTAAATTGCAATATATTGTGCATGCCTGGTTTGTTATGTTTAGTATCTTATTTAACACTTACATTTTCAGGAGTTGTGAATACCAGTTGGAACAAAGAAATAAAAGGACAAGGCAGAAATTAGAAATATGGGCAGAAAATAACAAAATTAGAATCACCCCGAGTAAATGTAAATTGACACATCTGAGAAAAAATAAGACGAAACGCCTAATCGCAGTAGGAGGAAGAAATGTGAGATGCAACAATACTGAAGGTGACCTGGGATGACAGTGGACAATAAATCAGAACTGAGTTTGTAATGAAACATAGAGGAAAGAAAAGCCAACATAACAGACATCGTGTCTCAGATCTGAGAGGTAGCACTCTAGCTCTAGTAGCTTTCGTTCAGCTTCTCCTGGAAAAGATTGTGTTTTGGGGCACCATATTTTCAGAGAAGTAGTGACAAATAGGAGGAAGACCAACAAAAAATGGTTAGAAGTTTGGAGGGAGGAGAAACATTAAGAAGAGCAATTCTTGGGATAAAGCCATACCCCAGCCCTCACATCCCATAGACACTCCAGCTACACATCCCTCAGACCCAGGATTCCATTCAGATCAGAGTGTATGTTCTCTAACTAATCAATAGACTTTCTGTCTTCCTGCCTCCAATACCTGTAGAGAACCATTTAATCCCATGGGGTGCGTCTACACTTAGAAATTAAGTCGACTTAAAGAGGCTTAAATCGACTTAATTTACTCCCCGTCTATACTGGGCTTTCCTTAATTCGACTTAAGATGCTCCTTAAGCCAAATTAAGGAAAAGTTAGTTTGAATTAATAACACCTCGTTTTAATTCGAACTAGCACTTAAATCAACTTCTTAAGTCTTCTAAAAGTCAACCTAAGGCAGGGGGACAAGGGAGCCCAGCATGGCTCCCTTGTCCCCTGGGGAGCCCCTGCTCTCTTCTCCCCAGACCCGCGGCTTCCCTGCAAGAGGAGCTGCAGTCCCGGGGAGAAGGGCTTCCCAGCCAGGACTCCAGCCAGAGGGAATTCCTCACTGGAACCCTGGCTGGAGATCCCTGGGGGCTCCCATCTCCACGGGAAGCTGTTCGCGGCTTGTCCTGGGGAGAGCCAGCCCGCACACAGCTGGCTCTCCCCGCAGGGACAGGCAAGCTGCGAGTGGCTCGTCCCGCGGAAAGCCAGTCCCATGCAGGGCTTGTTCTCCCCAAGACCGGGAAGCTGCCAGCCCCGAGCGGTCCCGGGGAGAAAAGAGTTTGAGGGCTCCCTTCTAGCCAGGACCGCTTGGGTCCTGGGGAGAAGGGAGTGGCAGCCTGAACTCCCTTATCCAGGACCGAGAGGTCCCGGCCAGAAGGGAGCCCCGTTCTCTTCTCCCCTGACCCGTGGGGTCCGGGCAAGAAGGGAGCACGCTCCAGCCAACAGGGGATCCCTAGGGATCCCCTGTCAGCTGGAGATTGCCAGCCCCATGCTCCAGCTGAAAGGGGAAACTCCGGGGATCCCGTTGGCTGGAGCGCGTTCCCTTCTTCCCGGACCCTGCGGGTCCATGGAGAAGAGAGCGGGGCTCCCTTCTGGCCGGGACTGCTCGGTCCCGGGGAAGGGAGTTCAGGCTGTGGCTCCCTCCTGCCCAGGACCCAGGTGGCCCCGGAGAAGGGACTGCAAGGCTCCCTTCTCCCCGGGATCCTAGTGGTCCCGGCCAGAAGGGAGCAGCCGCGCTTCTTTCTCCCTGAGACCGCTCGGGGCTGGCGGCTTGCTGGCTCTACCCAGGATGAGCCCTCCTAGCCTGGGGAGCCGAGGCTCCCCCTGGATCTAATCAGTTGACTTAGAGAGTCTAATGTAGACTCTCTAGGTCAACTTAATAAGGTCGACCTATCTTTCTATGTATAGACATAACCATGGAGAGCAGAAGAATGTGGCAGAACCTTGGGACCATGGTGGCTTCCCAATCCTACCTTGACGGCAACCTAGGGCAAAAACAACCTATGTCCAGCGAGAGGCCCTAATGTTTGGAGGAAACATGAAGACAGCTGTTTTCTTTTAAGGAACTAATAACGGAAGGTAGAGGGTGGATGGTACTAACTGACACAGAATGTAAGAAATAAATAAAAATATATTTGTTCTAAAAATAGGCAGTAAGCCCAGGGACACATTTTCTAGTGTGTGCAGAGGTGTTAACAGAACACAGGAGACTTTAGATGGCAATCAGTGAAATCATTGCTAGCTACTATAACTTCATTGGATCGCTAAACTTACTCTCATTCACCCTTATTCTGCCATTCCATCCTATTGTTTGTTATACTCACAGGGTTAGGGTGGACCTTAACTCACATTGTAAGGTATTTTGGAATAGCATCTAACACAATGGATCCCCCCTATCCCAACTGGGACTTTCTGAGCTATTAACAATATATAGCTAAATGATCTGAAATATGTTTCTTATTCTGTAAAGAGTAGTTATAACAAATGCCTAAAGATTTCACCATTGCATTACAAACCACATTCTTGTGGTCAGAGTTCTCTGTATTTAAGTTCTGCACTTAGAGACAGTATTACATTATTCACCTTGATATTATAGAAATGACATCTGGACACAAGTGTTTTATAAACCAAAATATGTTACTGATTTAATCATTCCACGCCATGTTTGACATCTCACTGATGTCTTAGAAGGAATTCTTACTCTCTGCAATTTAACCTCCTGAATCATAGAATTTTAGGATTGGAAGGGACCTCATGAGGTCACTTTGTCTAATCCCCTGCTAAAAGCAAGTCTACTCCTACTAAATTATCCCAGCCAGGGTTTTGTCTAACCGGGCTTTAAATGTTTCCAAAGATGGAGATTCCACCACCTCCCTAGGTAACCCATTCCAATGTTTCACCACCGTCATTGTGAGAAAGTTTTTCCTAATATCCAACCTCGACCTCCCCAGCTCCAACTTGAAACCATTGCTCCTTGTTCTGTCCTCTGTTACTACGGAGAACAGCCTAGCTCCCTCCTCTTTGGAGCACCCCTTCAAGTAGTTGAAGGTTGCTATCAAATCCCCCCTCAGTCTTCTCTTCTGCAGACTAAATAAGCTAGTTCCTTCAGTCTCTCTTCATAAGTCCCAGCCCCCTAATCATTTTTGTTGCCATCCATTGGACTCTTTCTGATTTGTCAACATCCTTTCTGTAGTGGGGAGCCCAAAACTGGACACAGTATTCCAGATGTAGCCTCAGCAGTGCCAAATAGAGGGGAATAAACACATCCTTCAATCTGCTGGCATTGGCAGAGTTGAGTGTTGTAAATATCTATAAAACTCATATGTGATAGAGACCACATCCTGAAAGAAATCTTTCTGAATCCCCTGTTCTGGCATTCAAACAAGTCCCCAACCTCACCAAGCTCATCATCAGAAGCAAGCTTCCCACAGAGCAGGATACACCAACTCAAAGTGGCACAAGACCCTGTCATAACAACAAATGAAAAACGTGCAGACATATCTCCACTGCTACAATGATCAATCCTACCCTCCTCACCCTCCAACCACATCTTTCAAGACTCCAGATTCTACACATTTATCACAACTTCATTTATACATGCTTATCGCAATTTTGGTTTACTTCGTTCAGTGTATCACATACCCTTATAAAAAATGTGTGTGAAACTAGACAGTCACTACATTCTTGAATGAACTCACAGAGAAAAATCATAAATGATAAAAGACAAGAGCACTATCACCTGTGGGTGAACACCTTTCACAAAGTGATCACTTGATATCTGATCTTTCAATATTTATCTTAAACGGAAACCTGCACAACACCTTCAAAAGGGGAGCCTGGGAGTTTACATTCATAACTGCTAGACGCCGAAAGCCATGGATTTAACAAGGTTACTGTTTTTATGACTTGTTGTAATTTGTAACTCACCAACAGCTTGCTACTTTTAGTTGCCCAATTCAAACTCTTTGTACATAGCAATCTAATTCCCAATTGTCCTTTTCATTTCAAGTGACTGCCTCCAACGTTACCCCGTCTGTTTAACAATCTGTCCCAATTTGTGTTTAGCTCAGACACTCTGCTTCCCCAGATTTGAAGAGCTCTGTAGCTCAAAAGCTTCTACCATTTACCAACAGAAATCAGTCCAGTAAACAATATAACCTTACTTATCTTGTCTCTCTTACAAACAAACAAACAAACAAACAAACAAACAAACAAACAAACAAACAAGGACATTGGGGAAAATGTTAACTTTCAAGGAATAACATGAATGATGTGTGTTACCTCATGGGCTTACTTGAAAATATTACAAAATTTGCTTTCCTTTAAACAAGCAAAACCTCTCTTCACTTTCTATTAAGAAATCAGTACGTGCAGAATTTTTTTTTTTTAAAAACCAACACAATTTCCTAAGTGAATATAGGGTATAATTTTCTTTGAAAGGTGCATGAATTGAAGCTGCTGGCTGGCCCGCTTAATTATGGACCCTCAACAGCTTTCAAATAGAAATGATGGATTTTTCATTATAGTATGTGCAATTATATGAACTACTGTTTTTGCTTCAAACAAGGACTCTTTCATTGTAATTGGACATATTTTTAATTAAAGTGGTTGCAGAAATGTCAATACTTTGCATTTGAGTTTCTCTGCCACTACATTTCCCTGTATTTATATTTTAGTTTGCTGCACAGTGGCACAAAACAAAATATCACATCCAGAAGGATGCAATCAAGGCAGAGAGTTTGTTATGAAAAAGAAAAGCTTTATACTAATAGAATGGAAATGGGAGTCATTCCTCATGCCAACACAAGACTTCAATGGACTTGCACCACAAATTAATTTTGCCTAGCATGTTTTGAGCATAAGATGGAAATGATGACTATGTGATTACCATTAACTCAGACCAAAAATTAGGGACAAACTCTCTAAATATGATTTGGCACAGGAGTCACTTGTCCAGACAGCCCCGTCCACCAGTGTTATCAAGCTGAGCCAATAAAACCAATAGACTATCTTTCAATCAGCCAACAGCCTGCTGAAACCAAATGAAACCATGAATTCAACTATCAGTAAGAGCAAAAATCTTCTTGGTTTTGTTTTTCCACTTTTTTTTAGTAGAGGGATGACTCTGCCTGAGCATTCTTGCACGCCTTGTTTTTAGATTCAAGAATGTGACTGGTATTGTGAAAGTGCATGCAGGTGTGTGTATGGATACAAAGCAGTGCATTTATTTGAGAAATGTACCTATAGACTAGCTTCTCAGACATCTAAATCAGCTTTAAGATAAATAACCTTACATTCTC
Source organism: Pelusios castaneus (assembly GCA_007922175.1). Taxonomy (NCBI): domain Eukaryota; kingdom Metazoa; phylum Chordata; order Testudines; family Pelomedusidae; genus Pelusios; species Pelusios castaneus. The sequence goes on along the minus strand of ML685863.1, from coordinate 4,512,470 downwards.
AAAGATCACACACAAATATATTTTGTGGGTTGGGGGGGGGGGTGTTTGAGTCCTGAACACCTGAGTTATGTTAGACAGTGGCATAGTGACAGGTGGGGGGGATGGGTGAGGTGGGGGGGCAAGCCCCTGAGTGCTGGGCCACAGGAGGGTGCCGGGCCAGGGGAAGCTGCAAGGCGTGAGGCACCCCTGGGAACACAAATGTGTACTTGGCCCCCAAGCACCGGAAACCCTTGCTACACTACTGGTGTTAGATTTGTATTGGAATTGAAAACCTATCTTGCCTTCTCCTAACAGGCTATAAAAAGCATAATTGCCCACCAGTACAAGTTACTACACAGCTGTTTTCTAAATATATACATTTAAGGTAAAAGATTACAGAGAAAATATATAAAAACAATAAAAAAAACTACATGTGTAACCTTTGGGTGGGCTAAAATTCATTTAATTGCCCTTCTCCAGTGCCTCACAGAAATCAATCCCAATCCCTGTGGAGAAAGCAGCTGGAGACCCAGGATTCAGTCTGTATGGGACTCTCAGCAAAGATTGCTCAGAGTTACCACCCCACATTAAAATACTACTAAAAACAAACATAACAATGAACTTCATTAACTACTAACTAAATGAACCTTATCCTAAGAAAACAAAATACAATTAACCAAGAACAATCCCTACAGAAAACCCCCTGCATGAAAGATACCCAAGAGTCCCAAAGTCTGTGTGGAGTTCACCCAACTCTCAGCTACAGTCTCTGTTCCAGTGTGGAAGCTTGAGTGGCAAGAAATAGCTGTCCTCTTCTTCCTTTGCTGGAATCCTCTGTAGCATTCCATGCAGGCTTTTTCTTCTCCTTTGCAACCAGCCCTCAGTCCCATATGCATGTCTGCAAGGTCTGTTGCAAATGACTCCATTACAGGGAGAAAACATCTTGTTCATTCCTGGCTCAGCTTCTCTCCAGAAAACTGAGCACATGGTCTCCCCTCAAGGCAGCTCCTGCCTGCTGTCTGCTCAGGCTGCTGCTCTCCAGTCATCTGACTGACAACATCACATGGCACCAGCAGGGTACACTGTGGAGCATGCTCAAAATGCTACCACTCCCTGCTTCTGGAGGTTTCTAGTTGTGGGTAGCTAATCTGCCCAGCAACAGTAACCCACCCTCATCAGGTCTCTCAGAGATAGCCGTTTCAGGCATATGGGTTACACATGCATGCTAATTAGCTTCTCAGAGATCATCCTCACCCCCATCACCAAAAGGGCTTTGTTCGATGGCATTCCTTCAAACTCTTCCTAGAACATGGGGCCCTCCCTTTGACTGAAGGTTCTATCCATTCTCTGGATCAGGATGAAGGCCCTGAGTCAATGTAAACTGAAGTTATTTAACCAAAATTTCTTTCTTTATCTGCTGGTCTAAATGGAATCCAGTGTGAGCCAGTACCTAAGAACGATGAATGGTTATACTGGGTCAGACCAATGGTTCAGCTAGCCCAGGATCCTGTCTTCTGACAGTGGCGCTCTGACAGTGGTGCTTCAGAGGGAACAAACAAAACAAAGCAATATATGCAAAACTCTCCAGGTGGTAGTGCCTCTCTGGAAGCATTACAATCTGAGTGAATGTGCCTAATCACCTCACTTACACACCCTGTTCTCAGTTCCTGGAGGGATGCGGAATTAAGTATAATACCTGCATGCCAGTGATACATAAACTTAAGATATAACTTAATTCAATAAGCTTTGGCCAGGATATAGCCATATCTGTCATATTATGAATTTTGTTTAGTTTAGATAACAATTAATAAATTATATACAATTGTAAATTTTTGTGGTTTGATTTTTTTTTTCTCCATTCAGGGTCTGGATTTGCAAGGATACCTGGCATAGAGACAAGACAATAAACCCTCTAGTGGTGGTCCACAGAGCTGCAGCATTAGTCCTAAAGCTGGTTATTGGGCGCTCTTGAAAGTAGGCACTCGGGAGTGGGAAATGGATAAGGAAGATGATAGAAGGATGGCTTAGGTTGAATGAAGAAAGCAAGAGGAAGAGCAGGAGGAAAAAAGGAGATGTACAGACCTGAAGAGAAGTAGAAGCTTAATGTGGAGGGTGAGAGGAGTGATTCAAATAAAGTCATGACATGGTGCAAGATTTGGGAAACTATACAAAAGCGTTGAAAATGATATGTCATTTTCTGCAAAACAGTGCACGAACTCACAACAAAGATGATTTATTACAGTGCAAAATACTGTATGAAGTAGGGAGAATGAAGAGAGATTAATCTTGAGAAGAACAGGAAATCACAATCACTTGGAAAAACTCAAAAAAGAAGTAAAGCCACAACAAGAAGCAGAAACGTAACATATTACTATATTATTAGGTTTCCAGTTTTCATGTGCTTGAAAGAAAGCTGAATTCTCTCATTTAAAGGACTTTAAACAACATAAAATGTGGAAAAGTGAGTTATTTTTACTCATAATTCAAACAAAAATTCATAATTCAAGCAACAAAGTAATATAAAAACATGCAGACTTGTTTTATACATTGAACACCAATGAAAAGTAATGTGTAGGCCTAATTTAACCATTTTAAGGTCTATATAATTTTGTTAAGTTTCTATTCCATAGATAGAATAACTGGCTAGAAAACAAAAATTCTGTTTCATGAAAAGTTTTGAGATTTCAGAAATTGGTTTTGTTCAGCAGTGTGATGATATCAAGACCTTTTAAAATTTGACTGCAGTGAAGAACCAGCTAATAAGCCTGTGGTTAGGGCACTTGTCCAGGAGATAGAAGACTCAGGTTCAGCGCCCCACTTTAACTGATGCAGTTGATTTTGCAAACTCACACTTTTTGACACCCCCGAATTAAAAATATTCTGAAGAAAAGTGCTAAACCGGTCTAAGTATAACCACGATATGATGTCTGAGGACTTTGTAGGACATGTACGTGGTCTACAGACATTGGCTGTGGAGCTTGGCACAATCTACAGATCTTGAAAGCTTTATTCTTACAAGTTGAGTGTAATAGGGTTGTCTGACTCTTTAACAACCTGCACAAACAGGCTGAAGCAAGCCCTGGCCTACGGAGAAGCCCAGTGGGTAGGTGTTGGGTACTAGATGATCTAGCAAAGAAATAGCTAATGACCGGCTCACATTCCCAGGTATAAGGGGGAGTGGGAAGAGGTAGGAGAGACAAACATTTAAAGACAGCCCTGAGCACTTGCAAACATCTATAAGGGGAAGTAGGTACTGTGGTCCCTTTGAAGGAAAGGGAGGGCTGTGGCCCTCAACTACTGGGGGATAGGGACCCTGCTATATCAGAGCAGGCCAGGATTATCAGTTTGAGTTCTTGTCCATATTTTTTGCATTTATGTGGCAGAGAAATAAGAGCCCCTGTGTAGAAAGCTAAAACAGGATTTGGGCATGGCTGCCTGGTTGTCCCCCATGCAGTGAACAAGTTCACCAGACCACACTGAGCAAGGGCTGTCTATAGCACTTACAATGTTCCTTTCTAAGCTCCATAAAACTAGTCAGCTCTGCAAGTTTACCAAACGGATATGCAAGGTCTGGAGCAGAATCAGTTTTACTCAAGGTCAAAATCTATTCTCTTTTATATAGGTTTTTATTACTATGGTATGTGAGTGCCTTCCAGTAGTGTACTAAGCAGTGTGAGAACACAGCTGTCATGTGTTGCTTCTTTGCTCAACCTTTCCCCTGAGACAGACCTGTGTGTAGTGGAATGTCTTGTTTGGGTAGCTTTTGTTTTTATTTTAATAAAGCGGTTGCTATGTGTTGAGAAGGGAAAGTCAAAGAAACATGTCCTGTACCTGGAGTGCAAAGTGGTGAGGTTTGTAATGGTCCTTAGTTCCTGGGAGATTTCCCTAGAGAAGGTTCCATCTCCTGCTTTACCCTTTACCCTTTACTGTCTTTGACCTGGAGCTTTAGACTTTAGTCATTTACATCTACACTCAGTTGCCTTGGGGTTGAACAGGGACTATGGATTTTTCTCGCATTACATCAAGTGAATTGACCTCCCCCCTCCTCTATGTGCTGTTCCCCAGTGTTTTGAATCCTAACACCTACTTTGATTTGCTGTTACAGCCTGACTTGATGCTATGTCATACACTCCCCTGAATTTAATTTCCTCCCACTCTGTAACTTTCCTATCTTCAAAGCGTCTGACGAAGTGGGATTTTCTCCCACGAAAGCTCATGCGATTAATAAATCTGTTAGTCTTTAAAAGTGCCACAAGACTCTGTTGTCATGCTCAGAACTGTTATTGTATGCCAGCCATTTAATCATTCTTAATTAAATCAATTCAACTATTGATTTTTGGGCTGTTTGATTTATGTAGCAATTGTACGTTGGGTGAGTCACAGCCTCCTCACTGGAAGTGGCACATTACTGTAGCTCTGCAAAAATGGGGGGGGGGGGGAAATCCGTAAATATTTGCACTAAAATGCTCAGTTTTGCTTCAGATCATTCCGCATCCTCCAATTTTGCTTTTCTACCTCTAATGAAATAGCTGTTCTTCTATTAAAAAAGATGAAGACACGTATTTCTAACTGAATTCTGTGAAGCCACCTTTGTCTTGCACTGGAACTACTGTCTCTACATATAACCATTTGCAGATGGGAGTTTGAACACAAGTAAGAGCAGTTTTCATCTAACTTCACTCCTACAAATCCTCTGATTTTTTTCCCCCTTCTTTCCTCCGTTGTTTTCATCTTTTCCTTTCAACAAAGAAATGCAGGGAACTCTCTTTATGGTTTACAGGATTTTCATCTTTCCTTTTCATATGTCTCTTATTTTAAAAGTCAGGTTCCAAGTGTCTCAAGTTGGATACCCAGGATCTGAGCAACACAAAATTAGTGGACTGTGGCAAAATGGTCATAATTTTTGGTGAGTGACATTATCAGCTGTAAAAAGAGTAGAGGAATACAACCTTGCAGGGTGTTGTAGACTTAATTAATTGTGTAATAAGCACTTTAAGATCCTGGGATAAATGTAAAATACATTAAAACATCTTATTTAAACAAATGTTAATAGTACTTATTAACAAATAAGTCAAATAAAAATATGGTATTCCTTTTAAATGTTTGTTTAAAAACATGGCAAATAGCTGTCTTACCACATTGTCTTCTCCTTTTTTCTTTCCTTTCTCCTCCTGTGCAAAAGTGGGAGAAGCTGCTCCTGGTGTCATACTGGAATCTGGAAAAAAAAGTACTCAAATGTCATCAGTAATTGATCCTTATATTTTAGGTATAATTTATTGAAGATTTAAATGTCTTTATACACATTGGGATTTTCCGTACACTTCCAAGCCATTTCAATAATACTACATAACTGCTAAGAATGATATGGCATTTACAGTTCAACAAACATCTATATTTACCAACTATTAACTTGGTATAGACAGCGCCATTTGCTGGTACTCTTGAAGGCATCTTGAAGATTTTTTTTATCTTCTCCAGCAGCAGAAACCTAACCTACCATATTACACACAGAACATGGATGCTGGAGACCTAAATATAGTATTAGGCACGGAGATACACCACCACAGTTTTTCCAGCTGCGTACTGTCATTAAATTTAGGGGTCCTCAGTGCCACCAGCACATGCAGAATACAATCACAAGCCTTGGGTTCTCTAGAGATCTAGATACCAGAATCCAATTTTCCTCTCATGTACACCAAAGTAAGCCAGTAGAAATACTGCTAAGGTCACTGGAGTTACACTGGTGTAAAACCACTCTTAGGCTGCGTCCACACTGGTTAATTAAGTCGACTTAAGCCTGCTTAAGTCGACTTAATTTACCCTGAGCCTACAATGCAGTTTCTTTAAGTCGACTTAAGCAGCTTGCTTAAGTCGACTTAAGGAAATTAAAGTCGACAATTAAAATTAAGTCGACTTTCTAACACCACCTTCCTAATCAATCTAAGGCTTAAGTTGACTCTCTAGAGTCAACTTAAGCCAGTGTAGACGTGGGGTAGCCCTAAGTCGACTTTGTCGACTTAGGGCCCGGGTCCCTTCTTGCCGGGACCACTCAGGTCCCGGCAAGAAAGGACCGCGGGGCTTGCTTCCTTCTCCCCATGACCCGC
>ML685863.1:4458839-4505987 GCA_007922175.1 Pelusios castaneus | reverse complement strand
CCGCGGGGCTTCCTTCTCACCAGGACATGAGTGGTCCCGGCGAGAAGGGAGCCCTGAGGTCCCTTCTTGCTGGGACCCGCGCTCCAGCTGCTCAGCAGCGGGCAGCTGGAGCGCGGAGCTCCGGCTCTTCCTCCTGGCCCGGACCACTTGCGTCCGGGGAAGTTGTCCCCGGGACCCCAGTGGTCCAGGCTAGGAGGATTCCCTTCTGCCCGGGACGTGGGAAGTCCCGAGCAGAAGGGAGCCAAGTGGTCCAAGGCAGAAGGGAGCTCCTCACTCCCTTCTCCCCCGGACCGCTCAGGGGCTTGCTGCCCCAGGGACTGAGATAGTCCAGTGTGGACTCTCTAAGTCGACTTAATAAGGTCGACTTAAAGTCGACCTTTTTAAAGTCGACCTTAATTCCCTAGTGTAGACATAGCCTCAGTGAGGTCAGAATCAGACCTGAACTGGCAATGCTTTCTTAATAGACACCATATCATCTTTCTTTGACTGTGAGCTGATGAAAGCTACATATTTAAAACCCTTAAAGCGCTATAACTTTCCAGACTGTCAATCAAATTAATGCTTAGCAAGATATGTCTCTAGCCTCCCAAAGACTTAGAAGAAAGTTTTACAACAGCTTCATATCCAATCTATATGCAGGGATCTTTAAACATAAAACTAATTTTATAACTATTAATTACTGAAGTTAGGATGATGCACAGCTCTTGAATAGTTGCCCATAGGCCAACAAATGCCATCTTGGTACTCTTTTGTAATGCAAATTTGGAGTATGTTCATGCTTAAAAAACCCACTGTTACATAGAAAGTGTTTTAATCAACAAGCTTCTTTTTGAGAAAAGGGCATGGTGCCTCATAAAAGTGAGGGACTGAGCTGGCAGGTGGTGTACAAGCTTCCATGTGTTACTGTGCCAAAGCACCTCATTCCTGAAATAAACACCCTTGCTATTTACAGTCAGAGGCAGGATGGGAACACTCCCAACGTCCAGAAGCCTGGGAAAAGTTATGTCTGGGCAAGTGTCAGGTTTCTTGCCTTTTAAAAACAGAACTGAAGAGGCTGGAGGCAGGCTGAAGACATGGCAATCTGGAATGGCCAGAGGGTGGCCAGATGTGACTGAGCAGAAATGGAGCAAAGAGAACTGCGGTAGGGAGGAAGAAAAGGGATGATGAGCAAAACTAATCTGCCAGGGACAATGGAGGGGAGTGGGCCTAGCTACTGAAGTGATGCCGTACAAGAAGATGGGATCAGAAAGAAGTATAATGCTAAGACTCAGCTAGAATATTCTATGTGACACTGCTCTATTGAGATCTGTGGATCTCACCCTTGGGGGTCATGCCCTCCCCCGCCTTCCAGGTTTTAGGGGGTTCACTAAAATAAACCAGAGAACATATACAAAAAAAAGCCATTTCACTTTGTACTATCTGGACACATCGCTGGTTTTTTTTAAACCAGAGAACATATTGATTTTCCTGCATGATAGGCTGAAATCTATTGGCTTCAGCAGAAGCTGGCATTAGTGGATAGCAAGTCGGGCAGCTGCCTAGGGCCTCACACAATAAAGGGATCTGTGTGGTGGGGCTCCAGCTCGGGCTCTGGCTTTAGCTCAGGCTTGTTAATCTCAGAACATAACGTTCATTTTTTTATTTTTGTACCTATATTGTCCTTTTCTTTATGTTACATACGTTTGTGTTTAACCATATAGCTATCCACTTCATGTAGTTTTTAATCTACTGATATGCAGAAAAGCAATTATTGTGGCATACGTGGACCATGGAGTGTTCATAGCTTGCTGGGGGTGGGGGCAGGCCCCCGGGGGGGGGGTGAACAAGGCGATTGCTCTGAGCCCCACAGTTACATGGACCCCACGCTTCCCCACTGCCACGCTTCTGCAGGGCCCTGCATCGCTGTCCCCCTCCCACCCTCCAACTGCCACAATTTGGCTGCCCGCTCCCCGCTGCCTTCGGCAGCAAACCGAAGGCAGCGGGAGGGAGAGGGGGATGCAGTACAAAGCCCAGCCTCTGGGCCGACCTTTCCCACCCCCAGAGTAGAGCAGGCAGGCCCAGGGGTGGAGCGGGGAAGCAGGGACAGCCCTGGGTTGCGGGGGCTCAGAAAGAAAAAGGTTGAAAACCCCTAGTTCAAAGGTGGTGACTGGGGAACAGAGGCTATGTCTACACTTGTTAATTTAAATCGACTTTAACTAAGTTGACTTAAAGTCGACTTAGTTAAGTCGACTTAGTGTGTCTCGACTTAAAAGTAAAGTCGACTTAAAGGGGAATTTAGAAAGTCAACCTAGAGCGTCCACACTGGATGCCTAGGTCTACTTCTAGGGGCTTAGGGGGACCTAAGGGAGGACCACGGAGGCAGGGGGGGCACCCCTTGCCCAATGCCAGGGGGCTCAGCCTTTGCCCCATTGTACATAGGCACAATGGGGCAAAGGGGGACAGGGACCCTGGCAGGGCATAGGGGCAGGGTGGGCAGAGCTCTGCTCTGCCCTGTGGGGGGAGGGGCATGCCAGGCTCCCCTTGTGCCCCCCGCCCCCCCGGAAGGGAGGGCATTGGTGTAGTCCTGGGGTAGCCCTAAATTGACTTAGGGCTACCCCACGGCTACACTGGCTTAAGTCAACTCTAGGGAGTCAACTTAAGCCTTAGGTCTAATAGAAAGGTGGTGTTATAAAGTTGACTTAATTTTAATTAAGTCGACTTTATTTTCCTTAAGTCGACTTAAGCAAGCTGCTTAAGTCAATTTAAGGAAACTGTAGTGTAGACGCAGGGTAAATTAAGTCAACTTAAGCAAGTTTAAGTCGACTTAATTTACCAGTGTAGATGCAGCCAGAGAGATTAAGGCTTTTTCACCTACAGTCAGTCACATCATTCAAGGTTCTCTTTGCTAGTAAGACAAAGGCCTACCTTTTAACTTTTCAGCCAAGTTGAACTGACAGTCTACTCTAAGGGTGCGTCTACACTAGAAAATTAAGTCGACTTAAGCAGGCTTAAGTCGACTTAATTTACTCTGCGTCCACACTGGCATTTCCTTAAGTCGATTTAAGCTGCTGCTCCTTTCCTCCGGGGGCTCCCCAGCAGCTGGAGGGCTGGCAATTGCCGGCACGGCACTGCTCCAGCTGCTGGGAAACCTCCGGGTTGCCCTATCAGCTGGAGTGTGGTCCCGGTCAGAAAGGAGCCACAGGGCTCCCTTCTGGCCAGGACCACTGGGGTCCCGGAGAGAAGGGAGCCCTGCGCTCCCTTCTGGCCAGGACTGCGAGGACCGCTCGGTCCCAGCCAGAAGGGAGTGCGGGGCTCCCTTCTGCCTGGGGCCTGAGCAGGCCTGGCCAGAAGGGAGCCAAGCGGTCCAGGCCAGAAGAGAGCTCCATGCTCCCTTCTCACCCGCAGCACTCCGGGGCTTCCTGTCTCGGGGAGCCTCTCCCTGGACCTAACTCCTTTGGAGCCTCACCTCCCCCTGGACCTAACTAGTCGACTTAGAGAGTCTAGTGTAGACTCTCTAAGTCGACTTAGTGAGGCCAGCTTTAAGTCGACTTTAGAGTCCTGTGTGGACTCTGTAAGTCGACTTAATAAGGTCGACTTCAAGTTGACTTATAAAAGTTGACCTAAATTCCTGAGTGTAGACATAGCCTATGAAACTTGCACTCTTAGCCCAAGCAGCTGTTGGAAGTCACTGTTTGATTTGATTTTAAGAGGGAGAATAAGACTGAAACAAATAGTTGTAAGGCAGCTGCTTCCAGAAAAACATGTGATAGTTTAAACTATCAACAAAGAAGGCTTTATAGTAAAATAAGCTTAACGTTTAATTACTTTCTGCTTCCAATTTTAGAAAGACTATCTCCTTCCAGTTCAAACCATTTAAATTGAGGAGGGAGATGGGTTCTCTAATATCTTGATAATGTCTTATATTTGCAAGACAACAGAGTCCTTTGGCACTTTTAAAGACTAACAGATTTATTTATCGCATGAGCTTGAAAGCTCATGCGATAAATAAATCTGTTAGTCTTTAAAAGTGCCAAAGGACTCTGTTGTCTTTCTACAATAGACTAACACGGCTACCCCTTTGGAATTATATTTGCAAGTTTAGCTTCTGGTGTCAGTTAATCTATTTAAACTATTAATAAATTAAGGATAGATTTGAAAATTATATACATTTATATAAAAGCTACATATATACAAATTGTTTTCCACCTTCTTTAAAATAAACTCAAATCAACCTCTATGATTTTTTAAAAACACTAAAGTTGTTACTAATATTAAATATTCAGGTAACCGTAAAACCTGCACAAAAGAGGATGCTGAGGAATATAAGAAACTTACATGTAAATACATTTCTCAGAATTCAAAGTAAACTAAATATCTGTGTTTCATGACAGAAAAATGAAATGTTTTGTGTAGTTTGCAGAAAACAGAGGCTTTTTGCTAAGCACACTTTTATTTTAGAGTTTTATACTGCTGCACATCATTGTGGATCTACCTTCCATGTCAAGTAGACTAGTGACAGTGTTATATAATTAACCCCCCCACAACATCCGCACGTATGGACCTGTATAAATAAATGATAGTGTAATAGGGTTCTTGCCACCAAAGATTCCAAGTTTGGGACTACAGCAGGGGTAGGCAACCCCCGGCACACGTACTGACAGTGGTACTCCAGCCCATTCAGAGTGGCACGCAGCACCCTCTGTGGTGCCAATGAAATCACCGTTCCTGCCATCGAAAGCCACTTCAGGTGGATTCTTTAGGGGGTGGCTGTGGGTCCCCATGAAGTCCATGCCCCAGGCATGCTGCAGAAAGAAGTTGCCTGGAGCGGCTTCTCTTCGCAGTGTGTTGTCACCAAAAAGAACCCCTCTGGGCAGCTTCTTTCCATGGTGTTCCAGGAGAGCCGCCCTGGGCAGCTTCTTTCCTCAATGTCCTAGGGGACCCCCATCTTCAGACCCCCTGCTGAGAGTAGCCACTCTGAGCAGCTTCTTTCCGCGAGTGGCTCCTTTCAGTGGCATGCCTGGGAAGTGCCCCCTACTCCAGCCATGGCTGCTTTTTTTTGGCAGAGGGGGCAGCTGGAACGGGCTGAGGATTGAGGAGGAGTGGCTGGCACAGGGATCAGCAAAGGTTGCCGACCCCTGGGCTAGAGAAAGGCTCGACACAGGGTTTATGTGTCATTTGCTACTAAGCTCAATCCTGGTTCATAAAGTAGTTTAGTTACCAAAATGCCCATATGAGAAACTTGTTAATCAAATTACAACCGTAAAGTTAAATTTGCAAAGCAAAGATTTTGCAGCACAATTTTGCTTACCAGTCTATGCAAATAGGACTGAAAAGGGTGCCACACTCAGATGTGATATTAATATGCTGTGCGCCCTTCCACAAATAGGCTATTTCTACACTTGTGTATTTAAGTTGACTTAACTAAGTCGACTTAGTTAAGTCGACTTAGTGTGTCCACACTGAAAATTAAAGTCGACTTAAAGGGGAACTTACAAAGTCGACCTAGGGCATACACACTGGATGCTCTAGGTCGACTTTGTGGGGCTAGGGGGACCTAGGGTAGGTCCACAGGGGCAGGGGGCACCCCTTGCCCAATGCCAGGGGTCTCAGCCTTTGCCCCATTGTACCTAGGTACATTGTACCTCAGCCTGCTTTGGCGCGCACAGCACTCTTTCTCCCTCAGTTCCTTTTCCACTGTGGAGCAAGAAGGTAAGTACTCCAAAGTAGAGGGGAAGGAGGGAGGGTAGTGGAGCACCCACAGTGACATGCACCTCGAAGAACAGAAGTTACAGGTGAGCAACCCTTTCTTCTTCATCAAGCGATGTCCCTGTGTGTGCTCCACATCAGGTGACTTTGTAGCTGTTGTCGGTCCTGGAGGAGGGACTTCGGTGTACAGAAGAAAGCACTGCTGTTCCCACTTTGGCATCGTTATGTGAGGCCCTGTCAATACCATAGTGGGCCGTAAATGTATGGAGGGATGACCAAGTGGCTGCTTTACAGATATCTGTGAGTGGAACATTAGTTAGGAATACTGTAGTAACTGCCATCGCTCATGTGGAGTGTGCTCTCACTCCATCTGGGGGTTGTCTTTCGTTTTGCCAGTAGGCCATGTGTCCCAAGAGCTGCAATACTGTGCAAGTCGTGATATTGGGTGCAGTTTTTACCAGGTTGAGGAGATGTCCTAGTATGATGAATCTGTCAAGAGGCAGTGAACCCTTGCTGTTGAGGAGTTCAGCTGGGTCCCTATGAAGACAATTTCCTTGGAAGGTTCGACGAGCAATTTGTCTGTGTTTATGTGTAGCCCTAACTTTTCGAACAGAGTGATGGTTCACATAGTGGCCTTGGTGGCAGTTTCTTTGGATTGTGCTGATATTAAGCAGTCGTCTAGATAAAGGAAGCTCATTATCCCCTGAGTTCTGAGAGAGGCTATAGAATCATAGAACAATAGGGTTGGAAGGGACCTCACGAGGTCATCTAGTCCAACCCCCTGCTAAAAAGCAGGACCACTCCCACTAAATCACTCCAGCCAGGGTTTTGTCTAACCGGGCCTTAAAAACCTCCAAAGAGGGAGATTCTACCACCTTCCTAGATAGCCCATTCCAATGCTTCATCACCCTCCTAGAGAGAAAGCTTTTCCTTGACCTTGACCAACCTATCCAACCTTGACCTCCCCAGCTGTCATTTGAAACCATTGCTCCTTGTTCTCTCCTCTGCTACCATCGAGAACAGCCTAGGTCCTTCCTCTTTGGAGCACCCCTTCAAGTAGTTGAAGGTTGCTATCAAATCTCCCCTCAGTCTTCTCTTCTGTAGACTAAACAAGCCTGGTTCCTTCAGTCTCGCCTCATAAGTCATGTACCCCAGGCCCCTAATCATTTTTGTTGCCCTCCGCTGGACTCTTTCTAATTTGTTCACATTCTTTCGGTAGTGCGGAGCCCAAAACTGGACACAGTATTCCAGATGTGGCCTGACCAGTGTCGAATAGAGGGGAATTATCACATCCCTCGATCTGATGGCAATACTTCTACTGATGCAGCCTAATATGCCATTTGCCTTTTTGGCAACAAGGGCACACTGTTGGCTCATATTCATCTTCCCATCCACCATAATCCCCAGGTCCTTTTCTACAGCACTGCTACTTAGCCGATCGGTCCCCAGCCTGTTGCAGTGCATGGGATTTTTTTCATCCTAAGTGCAGGACTTTGCACTTGTCTTTGTTGAACCTCATGAGGTTTCTTTCGGCCCAGTGTTCCAATTTGTCCAAGTCTCCCTGGATCCTGTCCCTGCCCTCCAGAATATCTACCATTCCCCCTAACTTGGTGTCATCTGCGAATTTACTAAGCACGCAGTCTATTCCATCATCAAGATCATTAATGAAGATGTTGAATAGAACCGGCCCCACGATCGACCCCTGGGGCACTCGACTCGTTACTGGTTGCCAACCAGACATCGAGCCATTGATTCCTACCCACTGATCTAGCCAGTTTTCAATCCACCTTACGGTCCACTCGTCCAACCCATACTTCCTTAACTTGCTGAGGAGAATGCTGTGGGAAACCGTAGCAAAAGCCTTGCTAAAGTCAAGGTATACCACGTCAACAGCTCTTCCCGCATCCACAAATCTAGTCATCTCATCATAGAAGGAAATCAGGTTGGTCAGGCACGATTTGCCCTTGGTGAATCCATGTTGACTGTTCCTGATCACTCTATTTTCCTCCAAGTGTTTCAGGATGGATTCTTTGAGGACCTGCTCCATGATTTTCCCAGGGATTGAGGTGAGGCTGACCGGTCTGTAGTTCCCCAGATCCTCCTTTTTCCCTTTCTTAAAGATAGGTACTATATTTGCCTTTTTCCAATCCTCTGGGACCTCCTCCGTTCGCCACGAGTTCTCAAAGATAATGGCCAGCGGCTCTGCAATCACTTCCGACAACTCCCTCAGCACCCTTGGATGCAGTTCATCTGGCTCCATGGACTTGTGCACATCCAATTTCTTTAAGTGTTCCCTAACCTGACTTTCCATCACCGGGGGCCGCTCTTCTCTCCATTCCGCGTTACCCCGTGTAGTAGCCTGGGAGCTGGCCCTCTCAGTGAAGACTGAAGTAAAAAAAGCATTGAGTACTTCAGCCTTTTTGGCATCATCCACCACGAGGATGCCTGCCCCATTCAGTAAGGGACCTACACCACCCCATATCCTTTTCTTGTTGCTGATATACTTATAGAACCCCTTTCTGTTATCCTTCACATCTCTTGCTAGCTGCAACTCCAATTGTCCTTTGGCCTTTCTGATTTTATCCCTGCAGTCCCGAGCAATATCTTTATACGCCTCCTTGTCATCTGTCCAAGCTTCCACTTCTTGTAAGCTTCCCTTTTATGTTTCAGCTCCCCGCAGTGTTCCCTGCTAAGCCACGCTGGTCGCCGTCCACATTTGCTGTTCTTTCTGCATATCGGAATGTTATCTTCCTGTGCCTTTAACAGGGTTTCTTTAAAATACAGCCAGCTGTCTTGGACACCTTTCCCCTTCAGATCAGCCTCCCAAGGGATCCTGCCCATCAGCTACCTAAAGGAGCCAAAATCTGCTTTTCTGAAGTCTAGGGTGTGTGTTCTGCTTCTTTCCTTCCTTCCATTCCAGGCTATAGGTACTGCTAATAGTTTGGAGAACATTCAGGGTGCTCTTGACAGTCCGAAGGGCATTATCTTGTATTGGTAGTGAATGTTGTTTTCCACAAACCATAAGAACCTTCTGTGTGAAGGATGAATTGTGACATGAAAGTATGCATCCTTGAGGTCGAGGGATGAGAACTATTCTTCTTGGTGCAGCATGGAAATTATCCTGTTTAGGGTAACCATCTTGAACCTCTGTTTCTTAACATGTTTGTTTAAGGGTCTGAGATCTAGAATTGGTCTCCATCCACCTGATTTTTTTCTGAACTATGAAATATTGGGAGTAAAACCCTCTGCCCTTATGGGAACATGTTCTATTGCTCCTATATTCAGAAGATGCTTGATTTCCTCCTGGAGGGCTTGTGCGTCAGTGATGTCCCTGAATAAGGGCGGGGTAGGGTAATGTAGGGGTGGGTGGGAAATGAATGAGATGGAATAACTCTTGTTCACAATTTCCAAGGCCAACTTGTCCGGTGTGATGGCGGACCAGGCAGGGTAGAATTGCCTCAGACAGAATTCGAAGTTCAGGATCGATTTGGTGGATGCTGCATGGCAAGGAGGAAGCCTAAACCCTTGACCAATCCCTCAAAATTGCGGCTTCTGAGGTTGGGGTTGGATGTTAGTGGATGGTTGGAAGGACTGTCTCCATCTATATCCCCTTTGCTTCACTCTCTGTGAACTGTCATAATGTGTTTGTTGATTCTGAGGGTGGTAGTAAGGTTGGTAACGGTGAGTGACCAGTTGGGATCTCATTTGTCTTCTTTTGAAAGTGGGAGTGTAGATTCCCAGAGTCCATAGAGTGGCTCTGGAGTCCTTCATGGCATGCATAAGTGCATCCATCTTTCACCTTATCGAAAGGCAAGTCCTCAATTTTTGACTGAAGGTCTCTAGGTAGGGCTGCTTCCTGAAGCCATGATGTTCTCTGCATTGCTATAGCTGTGGCTACTGCCCTCGCTGCTGTATCAGCTACGTCCAGGGACGCTTGAAGGGATGTTCTTGCCACTACCAGAGTCCTATGTTGTTCTCTTCTTATCTAATAGCACATCTGTAAGCTGTGCTAGCTTTTTAAGAATGAAATGGTTATAGTTGGAAAGCAGGGCTGAGTAGTTTGCTATTCTTAAGAGCAATGTGGCTGAGGAATATATATTTCTTAAGAGGTCTAAACATTTCCAGTTCTTGTCTTGTGTAGTGGATTTAAAGTTTGGTTGCTTTCCTCCATGGATTTGCTATGTCTATAACTAGTGAATTTGCCGGGGGATGAGTGAACAAGAATTCCATTCCCTTAGAGGGAATGTACCATTTTCTATTGTTCCTTTTATTCATGGCCAGTATGGTGGCTAGGGTTTGCCAGATTACGTTAGCTGGGTCCATAAGCACTGAATCCATTGGTATTGCTATCTTGGATGATGCCGAGGCATGCAGTATCTTCAGGAGTTTATGTTGTGACTCTGAGACAGCCGCTAATGAGATTTCTAGTTCCTGCATAACTCTTTTAAATAATTCATTAAATTGTTTTGCGTCATCAGTAGAAGAAGATATGGACGGAATTACTGCCTCCTCTGCAGGAGGAATTTGCTGTGGTGTGTGTGTGACGTTCTCAATAATGATCACTGATGGGGCGGTCTTGACGATTGCTCAGAGAGGGTCAAGAGAGATGGGCTAGGTGACTGAAGTGGGGAGTGAGAGTGATGGTGATGATGATGAAGATGCCCAGAGTGTCTGCTGTAGCATGGTGAGCAATGCTCCTATCTAGTCCATGACCTGTGACGAGAGGTGCTGTGATGACAGCACAGGAGTAAATGCCGTACCTCTTGAGTACTGCCTCTAGAATCTGCATGGAAATGCCAATATGATGGGGATCTAGTTGGGGATCGGCAGTTGTATGATCGATGAGAGTGACCTCGATCAGAGTATTCAGGAGGAAAATCTCGTATCAAGTGGTCTGTTGGTGAGCGAGCAAGGGACAAATGTTTTTCCTACCTCACTCTCTTGCGTGGTGCAGCAGCTGGTGCCATGGTCAGGGCCAGGGCCGATGGAGAACGTGGTGCTGGCACGGTTTCTTAAATTGTCTCCAGCACTAAGGTCTCTGCAGGGGCCGTGGACAGTGTCGGGGCTTCGCGGACTGTGTGTCTGCTTGGGGCTACTTTATCCAGAGCCGCTGCCGAAGGGAAGAGAAATATCTGCCCCTGGATCTCAGCTCTTCATGGGAGGTTTTTTCACTCCTCTGTTTTGCAGCTATTTTAGTGCCTGAGGCACCAGAAGCCTTTTGGGCACTCTTTTTTGGAGACTTTTTTGAGGGGGAGCGCCCCTCCTTGAAATATTAGTCTCGGCCAGTGAGGGAGCCTTTGGATGGCGGGCTGTTAACAGGTCCGCTCAATGCCTTTCTGTACCGGAGGCTGAGCCAGGGGCTAATGATTTTTCCATTAAGAATATCTTTAGCCTGAGTTCCCTTTCTTTTCTGACTCTCGCACTTAGGTTGTGGCAGTGGGAGCACTTTAGTGGGACATGAGAGTCCCTGAGGCAGTGGACACATTGCGAGTGTCCATCAGAAGCCGGTATAGGCTCATTGCATGAAGAACACCTTTTGAAGCCTGGTGAAGTAGGCAATCCTAATTGTTGGGAGTCATTAGAAGTGCCGCTTGGTCCGTTGCCGGCCGAAGCGGAGTGACTGGCTTTTTTATTTTTTAAAGGGGGGGCGGGAGGGGGGTTGGTAAGTCAGCAAGTGACTAAAGTCTCTGTTTTTCTGTTCTTTCTTTCGGGTTTAGAGAGATTTGCTGCTGAGGAAAACTCCATCTTCACCAGAGGGCGGCTGAAAAGGAACTGAGGGAGAGAGGGTGCTGTGCACGCCAAAGCAGGCTGAGATGTGCAGTGCCCTCCAGTATTACTGCTATGAAGACTCCGCTCTTCGCCGTGCGACGCGATGACACCTGATGTGGAGCACACACAGGGACCTCGCTCAAAGAAGAAATACTATTTAACCTCTCCCCTCTGTGTGCCTGCCAATAGTCAGACACACTAATGAGCTTCACATTCAAAATTTAAATCCAAATTAAGCTCCTTATTGAATCGAGGCTACTTTTAAAAAAGGAAAAAACTTCAGAAGTGATTAAGAAAAAAAGGAAAAAGGGCAAAAACGATACAGAGAATACAAACACACACATGTATAAAAGGAGAGAGAGAGGAGAAAAAAAAGAAGAAAAATCCATCCAGCTGAAAGCTGTACCTATTATCTGTTCTGGCTGGTTGTGCTGTCTCTAAAATTATTAAAGGCAGCAGGAACTAATAGGAGCAAGGAAGGATGAAATTGTAGATTCTAAAGCCAGAAGGGGCCATTGTGCTCATCTCGTCTGATATCCTGTATAACACAGACCGCAGAACTTCCCTGAAATTGTTCCTGCAGCATATTTTTAAGAAAACATACAAGCTCCATTTACAAACTGCAATCATGAAGCCTTGGTAAGTTGTTCCAATGGTTAATTACTCTCAGTTCAAAATGTATGTTATTGACAGACTGAATTAGTCTAGCTTCATCTTTCAGCCATCAGATCATGTTATATTTTTCCCTGCTAGATTGAAAAGCCCATTTGTTTCTTATGTAGATACTTTAAAACTGTAAATCAAGTCATCCCTCAATAGTCTCTTTGTGAAACTAAACCAATTACACTCCTTGAGTTTATCACTATAAGGAATGTTTTCTAATCTGTCAGTCATTTTTGTGGCTTTTCTTTAAACCTCCTCCAATTTATCAATATCCTTCTGTGCACACCACAAATATTCCAGCAGTGTTTGCATAAGTGCCAACTGCAGAGGTAAAATTCCTACTGAAAATTCACCTGTTCATGTATCCAAGCATCATATTATTCCTTTTAGCTACAGTGTCACATGGGAGTTCATGTTCAACTGAGTTTCTACCACAAATCCCAAATCACTTTAAGAGTCACTGCTTCCCAGGATAGAGTCTGCTATCCTGTAACATGGCTTACATTCTTTGTTCCTATATATATACTTTTATTAAATATATATTAAAATACATATTGTTAGCTCTATATGCTGGGTGCAGGCTATTTGGATCATTTGGTATCGATGATCTGTCATCTTCTCTATTTGTCACTCCCCCAATTTGTGCGTCAGCTGGAAACTTGATCGGTGATGATCTTGTATATCCTTCCACATCAATAAAAATATTAAGCAGCATAGGGACAAACTCCAGTCCTTGTAGGACCCCACTGGAAACACACCTGCTCCATGATGATTCCCCATTTACAATTACATTGAGACATCAGTTTGCCAGTTTTAATCCATTTAATGTATGACAAATTAATTTTATATTGTTCTAATTTTTCATCCAAATGTGATGCAGTATCATATCAATTGCTTTACAGAAGTCTAAGTATATTGTGTTAGTGCTATTATCTTTCCTAATCAAACATATAATAATCTCATTTTTTAAAAAAGATATCAAGTTAGTTTGTCAATCTTTTTTCCATAAATCCATATTGTTTGGCATTAATTACCCTTCCCTCTTTTGTGATTTGAAAATAACAAGAAATAAAAATTGGAAATAAAAGTGGCTGAAGGAAATAAGGACTCATTTTTTGACCCATTCATTTTCATTTGCAAAGCATCTGTGTTTCTAAGTATACGCAGATCAAACTGGACTTTTCTCAAGGACTTAATCTACAGATTTATGGATCTTGACAGTGGTGATACTCAAATGACTTAAAAGATTCAGCATTGCATAGGTTCTCACCTCTTGAAGCTTAACATCCCTACATTTTAAAGAGATTAGAGACAGTGATGTCCTTTTGGGGCACTGTTCCTAAATTACTTGAATGGCAAAAAATCTCCTAACCACTTTCACCTTTGGTTTGTTTTCCCAAAGTTTTGATCTGAAATTTTATCTATGATGATGGCAAGTGCTGTAAATGAACTTGTAAAACCAGAAGTTATATTTCAAATTTCCTGCAATTGTGTCTAATCTGCAGTGCAATTTTTGACTTCTCATTTTGGTCCTATACAATGTGAATCTTAGTATAACAAGATTTTGGTTCAGTACAGGCAGAATCTTGGTATTGCAAGCTATTTTTAAAAAACAGTCAAATATGAAAAAGAAAGCAACAGAATATCATTATAATCACTGCAAAACACAATATATGAAAAGCAAGAACAGAAGCACCAAAACTTGCCAAAAATCCTTCTGAAAAATAAGATTTAAAGAAAGAAACAATTGTCCAAGATCTTTTGACTACTGCAAATTTAATTTAAACTCAAAGGAGAGAAAAAGAGTACCTAGAAGGGAAAATAACAAGATGTTATTGTCATAATCAATTATGTGCTGCATGGTTTATTCATCAAAAAGTGTATTTCTTAAACCATTTTCCCACCAAGTTTTTCAGACACATGATATCAAAAGGATAGGACTGTTAGCATATCACATACCCAATAAAAGTACACTTGTCATTAACTACAGATAACCTGTTACTGATGCGTGCTGAGGAAAGAAGCATTTTACAGTGCATGAGATTGAAACAAAAGGAGTTAAATTGCTAGTATGTGAAATCTTAACACAGATGACATAGGGCTTAACATGTAAAGAATTTAAATAATCCTTAGTGCTGTGATTTGCAATAAAGCACCATGAGAAATCATAATAAACTACAGAGATTGAAACAAAGTACGTTCAATTGTTCAGAATGCTGAAACTTGTGCCAAAAGGGAGCTTTTTAATGTGCCTTAGAAACAAAAAGGAAAAGATTATGAAGAGAAGAAAGTGAAACAATATTGAAGTGTTGATGGCACTTTATCCAAACTTCACCTTC
Organism: Pelusios castaneus; assembly: GCA_007922175.1. NCBI lineage: Eukaryota > Metazoa > Chordata > Testudines > Pelomedusidae > Pelusios > Pelusios castaneus. Next base: position 4,491,531 of record ML685863.1, on the reverse strand, counting down.
TACTACCTCACCCACCTCACCGAAAAAAACTTCCAGCATTTCCCTCCTCCCCCCATTTGAACTATTTAGAATTGTTTCCATTTGTATTTTAATTCTTACTAGAAATATATATGTGTAAATTCTGACATAAACTAACATATACATACAGAATTACTTCAGTATTGTGTACGTGCCAATTAACTCCTAAGAATGAAAAGCATACCATTTTAAAAGCAGTGGTACTAAACTCTAAATTTCATGTTCTGCCTATCAGCATTGTTTCTAATAGATTAGTGTTGTTTTGCATAATGATATACTTGTCTAAATTTTGTCTTATACACAAAATTATCCCTGCAAAATATTTCACTTACATACTACAAAGTTCTAAACAAATTGCACTGTACAGGCTCCTGTACATTTCACTTCTCTGGTTTCTTCTATAACAGTAATACAGTAGTATTTATAAAACAAAAGTTACTTACAAAAATTGAGCCCCTTAATCCATCTAACTTAGCAATGCGATCACTTGTTTGAGTAGTCCAGGTCTGACATTTAAATCAGGCATACTGTGTGAGTATATCTGTGCATATCTCCCTCGCCACTAAGGGACACCTGCATGGTGAAGAACAGACAGATCTTGTTGCTCTCTGATAAGGTCACACAGGCTTAGCTAGAATATAGCAATGCTTAATCCTCATTGGTTTTGCCTGCTGAGCACAAGGCTGTTTCCTTGACAACACAGTGCAGTTGCTACGGCATCCATAGCCACATGTGATGTCAAGATTTTGGGATGGCCCAACATCAAAATGATTTACGTAATGCTATTTTCTAATCTTATAGATTAAAAATGAAAATCAGTGAGAATCTCCAATATGTTCTCCCTCTGCCCAGATTTAAGCACTTAGCTATTACTTATTTATTTACCGTAGCTTATACAATTTGCCAGTTACCAAACATAGAAGGCACAATTCCTGCCCTGTGGAGTTCATATCTTAATTATTATTTGTAATTCTCCTAGAAGATATAAAGTATTGTAATCTTCAACTAGTGATTTAAAAATACAGACCTTAATATCAGCTGTATTCAGAAATGCAATATTCGGGGAAGTGGAAATATGATCAAAGATGACATACCAAATAATTTATGCCAAGGGCTGTGTTTGTAGCCAATAAGAGGATTTTTACAGAAATAGAAATGTCTTCAGGCACCAAATAGCCATTTTATTAGTGCTCTTCCACATAGATTATCTGCTTTATAAGTGCTCAAAACACCCTCTGACTACCTAATGTGAAACTTCTCTAAATTACCCTTCACTGCATATATTTTTCCCTCCCATTCTGTAAGTTTTCCATTTTCAAGCATCTGACAAAGTGGGATTTCTTCCCCAAAAGCTCATGCGATAAATAAATAGTCTTTAAAAGTGTCACAAGACTCCTTGTTTGTTTTGCTGAACTAAACTAATACCGCTAACCCCTTTGAAACATCTCTAAATTCTGTTTTCATAACAGGAGTGTAACTTCTTCCCAACTGAATCTTACAGGTTCCCTTCATTTACCACTTTGACCTTCCTCCCTGCTGCTCAAGTAGTAATGCAAATTAAGGTTTTTCCTGGCTGTTACAAAGATCAGTCAAAATGCTAGATATGCATATAACTTGTAATAAGTTATACAGTAATACTGAAATGTAAGATCTGCATATTCACTTTCACTGTTTATTGAGGCTACATTTTAATGCACTCCAATACCCAACTCCATTCCAGGAAACCAAAGCAGGCTGCTGGCTGATTATAATACCAAGGGACACTAATAGCCAACTAAAATATTAGGATGTAGTGACGCATGGCTCACAGAAGAGTGTGTGTCAGGGGGAGGAGAAGAAATCATCCTTTGATCCATAAACCTTAGGCCTCATTCTCTGGTAGGAAGCAACCTTAGTTTTAATGACACCAGCAGAAAACCACAAAAATGCCTATTTCGGCTTTGAGTATGAATATTTCCACACATTTCTCTTTTGGTGCCGCTAGAACGGACGCGCTATTGTAAACAACAACTAGAGCTACAGCACATGTGAAATGCGATCAGTATCTTTTGGAGAGTGAATATGAAGTGTGTGCCCACAGAAATAGCCAGAGAATGCATGACAGCTGATCCAGAAAGCTGTATCTGTATTAGCTGATGTTTTAGGGCATGCAGTGTAGTATCTAAAAGAGGATAGGTGCTGAATTAGGAATACCACGTTGTGTTGTCCGGGATGGTGGTTAATGAGGAACAATTCCCAATACAAGTTTTAATCATTACAAGCTTGCTATTCATGCTTTTCTGTTAGACTTTGATACCCAATGTGGTCATAAATTTCTCCCTGTAAGCACGAGTTCAGAGTCTGAGTGACTCTCTCCTTGCTTAGTCAATTGAATGGGGGTGCATTCTATTTGCATGGACTCTGTATTTGCATAAGCCCACCTAGGTGCTGAGCAGCATGATGAGAAATAGTTGGTTTTGACTGGTATTGGGTTACAGATCACTAGAGTGTTAACTAAAGAGTAATGAAATGTTGTCTCCCTATCATGTAAACAACTGGCAGCAGAAATGTGCTTAGCTTGTTTTGATGAAAGATTCATTCTCATCTGAACAGAACCCAGCAAAGGAGGCATTTGGAAACCAGAAACTGTGAAATCAAGCAGGGAGGGGTCAAGGAAGGATTGACTATCTCTCCCACTGTTAAAAGGCAGAATTAATTATTCCTTTTGTAGTCTTTTATTTTGTTTTTAAAAAGTAGGGACATTGCTCCTGTGTCAGTAGAAGGTTTTTTCATGGATAAAAGTGGATAGCCTAAACTCGCTAAGAGCTGAAATCGCTAAAGGAACTACAAAATCTTGAGAGACTGATAGGAGCCAGCAGAAGGGGCTCGGTGAGGGTCATCAGTAGTTGGTGGTGGGAGTCAGCAGAGGGATACAGCAAGGTCTGGAAATGGCGGGAGCCAGCAGTGGTCAGAGGAGTGCAGGGGTCAGAGGAGTGGAGGGGAATCGGCAGGTGGCAGGAGCCCGCAGTGTTGGATGGCTGCAGGAGTAGCAGAGGGCACCAGCCAAGCCTGCAGCTCACCGGCATAAGGAGCCAACAGAGAGAATTGGTGGGGCCCCACAACCAAGAGGTAAACAGTGCACCTCTGACAGTTAGTAAGACAGGAGGACGCAAGAAGGGAGAGGCAGAGAACACATCCCACACACTCTGGGTTGGGGTGGGTTTGGCTCACTGTGTTCACTGTTTTCCCAAACCAACACTGTGTAACTTCCTTCCTCTTATTAAAAAAGACTGACATTTTACACTCAGACTCTGCTTGTGAAGCAAGAAGTACTGCCTTTTTGGGGCACCCAGGGATAGGTGACTGGGTGGGAGAATCAAGCTGGTTTGGTGGTGTATCATTGACAGGACCCTCTAGATATAGAGCCTGGCCATTTGCTGCTGTCTCTGCCTGGCAGAATGGTTACACCCTGGTCCCTGGGAAACATGACTTGCTCTTTTGGCTTTAGAATTAAGAACTACTTAGACAATGATGAAGGTGAAATCCAGGCTCCACTGACTTCAGTGAGGCAGAATTTCATCCTGAGTTTCTGAAATGTGTGTCAAAATGTGACATTAAAAATGAGGTATATAGTATTAATTCAGAGAAAACATTTTCTAGAGAGAAGGCGACACAATTATGTGATTCAAACTGCTTCTCAAACCCTATTGTTGCTTAGCACCCACAGTACACACATGTTAATGGCAAATGCGAGCAATTTATAAGGTGCATAATACCATCTTAAGAAATAAACATGACAGTAGGCAAAAAGGGGACCATGCATCTGCATCAAATATGAATGTTAAAAAGGATGCTTGCCAATAGAAGGCTTATGGCAAACTGCCAGCTCTCCTCTGTCTCACACTTTTCTCACAGATAGTGGGTCAGGGCACCCCCAGTTGCCCCATCTCCAAGGGGCATCCCTCTGATAGTGTCCCATGGGGAAGGGAGGAGGAAGGGACCCAGGCCTGCCCACTCCAGCTCCCAGCTCAGGAACCCTGAGTAGCAGCTCTGTGCCACTGACTGTGTCCAATTCTGCAGCTCTTTCCCCTAGCCTATTTCTCCTTCTGCCTAGGCAAGGCTTCTTCCCTCAGCCTTGCAGGTTTTTCCCTCCAGAGGCCTGTACCTTCAACTCCTTTCTGCTGCGCTGCGCCACATATTTCTCTCTCCAGCTTGTGCCCCATTTGTCTGGAGCAGGGGGGGATTATCAGGAACCTGGCTGGGCCTTGATTAGCCTCAGCTGCTGTTTATTACCCTTTCCTAACTCCAGCTAGATTACAGGGAACAGTGTCACATTCTAGGGCATATATACCTCCCTTCTAAGATTCTGCTACTGCCCTCTGGCCTTGGTATACCACAGGCCCTAAAATTGTTTTAAGTCTGTTAAGGATGTAAGCGACTAAATGTTTAAATGGTAAGCAGCTGACTTACCATTTATTAATTAGTTTAAACTTTGCCCAGGGAGGAGATGGGAATTGGGAGGGGCCAAGCCCAGCTGTGGCTCTGCCTACACCGGAGCTGCACTGGGCTTAGCGCCTCCCAACCAAGCAAGAGCTGCCCAGCTGCAGCCTAGTATACACATGTAACCCATATGCCTGAAAAGGCTATCTCTGAGAGACCTGCTGAGGATGGGTTACTGTTGTTGGGCAGATTAGCGACCCACAACTGGAAACTTCCAGAAGCAGGGAGTGGTAGCAATTTGAGCATGCTCCACAGTGTACCCTGCTGGTGTGATGTGATGTTGTCAGTCAGATGACTGGAGAGCAGCAGCCTGAGCAGACAGCAGGCAGGAGCTGCCTTGAGGGGAGACCATGTGCTCAGTGTTCTGGAGAGGAGCTGAGCCAGGAGTGAACAAGATGTTTTCTCCATGTAAAGGAGTCATTTGCGACAGACCTTGCAGACATGCATCTGGGACTGAGGGCTGGTTGCAGAGGAGAAGAGAAAGCCTGCATGGAATGCTACAGAGGATCCCAGCAAAGAAAGAAGAGGACAGCTATTTCTTGCCACTCAAGCTTCCACAGTGGAACAGAGACTGTAGCTGAGAGTTGGGTGAACTCCACACAGACTTTGGGACTCTTGGGTATCTTTCATGCAAGGGATTGTTCTTGGTTAATTGTAGTTTGTTTTCTTAGGATAAGGTTCATTTAGTTAGTAGTTAATAAAGTTCATTGTTATGTTTATTATAGTAGTATTTTAATGTGGGAGTGTAGCTGTGAGCAAGCTTCGCTGTGAGTCCTGTACAGACTGGATCCTGGGTCTCCAGCTGCTTCCTCCACAGGGATTGCGATTGATTTCTGTGAGGCACTGGAGAGGGGCAATTAAATGAATTTAGCCCACCCGAAGGTTACACACACACCTGGTATATACACCCAATGCAGCCCTTTTCCCCTGCCCCTGCATGTGCAGAGCTCTCTATTTTTAGAATATTTAAATAGATTATTAAAGGAATTCTTACATCCCTAATGTCTATATACCTTTCATCTACTTCAAATGAAAAAAACAAATTTGCTTATTTATCTGAGCTGTACCTAACTGGAAGAAGATGAAGATGCAGAAACATTTTCTCCCCACACCTCCTACTTCCTCTTTGGATGCTTTGAAAAGCCGTGGATGCCTTTGGTCTGGTCTACTAAGGCTTGTAGTAGGGCAGCTTGAGTAACATCACAACTTTCTTCACTGTGGCTCCTCTCTCAGCCTTGGAAATACTGCAGGATAAGTCATGAGATGTTTGTGATGCTCACAATGATGATGCAGAGCTAAGCAGTCTCCATTTCTCTCCCCATAATGGCATATGCCTGGCAGAGAGAGAGTTTTGAAAAATAGCATGAAAAACAGTCTGTTGATGGCAGTAAGGGAAGGGAGGAGGTGGAGAGGGAGGATTATTATTATGGGAGGCCAAAGATTATCCCCCAAACCCCTACCATTAGTTGCACTGTGGGATCGATATCCATGGTGCACTACTTTGCTCATTGTTGAAAGTATGGCTCACGGGGACACAATTCCCTGACACAATGAGTATGGTATGATCACATAAATTCAAGTTCATTAGTTCAGCAGGTGAATGTCGACTGAAATTAAATGAGTTTCACTTCACAGTATAGACATGCCCTTGGAGAAGCACTTCCCTGATCATTTATCTTTGACATTCTTCCCTCTCTTATTTTTTTTCATTTGCTGTCCCCTGTACTCAACTGACACGTGTATCCAGTGTTTCCTTCCCCTTAATTGAGGGACAGCCCTGCAGAAATTTTGGGTGGGCCTACATCCACCCAAATAATTAGATGTTACAGGCAACAGTCTCCTCAGTCCACAACATTGATTCATCCCTAGAGTAGCACCTGAGCACTGAACGACCCAGTCAATTCTGTGTATGTATGTAAGAAAGAAAGAAATCATGTAATTAAAGACTATCATAATGCATACACACAAGAGGATCTAATTATAGTTGTCTGGTCAATGTTTATTCTGGTATTTCTTAACTTGGGAGTCCTTAATTTTGTATTTCCTAATTTTTTATGATTTAGTTTATTGATAAGAGCAACCTTAATTAAGATGAAATGAAGTTTTTGTTTGTGAACATCTTTAGCTTTGAACAGAAACATATTTTTGTGTGCTATGCACTTACACATTTGTTATCTCCAACATATTTAATTATTGTTACCTTTGTGAAGGTCTCACCATTAGCTGCCGCATTGACCAGTATATTGATTCAACTATATTCAAAATAAAAACATTTTGTTTTTAAATACAACTTAACTTGTACTGAAACTTCTAAATGATTTTTGTGAGTAACTAAGAAGCAAGAAGAAACATTTCTAAAATTACTTTCTTTTTTCCAGAAAGCTTTAGCCCTCTATGCAGAATTTGTAACAAGCCTATAAACAATGTATTTGAAAAAGAACTGTAATTTTGTATCTTATTTTCAAAATTACAAATTGAAAAGAAACAGTGTAATTTACCACAATACAAACCCACAGGCGCATGGGTGTTTATCAAAGCCAAATCTGATTTTATTACAGCTCTTCCCAGGAGTCGTCTTTGTCAAAACATTATGCTAGTCTGAGGTAAATGAGTTATCAAAGGCAGCCTATATAAACAAACTGGAGGGAGTAGTGGCTGATTATCTCTGATGTCACAATATTACTGTTCAGGTAGCTGCAAATGTGCATGGGAGTTGCGGGAAGAGAAGTCAGGTCTTCCGAGTTCAGTTTTTCCCAAATTTCCTAAAAATCCCAACATACAAAAACAAAGTATACACTGGAAATCATTCCACACATATTAATTAGTTACTAAAATTAGGTTCAGATTCCCCTTTTACAAAGAAAGCATTCAGTAAAAAGATGAATCACCGATACAGACCCTTTAAAAATAGAAAAATCTAATGCAGCCTTAGCTCTAATCTTGCTACTTTGAAACCGCAATAATGTCTAAATATTTAGATGTAGTTTCTGGAAAACAGTAACATTTAAATTTACCTTTTTGGACAGTGACTCATTCCAATTATCTCTCTAATATTCTGCTTGCCTATTTAGGGATTTCTGCACCAAATCATCACTGCCAGTCAGTATTTGGCTTAGTGTCAGGTATTTCATTGCAAAGAATGGTGCAAATTCCAGAATCTTAGTAGGATAAAAGCCTTTTCAATAAGGAAGTAATCTCAGGTAGTCAATTATGTAAGAGCAACCCCTAAAGTTGCCTAACACATTCTCTTATAAGCTGCTATTTTCAGTTGTTTATAACATTGCTAAGCTTTAATTTTTTGAGCTGAAATTTCTCATGTTTACCTGTAAATCAGACTGTTTTGTTTAAGGCCTGGCTCTACACTACACAGTTAGGTCGACATAAGCTGCCTTGTGTTGTGGAAGTATCTTCACTTTGACACCTGCTCACACTGTCGTAAGTGCCTCTTTAGGCCAATTTAGTAATGCCACCTCCCCAAGCGCTGTAGAGTTATGGTCAGTGTAGTTAGGTAGGTACAGTGTTATTGTAGACGCTGCTTATGTCGATTGTTACTGGGCTTTCGGAGCTATCCCACAATGACAATACAATCAATACAAGTGCATCTGGTTAGGACACACATCACCAATGCAAGGAGTCTAAATGTCAACAAAAATGTTTCAGTCATTTCTGAGAATGAGGTTGGGGAAAATAGCTTTAGTCATGACTTCGTTTTTCACTATATATTTCTTTGGAGTGTTCTAGTCCTTCCGTGGTTTGGAGGAGAACTTGGTATTTGGTAAAGAGATAACCCTAGGTTCAGAAAAATTACTTTTGCTATCTCTAATAAAATGTACCAGAATTAAACAAGGTATGTCTCTGAAATTTGCCATTTGTATATGATCAGTAGAGTTTTTCAGAGGTTTGCTGCTAAAATCTCTGAACATTTTACCTGCACTGAGCATGCTATCAGACCCACTTATCTTCCATCTGCAATGAGTATACTCCTGGCTTGAGCTCCAGATGAGATAACCAGAGGAGCAATCATGCCTTTAGCCCAGAGACACACGTGGTTGGCTGGGAGCCAGGAGGAAGCCATTTTCTTGTTTCAGCCTTTCAACTTGCTTGCACTGCTCGCATTAAATAATTCTGTGAACTTCACATCACTTACTATTGAGCAAGCCTTCATAATCTGTCCTGAGGATGAGACAAGTATCATCCCTTCTGTTTTACAGACCCCCCCAAAAAAACAAACAAACAAACAAACAAACCAAAAACAGTGATTGTACAAAGTCACTTCAAGGAGAGTTGGGGAAGAAACACTATCTATAATATGGCAGATCCAGGTCCCATCTACAGCCATACTATCTTTCAGAATGAATGTGTTAAATTTATATATTGATACTGTCTGTAACCATTAGAGTCTACTCTTCACTGAAACCAAGAACAAAACCTATCTGTCTTGCCTCCTAATGTTCTACTGCTGTCTAGTAAAACAATTGTCTCCTCTAGTTGCTGGGCAACATACAGGATAACAGCTTACTTCTGCTCTGGTTAGTCTTTTAGCTCAGGTGGTAGAGGTCTGTGCTGTTGATTTAAAGGTGCTAAATTAAAGCCCAGGTGATGACCTATGCTGGGAGTCAATATGTTTCCATATGATGGATCTAAGTTTAACTTTCCTCTTTTAAAAATACCTAGAAAAGTATTATAAAAGTGCTAGTAAAAAGAATATTAAAGTTGCAAAGTCAAGCACTGAAAAATAAGGAAACCCCTTAATTAAAACTGTCTGTGAAACCTCACTTTGTCTCCTGCACACATGATCAGAGTATCTATTGGACCCCCACCTCAGTCAGTGCACAAGATGAACAATTAATGAGACAAATTTGTAAGATGTTTTCTTGTGGCTAAGGCATTTAATAGGAAGCTGGTAGAGCTGAGTTATATTTCTCACTCCATGACAGTCTTCTTTGTTGACTAAGACTATCATAAAGCATATGCACAAGGAGGCTGAATTAATACTGCATGAGCAAACATCTTTCCAGCATTTCAGTATATAACTTTGCAACATTAACATTTAATATTGTATACAAAAAATATTAAAACCAAGTGCCAAATCTTATCGTAAGCCAAAAAGAGATGGAGGCAGTGAGTTCCTTCCTTTCCTTTTTCATAGTAGCCACCCAATCATACCAATAGAGTTCTGGACTGAATTAATTTATCAGTTCAGATTTAATTAATATGTTCCAGAATCTAGCACCACTGACTGCTAAGGACTATCAGGCTATTTCACAGTATCATCCATCCACATCATGGATGGGTAATAACTTTTTAAAAAGAAGATCTGAATGTCAGGGATAGGTCCAATAACAGAACACCACCCATCTCTAAATTCCTTTGCACACCTAAGAGCTTACACAAGTTTTGAAGAGAATTCAAATCATGCCCTGCAACGGTGATCCAAACCCTTCATTCTTCTACCATAAAACATGCAATAATCAGCAAGCCATTGCCTGAGGTAGCCTACTCATCTAATACCTCCCAGTGTCTAATCTCAATCTCCTCCAAACAAGCTGATGACGATAAAGAGCTACTGTTAGCTTCAACTAAAACATATCCACTACAAATATCCCTGATCCTTCCTAACATATATTTAGTTCTATTGATCACTCTGCAGCAGCTGATGCCTTTGAACATGAAATGCTGGTATCTGGCCTGTGAGACATTGCTGGAGTTAGTGAGAACACAGTGAGGTGGCTCAAATCCTTTCTACAGACCAAGCTTAGAGGGGACTGATAGGCAGCTCCAGTTCTAGGACTGCAGCTTTAGAGTCCTCAGCTGTGGAGTGTCAGCAAAAGAAATTCTCACATTCAACATCAACATGAAGCCACTGGAAGAAAAAAAAAAAGTGACGTATCTGTTAACCAACTGCTATTCTTAGAAATGTGTTACACACATCCATTCCATTTTAGGTGATTCACAAGCAATCCCAGAGGGAGGGAATATCAGAGTCTACCTAAACAAGATCTGCAGCTTTACTTTCTCAAACTGGTGACTGGTGAGAGTATGAACTAATGACCAACTTGTAGTCACTGATGAGAACATGACCTAGGAAAGCAGCCAACATTCCTTGCATTCCTGTATAATGCGTTAAAACTCTCAGGTGCAGCATGGGCACAGGTCACTTGCTGATGGGTTCTCTGTACCTTGAAGTCTTTACATCATGATTTGAGGACATCAATAACTCAGTCATAATTTAAGGTTCTATTACAAGAGTGGGTGGGTGACATTCTGTGACCTGCATTGTAAAGGAGGTTATCATAATGGTCCCTTCTGACCTTAAAGTCTATGAGAAAGTCCTTTCTCCTTGAGATAAAGCAGGTAATCCAGAATAAACTGAATAGGAGCCATGAAAGAAAGGTATCTGTCTCCTGGGAACACACAGAAAACATCTTCCATTTCTTCAGGTAAATATAACTGATGGAGTGATTTCTAACATTTAAAAGACCATTCTGAATTCCAAGGGAAAACGTCAGCTTCTTGGATGCTCAGTGGCTGACACCTACAAAAATCCTCTGCCAAACTCTCTTCTTTATGACAGATGAGGCTAAGTTGGAATGTAGAGCACTTGTCAGTCCTGAATTGGAAAAAAATGGATTCAATAGCTTGCATGATGGTAATAGACATCACTATGTGTCATGCATCTTGGTGTCAATCATCAGGTATTCCAACTGAAATCCCACAGTCAACTGAGGATTTTCCTTTCAAGGTCCAAAACCTAGTCTCAAAAGACAGAGAAAGCTTGACGGTCTTTAAGAACTTTTCGGGCAACCCTACGCTCTTTGGGCATTTATGCTCCAGATCCTAAGAAATAGCAGTTTATTTTATTTTAAGTCTATGTTATCCTATTAGACACCTGGACCTATCAAGGAGGCACCATAAGACTTAAAAAAAAGAGATTACCCCCTCCTTTGTCACATTCCGCTACTTCCAAGCAGCCTGTATCATCTAAGCAGTCAATTTGACTCCTTAAATGAGGCTAGCATAGCAAACTACTAATTATGGTTTGCTGTTACAGCCTGACCTGATCCTATGACTGACACTTCCCTGCATTTGTTTTCCTCCCATTGTGTAAGCTCCCCATCTTCAAAGCATCTGATGAGTGGGATTTTCTCCCACGAAAGCTCATATAATAAATATGTTTTCACTTCAACCATTTACAAATTGGCAATATCAATAAATAAATCCACACTAGAAATCCTGCAGTATATAAAATATCCACCTTTTGCAAATTGTCCTAGACTAATTCTGCTTGAATACCCAAAGAAGTGGCTACCCTTTGCGTAAGTTCCTGGTAAGCCTTGTAATTATTGTTGCCTTCTGGACAAAATGTAAAAAACTTCCTGCTTTGACCTAGCTTGTGAAAATAAAGTCATGGGAAAACAAGAAATATCTGCTCATAGGGAACAAGGAAGGAAATATTATGGCATCTAGTGTTACACAGTTCTGTAAGGCACTAATGGTATGTCTACACTTGCAAGTTAGGTTGACTTAAAGATGCTTCTGCCTTCTGTCTTCTGCTGGGAAGCCGTAGGAGCCACGACTCTATGGGGACACAGGCAGTTGACTTAAGTGTCTAATGTAGACACTCTAAGTCAACTTAACAAGGTCAACTTTAAGTCGACTTAAATCGACCTTGTTAAGTCAACTTAACAGAGTTGACTTAGTTTTTTAAGTGTAGACATACCCTAAGATACCACACCGAGGAGCTGAATATAAAGGCCTTGTAAGGCTACTGTTAAACACTATAGTGTTTGGGTGAAAACTGTTTATTTTTGAGACAGTGAACTCTTCATAAGCCAGGGACAATTTGTAAATGGTTGAAGTGAAAACAATTTGCTTACTGGAAGTTTTTGAAAACTCAATTGGTAGATGAACATTTCCACACGCAAAATCATTGTCGAGTGAACATTTGTCCATGTGAATTTTGAAAAAAACAACTGGAAAAGTTCATGACTGACCATTGGAAACCCATGTTATAGAAAGTTAAGCACATGACTAAGAGTCAACAGAACTCTATTCTCTCCTCTCCATATGACTAATTTTAATAAAATTTGGCCTCGTTTTTTGATGTAAGCCATTACTATGATCTTCATCTTGGAAACAGGGACGCTCAAGAGAGGGAAAATCAAGAACAAAAAACTAGCCTAAAACCAGAACTATCTGACCCTCAAACTAGTGTCTAAGTGAGAAGAATAGACTGCCTGTCTTGGATACTAGTCTCTGGGCCAATTTGTGAATTGATTTACATCTTATATAATGCTACCTACTGAGGCCAGTGGTCATTCCATGAGTGTAACTGAGGTTAAAATTTGCCCCTCCTCCATGTTTTCATTTCCCCACCTGGAAAATGGAGACTCAACCATTATGAAAAAATTGGCTAATCCATCAACACTGGAGTAATCAACAAAGCTTTCAGCTTTACTTCTATTTTAGGTTAGCATGTTCTGGGCAAGATCCAAGAAAAAGTAGGAGGTAAGTGGATAAAGGGCAACAGACGGAGGAGGTGAGGAAGAAAAGATGCTCATTAGTAGAAGAGAATATGAGAATATTATGGGCTGCCTCATGTATAAGGGCAAGTTATTTGCTATTGTAACATTTTTATACTTATTAATAAAAATTAGCCCTTTCTCTACACTTAAAAGTATTAAAAAGAAAGCAGTAAAATATATTAATGCATAAGGAATAAAATAAGTAGATCAATGCTAAATACCAAAGTACATATTAAGTGACTTTGTATGTATAACTCCCTTTCAGCTCACACTCATCCTTGCCTCATTGCCAGGACTCCCACTCATTTCCACACCCTTCTCTTGAAACATTCCAGCTAAGGCCATCCCTCTCTCTCTCCCCATTGGGTCTTTACTAGATTATAATCAAACTGCGTTCACAAGTCTATAACCTCGTCCTATACAGAAGAGAGGGTCACTCACTTTGTGCAGTCACTGAAGTTCTTTGAGATGTGTCTCTTCTGGGGCATTCCACAGTAGATGCTGCAGCACCTTTGCCTCTGAAGTCAGGGATCTTCAACAACAACGCTTGCTGGACTGCACATGTGTACCTCCCATCTCACGCAACATGTAGGAATTATAAATAGCACTGTGTGGTCCAGCCACCCTCAGTTCCTTCTGTACTGCAGAGCTGATGTGTAAGCTCCAAAGCAGAGTGTAGGAGGGTGGATACTGCAGCACCCCTGAGCATGGGCAAAGCCAGCCCCCATTTTCTGGCTGGGCCCCTGAGTCTCCATGGTGGGCCTAGCCATATCCTGCATCTGATAATGTGACCAGAAGCTGCCTGATGAGGCTCCACTTGCTACCTAGCAACTGGAGCATCATAAAGAGGTAGAGGGAAGCGAAGAGGTGGTGAGACCCTGGTAATGGGTGGAGACCCCGGCTTTGGAGCAGCCTGTAAAGCCGAGGATAGGACAGCATATCCAAGGATAGTGTCTGTGGAGGGGTCCTGTATGACTGCGTAATGCTGAGCGAAGGCTGCCTTACATGTGTCAGTTATTTGGAAGTTGTTTAGGAAAGCAATGGAAGTAGATAGAGTGTGAATGGACTGTGTCCTTATTGAAGAAAGGACTTGTTCACTGTGAGGTTCATATGAGAGACAACTACTTTGCAAGATCAATTTTGAAAGTCATTGTTTAGAGATAGTATCACCCTTGGATCTCTCAATGATGGAAATGAATGTGCCGTGATTATCTGAAGGGCTTGTTTCTATTGAGATAGAAGGTTAGCACACATCATACATCAAGTGTGTGAAAAGTGTCATTTCATTGGTTGTTATGTTACAACTTTGGGTAAAATTTTAAGATGTGGTCGGAGCACAACTTTATCTTTATGAAACATGGCCTATGATGGATGTGCCTAGACACCAGGCTGAAGTAATGGCAACAAGGAAGAGAGTTTTCATGGCTACGTGTAGTAGCAAACATGTAGCCATTGGCTTAAAGAGAGGTATCATCAAGGATCATAGCATTAGATTCGGATGCCAGGAAGGAATGAGGGATTGTATATGTGGGTAAAGATTTTCAATACCTTTCATAAACCGTTTCAACAGGGGATGTGTGAATACAAACTACTCCTTGATAGGAGAGTGAAAGGTGATAATGGTGGCTACATGTGCCCTAACTGAGCTATTACCTAGTCCACTCTGTTTGAACTGGAAGAGATAGTCCAGAATGAGAGGTAATGGGGCATGGGCTGCTTGTATAAAGTTTGTAGTTCACCAGTGTTGGAATCTGTCCCATTTGTGAGTGCCCATATATCTTGAGGTATCACGCCTATTATGTAGTAAGATATGTTTTACTTGGTCAGAGCAGCCTACTTCTGGACCCCCAAACCAAGAAGGAGCCATGCCTTCAGGTGGAGTATTTGTGGGCTTGGGTGATGGACATGACCATTGTCTTATGTCAGAAGACAGAGTGTTGGAAGAAGGCTGATGGATCAGCACAGTGGCATTTGGAGCAGATAGGTGTACCATACTTGTTGAGGCCAGGTTGGCGCTATCAGTATGATGTGGGATTGATTCTCTTGAATTTTGTACAAGACTCAGCCCAGGGAGAGGGAGGAGTGGAATGCATAGAACAAGGTTCCATTCTGGGTTCTGAGGAAGGGGTCCCCTATTGATCTCCATCCTAGTCCTGCTCGGAAGCAAAACTAGGAGCAGAGGATGTTCCTCTGTGTGGCAAAGAGGTCTATTGTAAGATGACCCTACTAATGGAATATGGTTCACAGTACATTGAAATCCATTTCCCATTTGTGGTCTCATGAGAAGAATCTGCTCTAAAGTGGCTGCTGTGATATCCTGGTGTCCAGGGAGGTATGCTGCTAAGATGGAAATGTTTTATCGGCTACACAAGTTCCATAGTTTGATTGCTTCAGAGTAGAGTGGGATCTCGCTCCTTCCTGTCTGTTGATGTAATACATGCATACAAGATTGTCTGTCATCACTCTTACTGTGTGATGTTTCAGGATTGGTAAGAAGGGTCGACAAGCATTGTGAACTGCTTTTGGTTTGAGCAGATTCATGTGGAATGTGGACTCCGTAGGTGTCCACCTGCTTTGTATCTTGTGTTCCACAAATGTGCTCCCCTGTCTTTGAAGGAGGCACTGGTTGTTAAGATCATGGTAGGTGAGGATTGGATGAAAGGGACCCTGGCACAGATGTAGTTAGGGCTTGTCCATCAGAGCAGAGTTTTTGACCTCTCTGAGTATGCACAAAAGTTTGTGTTTGCTGTGTTTGTATAGCAGGTACACAGTGCATAGCCACCCTTGAAAATATTACATGTATAGTCTGGCATGTCTGAAAACAAAAGTCACTGCTACGATGTGTGCCACAAGTTGAAGGCAAGTGCGTACTGAGATTTGGGGGTATGTCCTCAAGCTTGAGATGAGCTCTGTTATTGCTGTGTGCCTATGAGGCAGCAGGAATGCTCTCGCTTGTATAGCATCTAGGTGAGCACTGATGAATTTCAGTGTTTGTACCAGCCTCCAAGCAGATTTCTCTATAAGTACACCTAGGTTGGTGAAAGCATTCATGATTATGTAAAGTGCTTTATGCATGTTGTGCTTGGATGGAGCTGTGAGGAGCAATCATCCAAATATGGGAACATCATGATTTTTCTCTTCCAAAGGTGAGCTGCAATGACTGCAAGCACATTGAAGATTACCCATAATGCTGTCAAAAGGACGAAAGAGAGCACTTTGCATTCATGGTAGTTATCACCCATGGTGAATTGTAGAAAATGTTTGTGCACAAAATGAAAGTTATATGAAAGTAAGCGTCTTGTAAGTTGAGGACTGAGAACCAGTCCTCTTGTTTCAGTGCTGGTATGATAGTGGAGAAGGTGACCATCTTGAATTGTTATAGATTGACATATTTGTTGAGGTTCGCATGTTTAGGATGGAGCAACATCCACCAGATTTCTTCTGAACTAGGAAATAGAGAGAATAGAATCCCTGTCCTCTTAGTCTTATTGGGACTGGTCTATGGCACCCAATAGCAGAAGATGATTTACTTCCTCTCTGAGAATAGTCTTGTGAGAGAAGTCCCTGAAGATGGATGAGGTGAGGGGCTGGCGGGATGGCATAGTAAGGAAGGGGACTGAATAGCCTTCCTTGACAATTTCCAGGACTTGTTTTTCTGAAGTAATGAACATCCAGGCTGTTAAGAATGGAGCAACTCTGTTGCCAAATTCATTGTCTATTTGTGTGTGGTGGTGGTTGATGGAACAGAGGAGGTGTTCTTAGGTCCTTCAAAATTGTTGGTTGTTGGAAGGTCCACATTATGTAGGTCCTTGTGTGGTAGGCTACCTGCAGATGTTGTGGTTGTTAGGTGCATGTTGTTGAATGCATTGGTTGTCACTATTCTGTTGCGTGTAGCAGAGCTAAAATTGAGGTCAGGGAGGTGTGGGGGTTAAATTTCCCTGATCACCTCTTAGACTGTGTGGTGTAAATGCCCAAGGATCTTAGGGTCACCTTAGAACCTTTTAATGAATGGAGCGAGTTATCAGTGCACTTCAAGAAGAGCTTTTTGCTATTAAAAATTCTAGGTATTCCTCTGTAGTTTAGATTTCTTTGGGAAAACCCAAAAGAGAAAACCAGGATGCATGTCACATCACCACTGTGGTAGTGATAGAATGGGCTGCAGTGTCAGCTGAATCTAAAGAGGCTTGGAGACCTGTGCAGGCTAGAAGATGGCCTTCTGCTGTCAGGATTTGGAACTGCTGCTTTTTAGCTCCAGGAGATCTTGGCAGAATTCTTCCAGTTTAGAATAGTTCTTAAGTTATATTTGGCCGTGAGGGCTCATAGTTTGAGATTCTAAACTGGAGAGTGGCAGATGAATAAGATTTCTGTCAAACATGTCCAGGTATTTCCATTCATGATCAGGATATGCAGATCAGGATTGACAGGATGTGTTCTTTTCCTGCACAGCATCGACTATCAGAAAGTTGGGGGCAGGATGAGAAAATAAAAACTCAGCGGTTTTTTGCTACCCTCAGCTTGGTCAGATAATGTTTTTCTTTTACCAGAGCATGGAGAAGAGGGTCAGTGGTCAATCTAGAGGAGGGCATGGGCCTCTTTGGGGAGGAAGGAGAGTCCGGGTCATACTTGGGTCATAGCAAGTTTTCTCGCAGAATTAGTTTCATTCTTATGTCCCTGTCTTTTTTTGCTCTCAGTTTAATGTCCTGGCAGTGAGAACAGTTCTGGGAGGACATGTCTCTCACCCAGACACCAAATGCAGAGTGCGTGGTCATCAGTTATAAAGAAAGAAGCCCCACAGTAGATGCAATTTTAAAGCCAGGCAACCCAGGCTTAAAGTTGAGAAAAGGTTTCCCTCGGAAGGATAGATGGGAGAAGGCATACTAATAGTTGAGGGGAAAAAATAATTAATTAATTTTTTCCCCTCAACTATTAGTATGCCTTCTCCCACCTGTCCTTCCGAGGGAAACCTTTTAATATTAATTAATTTTTTTTTTAGGTTAAAGGGGAAGAAAAATGGGAAAAATAAAAAAGGAACCTATCTATCTATGAGGAACTTGAGCAGGGATATGCTTGGATAAGGAAAGAAAAGGGCTCTACTAAAGAGTTCTGCTCCAGACCATAGACAGTAGAGCAGGAACTGAGGGTGGCCAGACCACATGGCACTATTTATAATTCCTGTGCACTGCGTGAGATAGGGAAGATGTGCATATGCGATCCGGTGGGTACTCCTACTGAAGTTCTCCAATGTCAGACCCAAAAATTACTGCAGCAACTATAATGGGGCTTCGATGGGGACATAACTTGAAGAAGAACATTAACATCCTTGATTGAGAAAACTGTTTTAGTATCCTGCTAGCAAGGCACATATTTAAACATTGTTTCTGATAACATGGTGTGAGAGTATAGGCAGAGCCTATAAAACTCTTCAATCACTTGCATAACTTTCAGTTTGCACTGTAAATTCCATTGCATTCTCCTGTCACCTCCCCTGTGGCCTTACGCTCCATATATCCTCCAATCCTCCTTCTCCTGTTTGTATGGAGAGTACTCTCCTATATATCATAGAATCATAGGGCTGGAAGGGACCTCATGAGGTCATCTAGTCCAACCCCCTGCTAAAAGCAGGACCATTCCCACTAAATCATCCCAGCCAGGTTTTTGTCTAACTGAACCTTAAATATCTCCAAAGAGATTCCAGCACCTCCCTAGGTAACCCATTCCAATGCCTCACCACCCTCCTAGTGAAAAAGTTTTTCCTAGTATCCCCTTATTCAGTAGCACCCAACTCTCAACAGTCAAAGAGCCACTTCATAGACAAATTGCCACAGTTCCAAGAAATGCCTAGACATATATAGGCTACAGTAATGTATGTTATGAGATTATAAAACTGTATTCCTTTAACACAATTTACTTTGTATATTGCTCTTTACATGCTCAAAGCACTTTACAGTAAGAAACCAATCTTATGAGATAAGTGAGTAAACAGTAATATCAGCATTTTACAGATGGGGCATCAGAGAAAGAATGGTTAAGTGACTTGCCCAAGGTCACACATTAAGTCATCATCAGAACCCGGATTAGAACTGAGTAATTTCAGTTTCCCAACACAGTGCCCATTTCTCTAAATCACAATGCCTGAAAGAAGAGCTTTACAAAAGTTAAAACAGAAGCTGTATTAGTACCTGACATAAATAGGAAACCTTCTTTCCATTCATGACAAGAGCTCCAGTTTCCATCTTTGTACTGACTATGCTTTTTGAAATACCTGAAGATTTTTTTTTTTAATATTGTCAAATTTATTGTTACATCTTCAACACTTTTAGTCACTTTTGCAAATAACCCTAATTACCATGAGCTTAACAACAAAATTTGACAATCTTCTTATTAAATACCTGTCACGGAGAAGTTATCAGTTACAACTCCAATTTCAATTATTGTATTGTAATTATGCTCCATTACAGCAACTCTCAAAGCTCCGACATCAAAGCACAAATTTTCACTCACCTTAGTTGTCTTCAAGCACTAATACATATTTAATCCTTCTTTGTGTATTTGTATTGTCTGTGCATTTTTTCTATATAGCACTATATTTTCACGAGGCAACACCTAGCCTGGTGTTAGGATATTGTTTAACTTCATGTTAATGAAGTTCATAATGTTCATGAAGACATTGTTAGTAAAATATGAGGGTCCTCAAACAGACCCAGAATTCACAAAGAAACTACAGACCTTCTCCTCTACCTTCTAACCCTATCTCACCTGTTCCTCTCAAAACAAACAAGGCGTCCTGTGCACTTTTAAAGACTAGCAAATTTATTAATCACATGAGCACTGGTGGGTGTAATCACACTTCAACAGATGCATGAAATGGATGCTGTAGTATATCAAGTGAATAAATAAGAGAAGGGTAAGTAACAAGATCAGTTCAGTCTGTTTTAGCAAACCAAACAAGTTGTTTTGATTCAACATGTGGAGCAACTGATGAGAAGGTGAAAATGTTTAAAGAGCAGAAAATCACCTTTGGTTATGCGTGAGCCAGCTCAACTCTCTATTCAGACCTAATTTAATGGTGTCTAATTTGCATATGAATTCCAACTCTGCCATTTCACGTTAGAGTTTGGTTTTCAAGTGTTTCTGCTGAAGCAAAACTTTAACTATCATATCTTTTTACAGAACATGCAGTGTTGTTTCATTAAAAAACATTCAAAGAACAGTAGGGAAACATTTCAATCCACCCAGATATTTGGTAACAAACATGCTAGTTACAGTATTTCAGCAAAACACTTCAAAACCAGACTCCAACATGAAACTGCTGAGCTGGAATTCATATGCAAACTAGACACCTGTATACTGGGTCTGAATAGGGATTCGGAATGGCTAACTCATTATAAGGGTAGTTTCTCAGCTATTGCTATTACAAGGCCCTTTTCCACACTGAATAAAAACAACTCGTTTGTTTTGCTGAGATAGGCTAGATTAGAAGACTACCCTCTGGAATTGTTTGAATTGACCTGTAACCCACCCTTCTCTGTATGTATATATATACACCTAACATTCTAAGTTTCCATTTCATGCATCTGATGAAGCGCGACTGTGCCTAGGGTCTGATTTTTCAGGGTATTTATCATTATACAGAACTGTACATATTCAAGCACTGCTCCCATTAGCTTCAGCTGCATTCATGAGTACTCAGCACTTTTGCAGATCAGACTGAGCACCCAGAAAATGAGCACCCAGATCTCACACTAAGCACCCAGAAAATGAGGAATGCATAGTTAGTAACCAACTGTGAAAAGTTTAGTTTAAGGGACTTGCTTAGCACCACGTAGGAACTCTTTGGCAATCCCATGCTTCATTCATTAAACTCCTTAAAATTCTGCAACAAATGCAGGGTTTGACAGACAGCAGCCCTGTGGCTCCTGAGTGACTCCCTGCCCTATATGAACCCCAGGAGCATTTCAGGAAGTATCCAGGCAATAGGATGGATCTCCTATAGCTATTATGACTGTTCGTGCTCCTTGTTCTTGAATTCCTGGCAATCTTGGTTTGATTTAGACTTCATCTCCTGACCTGGACCCTGAAACCTGACTCCAACTCTCATCCTCAGTATTGATGCTGGCCGGGAACTGACTACAAACTCCTTGACAACTCTTCACCTCAGGTTTGCCCTTGCTTTGACCATTGGCCCGACTTTCCTTGTTGGGATCCTGACAGCCACCATGAAGCACCAGTGGTTAACAGATTCCTTCACAATCACCTAGCCTATTTCAAGGTTGCACATGCTAGCCAAGCAAATCATCTTGAGAGTTATCTGATGAGATTTCCCCTAGCCTATCAGGAGCATGGCTTCCTGTGTTCGTTTCCTGAATGTTAATTGAGGACATCTTTGCTGTGTTGTCTGCATTAATCAGCTTAGCTGGTAACTGGTTTGTCCCTTGAGATCTAAAGGTAACCAGGGCCAATCACACCATCCACAGCAGACAGAAAATGATGTGGAATCCTGCTTCCTTGATAACCATGTCAGGATCAGAATGTGTTAGAAATAGATCCCTTTCAGAGGACATGTTGGGAGAATTCTAACAGCCTTCTCTTCCTGAGCCAAGAATTCCAAGCTCTGAGATGTATCCACTTACTAGCAACACCAGTCAACCATTGCCTGACACTGACTTTGGAACAAGTTTATACAAGAATTTTGCATCCCACCGTATTTTCTGATTAAAAACGCAACAAGAGGATCAACCACACATCTTTGCAGGCTTGTCCTCCCTCCTCCAACTCTGAAAAGAAGAAGCCATATGTACATTTTCATGAGATCCTGTCGCTGTCCCACCTGTATCCCCCTAAATCCAGGAGCATAGTTCTGGGTTACCTAATGGGACTTCAAAAGCCAATGCTGAGTCTCATTAGGCACCATTAATGCAAATCACTGCCTGCAAAGAATTTGATTGTTACTCACATCAACTAATGGAAGAGATTTCAAAGGTAATTAACTTCATATAACTTGTTTACTTGATCAGCTTTTAAAACGTATTGAAATAAAACTGAATGAAGCTGAAATCTGCTCAGTTGGCTGATGAGGTTATAGTTAATTTCCTCCCTCCTGGGCAGACTCACCCAGGGCTTAATTTGTAATTAGAGAGGTGCCAGGGCTCAGTGAATTAGGTGCCAGGCTCAGGCAATTTTTTTACTTTTATAAGTGAAAGCCAAGAGGTGCTGGGGCTCTGAACTGCCAAGCCTAGAGGTGCTGGGGCTCAGCCCTGGCACAAATTAAAAAGTAGACCCACCCCAGTTGAATGGGATGTTGCAAAAAGGAAATAAGGGCCTGATACAAGAGCTTACTAGGCCACAGACCTTTGGGAGGTTTGGATGAGGTGCAAGGTAGGATTCAAAGGCTAATTCCAAATCCTTCACAGATATTTTAACCCACCAAAATATCCATGTAAAAAAGACACATCAAGCCTTTCACAGTCTTCTCTGTGACAAAGTAGAAGATCTGAGGGGCAAGGAGCGGTCTTATTTCCCATATAACCCGTGCTCTAATTTAGTTCAAGTTTGAAAACAAATATTAATCACCTCCAATAATTGTTACTACAAACATTTAGGCCAATCAACATACACTTGAATAACAAACACAGAATTATCTAGCAATCAGTATTTGCATAACTAGCACACCAGTTGTTTGGGCTGCTGTTGCTGGAGGGGACAATTAAATAATGTAGCTGTTCCAGTTTTCTTACTTACTGTGGTTCCAAGAAGAAATAAAAAAGATGAGACATGCATTAGAGGTATTAAAACTAAAGAACAGAACAAAACCAACCTGATTTCCAATAATTTGTGTGAAAAGAATACGTGCCTACTGAGAGTATTAATCATGCCCTTTAGCCTTAGATAAGGATAAACTTTCATTCTCACATCTTATTCCTTTTGAAAAATTCTATTATTTTTGGAGATTGAGGATGGCTTTAGAAACTTGTTTTTAAACCAGAACATTTGCGGCAATGTTCCCTTTGACTTAAAAAAATCACTTCATATTTTTTTTTCTGGTGCAGAATAATAGGTAGTACAAGACTAACATTTTCATTAATGACAACAAAGTCCTGTGGCACTTTTAAAGACTAACAGATTTATTTATCGCATGAGCTTTCGTGGGAGAAAATCCCACTTCGTCAGACGCTTTGAAGATAGGACAAAGTGGGATTTTCTCCCACGAAAGCTCATGCGATAAATAAATCTGTTAGTCTTTAAAAGTGCCACTGGACTTTGTTGTCTTTCTACAATAGACTAACACGGCTACCCCTTTGGAATTTTCATTAATGTCACCTTTTAGTTTCCATTTCCAGTCATTGAAAGATGCTGACTTGTACCAGACAGATTTTAGCTGGGTGAAGCAAGAATATCATAGTTCTTCCAATCTTGGGCAGTCAGCAGTCAATGAAAGTCTGTAACTAAGGTCTCTCATGCACATGGGGCATGACATTTGTTTTCTGAGTTGGAATCTATTGCTTAACCCATCATTTTTGCATATGGATGTCTTTTCCCCCTTTTTTTAGTTTTAATAAGAAAAAATCCACACAACTTTGACATTTCTATTATGTTTTCAATAGCTTTATCATATGTAAAACAAGCTTTTATTAAGTAAGTGCACATGAGTATGGAATATGTATAACAATATTTTTACTGCACAGTAAATGTTGGCATTGATAAATACAATTATGTCAGCACTCAGACTTGCGGATAAACCCATATCGAAAAATAGGCTTGCAGAAAACTGATCAAAATATTTCTTTAAAAAAATTAATAGTCAGAGCTAGCTGAAAAACAATTTTCTTTCTGTGGTGAATTCTGACATTTCAACATTTATTTTCATATAGAATCAAAACAAAAGGCTGAAATTCTGAAATTTCCCACAAAATGAAATTTAAAAAAAAAAATCAATTTGGAACCATCTAAATGATTCATTTTGATTATGTGAAGAATTTCATTTTGATAATCCTGAGACATAAGAATATAATTTTAAATGTTTCAAAGTAATAAGCATATATTTGGCAGGAGATATGGCTTAGTACTGCATTACAAGTTTACAAAATCAGTATTTTAATATATAAAAGCAAAAAAAAAGAATGGAAATAACATTAAAAGAAAACATGAAAGTCAATAATTTTGTCAAAATTGACATCATCATATTGTGAAATGTTCTGATTTTTTGTGTGTCAAACTGTATTTTCCAATAAAAACTTTCTATTGAAAAAATGTTTACCAGTGCCAATAACCAGTATTGCCTGTTTCCTCATTCCAAAGGGGTAGCCATGTTAGTCTATTGTAGAAAGACAACAGAGTCTTGTGGCACTTTTAAAGACTAACAGATTTATTAATCGCATGAGCTTTCGTGGGAGAAAATCCCACTTCGTCAGACGCTTTGATTTTCTCCCACGAAAGCTCATGCGATTAATAAATCTGTTAGTCTTTAAAAGTGCCACAAGACTCTGTTGTCTGTTTCCTCATGACACTGATGGAACTGAAGTTACCTGGCTGGGTCAGGGCATACAAACTATTACTGAAAAGCAAACCACTATGCACCATGAGCATTGGCCCATACATTGATATGAAAATGGCACTACTTAGCTTCATTTCAATCATACTTTAGTCTTCTGTTTAGAATCATAAAGCTGTAGAATAGTCTTAACTAAGGATAACGATATGAAGGAAACCATAGATAAAGTTCCAACTTTGGCCGTTCCTGCCATTTCTGCATTTTCTTTTCACTGTACCTAAAGTGCTAGATTATTTTTGTTAACATTTTTCTTCATGCATTTAACTGTTCTTAATCCCTTAAGCTGTGTCTCCTCCATACACTGTCCCTACTCTCATATCTGTTGTTATTCACCATCTCCTAAACCACGCTTTTCTCACACAAACCCCAAACAAAATCTCCTGCCAACTATGTGTTTACTAAATTGAAGCATTTAAAATGGAAAACAGATAGCATCACCTTTTCTAACAAAACATTTTTAAAAGGGAAAAAGTAGACAAATGAAACAAATCCTCTCTCATATCCAAAAGAGAAGTAACTAATGAATAAGTAAATTTATACAGTAGAATGGAGGGAAATGATAAAAATCAAGCCATTTTCAACAAGTCTGTGCTGGTGGTCTAAGAAAAACAGATAATGATGTTTTAAAAGTTGCACACTGTAAAGACAGGGATCAAAGTTTATATTTTTTTATATATAATTTTTATATATTTTTTGCTAAAGTGTTTGCTTTCTACCATTGAAGACTAGCTTGTAAAATTCTCATTTTCTCATAAATTTCAAACTTGAATAGGCTGACATCAGAAATATGGAAATTGCACACACACACACACACACACACACAAAGATGGGGTGGAAAAATCATTTGCAGAGAATTGTGCCTTGTGAGAAAACCAGGGAAATATGGATTTGGATAATCTAAATTAAGAAAGAAGTCAGAAAAATATATTTTACTGAACCAAATTTAAAAAATACTATCTCACCCACCTTGTGTCCTTAATACCTTAAGACAGACATGGCTACAAGAACATAAAGCCCAAACTGACATTTTTGTGTTCCTTTAGTCACCATGGAGCTATGTTGCTCAACCAGTCCTTAATGTTGTCAAATCACTTTTTTTTTATCTTCCTGTTTTCATTACAGATCTGCCAAATTGTCTTTTTTTACCCTTTAGATTACAGATTTTTTGCCCTTTCTGTGGGGAATCTTAAGCAATCTATTGATGCCAAATTGTTCTGATTCAGAGCATTGTTCTCATTGCAGGACATTGAGAAATAAGCCTGACACTTGAATGTTTAAACAGAGCAATCTTTTGTTACCTCGCCTACCTTGTCTCTTTAATATGTGGTGTTGATTTGCAGAAACTATCCCTTCATGAAGCAACACAAAACAATTTATTTCTCAGGAAAAAAAATAGCTACAGTGTGTAGCCCAAATACTGATAGTCTGTGCTGGGAATTAGCTAAGAGGCCATATTCATTTGCCAGTTTCTGCAAACAAAAATACAAATCCCTCCTGCATCCAAAGTCAAAAGAAAAGCTAAAGTTCAAAACAAAAAAGAATCAGGTTTCTTACCATCATAGTCTTACTCTGCTGTATTGCCTCAGGCAGAGTCTGTTCCTTATGTTACTTTCATCCCAGAGCAAATGAATCCCCAAACTAAGGCTAGGCAAAATAAATAGTTTGCCAATTACCAGCAATGCTCAGCCATCCAAATTCAATCATATAATTTTTAACCACATTTGGATGACCGACTACTTGATTTTCCCCATTGAGCCATCACTGAGGTGCCACAGGTCAGATCAGGCTGGCTCATAATGACTTGACAAGATGGCACTTGATTGGCATGGCTGCCCATCTTGTGCTCCAGAACCTAAACCTATAAAAATTAGGTGTCTAGCACTTCTGGTTAGGAAGAAAATGCAACGTGAACCAACTGTAAACCAAGGAAATCTCCAAAAGAAACAGCTTTTTGTTTGAAAAGTGAATCAGTATATCTAGTGGCAAATTGTGAATGAAAACTAACACATTTGTTTTCTGTAGAAATGAAAACAAACCATTAATATCCACAAGTGTGAAATTTGTTTCCAAGGCTACACTTTTATTGCAATTAAAATTTCTAGACTGAAAAGTGAATGGAAATAAAGTGTCTAGCTTCTTCAGTCAGTCAAAAATAGACTGTGCTGCCCTACAGTGGTAAAGTATGTCAGCCATTGAGTAGCAGCGAGAGACCATTTGTCTCGTTATTCTGAGTTGCTTAGAATAGCATAAAGAGAGATTTTACTGTGACATAAGTTTGGTCAGCATAAACTTTGTTTTTAGTCATTGCTACATATGGAAGCTATATGTCATCCTATCAGTCATCCGTTGTATTGAACATTACCGATTTCACGAGAGCCTTTGTAGACTTTTAGATGGCTAAAATGTCCAATTTTTATATAGAGAGATTTTCCTAGAGGTTGGCAATGTAGTATAGCAATATTCTGTGATTGTGTTTTGCCCCATCCCCTCTGCCTGGCAAAATGCCTTTTTTTGTTGTTGTTTATGGATATATTTTTGCTTTAAAAGTTTCCGGGCCCCGTGTTACTTTTAGTATGTTACTGACTTGATTGACATTATAACTGCAGACTTGTTGATAGTTAATGTCAAAATGGTAAGGTTCTTTTTCAAAATAACACCTTTGTAGGTCTTCCTTTGATCTTTTGGCCATTAAAGTTTTTATTCAACACATCTTCTTTGGGAATGTGATGACCTCCATGTCTAGGACGTGTCCTGTCCAGCAAAGCTGTGCTTACATAAGAATTGCATCATAATAGTTGTGCAATCTCTTTGCAGAACCTGATTGTTAATTAATGTATCTTGCTGCTGTACATTCATAATAGCTTGAAGGTAATGTTGATGAAATTTTTTCCATGTCTTTGATGTTCCAGCAATAGCTTGCATATGTTTAACATCTGGAAAATAAAGTGGAAACCACTGCAGTATGGTAAACATAGTCTTTCAGTGTACTGTGATAACACCAGAGTAACTTGGGTCAGTTCTTTCCTGTCGTAACTTAATTGATTTTAATGGAATTATATGCCAGCAAAGAATTTGACCTACTATTGCTAAATACCATGCCTGGGTAACTCTCTCTCTCTTTCTTTGCCTTTTTATGAGTGTTGGCAATATTTGACAAAACTTGTCAAAGGTAAGTGAAATGTTTTATTCCATTAAGTTTGGCATCACTGTTCACAAAGTTAGAAAATATATGTAAGAGCTCACGTACATTTATTCTTATCTTCTTCAGTTTAATAGTACTTCTACTGTATTTTCCTATAATAGGTCCTTAAAGGTCAGATTTGGGCCACGTATTTGCAAAGTTGCTCAGCCTTTTTGGGCCCAACGTGACAAAAGGACTAAAGCCTGAATGCTGCACTGCCTTTCTCTCTCATTTTATACCTGAACACATAACACAACATCAGAAGGAAGTCAGCCCCTACAGGTAAATGAAATCTGAAACCAAAAACATTGCAAAACCAAACCTCACAATCTAAAAAAGAGAAAACAATGATTATTGCAGCATACCAGATTCCTGACCGTAAGCAATTGGATATGAAAAGGGATCTTTTTAGCAACTGGATTTTCTTCAGGGCACAATGGGAAAACTATGACCTGTCAATGGGGCTGAATTAAAAGGAAAACAAAGTGAAAGCAAAACAAACAAGGAGTTGTGTGGCACCTTTAAAGACTAAATTTATTTATCACATAAGCTTTTGTGGACACAAGCCCACCTCATCAGATGCATGAAATAGAAACTGTAGTATGTTAGGTGTCACATGTGACCCACCCTTCTCTGTATGTATATATACACCTAATATACTAGTTTCCATTTCATGCATCTGATGAAGTGGGATTGTGCCCACGAAAGCTTATGTGATAAATACATTTGTTAGTCTTTAGAAGTGTCCAGGACTGCTTGTTTGTTTTGCTGAAATAGACTAACACTGGAAAATAAGAGCAAACACACTAATATCTGTAATAGGCCAAAGCTGCAATATGTACCAATAGTGTCTGGATACGTTAACAGCAGACCAGAAGGACTTGTGTAAAATCCTAGTAGTATTCCAAAAGCATTTTCAACCCATAAAAATCATATACATTGGGGTAGCATCTGGGATCTCTTCCACTCAATTCCCTCAAACACTCAATTGACTTTGGTCTCATCACTCAAGTTCCTTTATTTAGCATATAGCTAATATCTGCTAAGTTAATCAATCTCAAACATTGGGAATAACTACAGAGTATACCGCATATCCAAAGTTACACAAAACATATATCTATATCTATATACACATCACATTACACTCATTATACATTGGATCATTTGGGATTGGCCTAATTATGTTACAAAACTCTGCCCTGTACAGCATGACTAGAGCCCTGTGCAGATACAAATATGTGGATCCTCATCCAATCTGCATCTGCAAGAAATGGTCTGCGGATATCCGTTTTGTATCTGTGGATGTGGATATAATGTGGATATCCGCAGATATCCACATATTTGCAGGGCTCTAGCCATGCACAGATAAAAATATGTGGATCTGTATCCAATCTGCATCTGCAAGAAATGGTCTGCTGGTATCCGTGGATTTTCAGGGCTCTAAGCATGACCACATGTTGTCCAAGTCTGATTTTATCTCATCTTTATTCTCCTGACTTTTTTTGTCCATTGTTATCTTGTTCTTAGTAAATGGTTGCTTGTGTTTCCTCCCTTATTTTAGCTAAGCTGGCCTTCAACAAGTAGTTAGGCAAAGGTTTCTAACCATCAGAAGAATGAAGTTCTGGGGTCAGGAAAGAATTTTCCCATGGGTTAGGTTAGCAGAGTCCCTGGTGGGTGGGGGGTTCCGCCTTCCTTTGCAGCATGTGGCACGGGTCACTTGCAGGTTTACACTAGTGTAAATGGTCATGAGCAGATTTTCGAGTTTGCCCTAGGGAAGGCAGCTCCAAAGATCCAGCCCCCTCATTCCCCTCCACCCCGAATCCGGCTCCTGCCACAGGGGCGGGCAGGATCCTGCCACCAGCAGCAGCTCTGGGTCTCTGACTGGGGCTGAATACCGCCACCAGTGGTGGTCCTGGATCCCAGCTGGGGTCCGCTCCTACCGCCAGCGGTTGCCCTGGGCCAAGCCAGGATTTAGGGTCACCGCCACCTCTTATAAACTCCACCTCTGTAAATGGTAAATCTCTGTAACTTGAAGTCTTTAAACCATAATTGGATAACTTCAGTAACTCAGCCAGAGGTCACAGGAGTGATAAGTGGAGTTCTCTGGCCTGCAATGTACAGGACGTCAGTCTAGATCAGGGGTCTGCAACCTGTGGTTCCAGAGCCACATGAGGCTCTTTCATTGCCTCCTTGTGGCTCCATGCTCTGGGCTTCCTTCCCACCACTGGGGGTCCCTGTGAATGGCCCACGCCTGGTTCTGAGCGCCCTCCCCCCACCAAGGGACCCTGCGGCAGGCACCCTGGCCCAGTTCCCTTCACCATCCACTAGGAGGCTACACCCATTGTGGCTCTCAAACCACTTGGCTATTGCAGGAATTTTTTTAAATGGCTCTTCTTATCTTTTGGGTTGCTGACCTCTGGTCTAGATGATCACAATGTCCCTTCTGACCTTAAAATCCACGAGTCTAAGGGTAACTAGAATACTCTGTCTTTTGGTTTACTAAGCTATTTACTTATTTTAGCACATATAGTCCATTTTCAGCCTGCTAATCTAATTACCTCCCTAATCTTGTCTTCCCAAATAAGTAAATAAATAAATAAATAAACCCTGCCCCATATTTAATTACTCATGTTAAGCCAGGTCTACAATATAAAAAAGGCATCTTTTCAATCAGTGCAATTAAGAATCTGTAGAAAACAGATCAGTATATTTCCAAACTATACAATATGGATGATTTATGTAATGATTAAATCTTAAAACATTAGCTATTTTTGATAGATTAATAATAGAAATGAAAGATGTAGGTTCTTGAATGAGAATTCTAAGAGATACCACATTAACTATACCAAAAACTATAGAGATGTACAAAGTTAGTGAACAAGCTCACAAGTGGAGCACCAGGGATAGATACTTCATCCAGTAACACAGGGACTGCATGAAATACAAGGAAAAACACATCAAATACACAAAATAGAAGAGATAAAACCTAAAGGATGACTTCTGGGAACCGTGAAGAAAAACATAATTGCAAAAGCCCTGTATATAGCATCATATGAAATAACTGTGGCAAGAAAAATTATGCAAAATCTTAAAAACAAGAAAAACAAGCACAGAAAAAAGCATCATACTGACGCAGAGGATGAAGTTTTGTATGTCCATGACATTAATGCAATGCAAAACAGTAAAATAAATGGTGCGTAAAGCTCAGACTAGCACCAGAAACACATAAGAACAGGAAATTGAATTCCAAATGCACGCTGGGTGTTCACTGAATGTGCCAGGCTACAAAGCCTTCCTCAGCATTATGGAAGAGAAGAAATCAAAATTGCAATCAAGGAAAGTCAAATTAAAAGTGGATGATAGTACGATTATCATACTGCTAGCATAATGTAAACTGCAAGCAAAATACCAAGGAAAAGTATACAGGCTGAAATTTCTGGTCATATAAACAACACAGAAGACACTACAACAAGTGGATGCATAAACCTTGTGACACTAAATCTGGAAGAAATATTTCCAACAACAGACACACACAAATGGAAAAAATAAAATAAAATCCAGAGATGAATTGTGTGATACTGACAGCAAAGTAGCTAAAAGATTACCAAGATGCTTTTGAAGAACTGGGATGTCTACAAGGCAGGTTACACCTGGAAACAGAGAAAATGATTCAGCCAGTACAGCATCTGCCTTGCAGAGTACCCATTGCATTATAAGAAAAGAAATGGGAGCTATTAAGTAAATGGAAAAAGAAGACACCAGTGCTAAAGTCACAGAACCAACAAGTGAGATAAACAGCATGGTAGCCATTTAGAAGCCAGGAAAGCAGTGTGATTGTAAACACAAACTCAAACAAACTAAACAAATTACCAAAGAGAGGTCAGTACCAAATTCCTATAATTGAGGAAATATTATCTGAATTGTTAAAATTAAAAAATATATATATTCTCAGTATTTGATGCCAAAGATGGATATTGGCATGGTCTACTGCAGGTGTCGGCAAACTTTTTGGTTGGAGGGTCACATCTGGGGAATGGCAGGTCACATATGGTGGGGGAGGGGTGATGGAAGGGGCAGGACTGGAGTGGGGAGTAGCTGCCATTAGGCCCATGTGGTGGGATAGTGGTGGAGGTGGGAGTGGCCGCTGCACTTGGCCAAGGTGTTGCTGGGCCTATGTGAGGGAGGGGAGGAGTTGCCGCTGCACTCCAGCCAGGGGGCTGTTATTAGGCCCATGTGATGGGGAAGGGTCAGGGCTTGGAGGGAGGAGCAGCCACCATGCATCTGCCAGCCGGGCGCTGCTGGGCTCACATGTGGTGGGAGAGGGTGGAGAGAAAGAAGCGGGGCTGCAAGTGGGGAATGGCTGCCATACTCTGGGCTCTGGCCAGGCCCAACTGGGAGGCCTGATGAAAGGCTCCCATCGTAGTTTGCCCACCTCTGTTCTATTGGATAAGGAATACAGCTATGTCACCACAGTCTGGACTAGATACAGAGGGCTGCGAGTGACATTTGGGAATTAAACCTGCAGCAGAAAAATATCAATATTGGCAGCAAGACTATCACAAAGTGGCTGGCCCTTTAAGAGATGGGTCTTTTCCTCTTGTGACCAATATTCCCTCTAAGGTTTGGCGGCTTGTGTGCAAAATTTTCAACCTGTGTGCAAAATTTTTTCTGAATAAAATTTTTGTGCAAACTCACACGACGGAAATTATTGAAAAATACAGAACAATGATAAATTAATAAAAGTTATTTTAAATTGTTTTTATTAATCATTCAAATATATATGGACTGCAACAAATATATATGGACTGCAACACATGCAGCTGACTTGTGTTAACCTGGGGTTGGGCTGAGGGGATGGGGAGAGACATGAGGGTTGAGGTGTGGGCTGCAGGGCTGCTCAAGGGTGGGGGAGCAGATGTGGGGCTGGGGGGAGATGGGGCT
>ML685863.1:4444209-4458439 GCA_007922175.1 Pelusios castaneus | reverse complement strand
GCCACCGCCGCTGATCGGGCTAGGCTGCCGGCGAGCGTGCTGAGCTTTCTGCAGCATGGCCGGATCGGGGGCGGCTAAGTGCACTGGCCAGCACATGGCAGAGTGGCCGGATTGGGGCGGGGGGAGCACGGTGGCCAGCACTAGCAGCATGCCAGGTGAAGCCTGAGGCTGAGGGTACTGGAGGGGGAAGCGATGAGGGGATTCCCTTCCGCCAGGCACCACTCACCTGTCCTCACCTCGACACTGCAGGGGAGCGTAGCGGTCAGGCAGCTAAAGGAGGGCGGCCAGCTGCTGTGCTGGCTCCTGTCTGGCGGGGGGAGTGGTCAATTAGTGGCAGCGCCCCTGGCCTGGGGGCTGGGCCTGGAGCCGGCTGGGAGTGCGCGGGCCAGGAAAATACATGCGTGGGGGGTGCGACGGCCGCTGCGCGGCCGCGCACCAGCACAGCTTAGAGGGAACAGTGCTTGTGACATAGCCAGATTAGCTCTCCAGATGGGGAAAATGAAGCTGGTCATGTACCCGGTGGGTCATGTGAACCAGTCAGGCTTCTACATTATCTAGACCCATGGCCTGAGGAGAAAGTGGAAATAATGGTGGTAGATGGCTGCAGAAAGGCTGAGAGGAGTCAGAGGCCTGTGGAATATGCTAGATAAGACCGGAGAGGACCTTCTTGGGAAGAGCAGAGAGCAACCTAGAGGAGTCCAGGAGGGAGACAGAAAAGAATCATAAAGAATCAGGCTACACCAGCATTCCCAATGATCCAGGGCACAAAGCAGGAGTGAACCTTTTCACTGCCGACTATACAAAGTATCTCATTATTGTAGATTACTATTCAGACTTCCTGGAACTAGACAACGAACTGCATGATAGGGTTTGCAGACACCACACTAAGGCTGAAGGAATGATGAAACAGTACTGGGCTGAGGAAGACTTGTGTCTCAGCAGATGCAGAACAAGCTCCAAACCTGATTAAAAGGGGACTCAGAACGGTCATGCTGTGGGAGAGTTAAGGAAAGGCTGTTTGCAGGAAGAAAGCCAGTTAATAGCTTTGGCGACAGAGGTATCTCCAGGGGAACAGTCTAGACTAGTGGTTCCCAACCTGTGGCCTGGGGGTCAAATGTAGCCTGCAGGGACTTTCAAAGCAGCCCGTGGCTCCCCACCGGCTGGCTGCAGAAGGGAGCTACTGCCTAAGGATCCAGGCAGAGTGTGTTGCTGCGGGGCTACAAGATGGGTGCAGGCTCCTTGTTGCAGCCAAGGGGATGGGAGATCAGTGCTTCCCTAACCCCAGCTGTAGCAGGGAGCATGGCAAAGCACTCCTTCTGATTTCCTACGTACTGCTGGAGCCAGGAGGGGAACACTGATATCCTGTACCCCTGGCTGCAGAAGGAAGTCACTTCTCGGGACCCAGGTGGAGTGTATGGGATTACAGGATGCATGCAATTTTCCTGCTGCAGCCAGAGGAACAGTAGATCAGAAAGGAGGCAGCCTCCTCGCTGATCTCCTTTCATCTGGCTGCAGTGGGGGAGAAGGGCACCGCAGGTGGAGCAGCCAGGACCCACCATGCTTAAGGGGCAGGACTCTAAAAATCAATGTCTTCCAGGTTGGCCTGCACTTAACAGAACACACACCATGACTTAGGTGCCAGGCCATGTGCTGCAGTGTGTAGGGACAGTCACTGATCTACCCTAGTGCTTTGTCTGTAAGTGTGTGACATACTGTGAGTAATTTGTAGGTGTAAAATAGTGAATGTAAAAATGAGCACAGTAGAATCAAAATATTTACGTTAAATAATGTAGTGATTTGAAGGCCTTAGGGTGTATACGTCAATACATTTTTTATGAATTGATAGACTGGTGGCCCTTCAGGGTTGTAAAAATTATATTTGTGGCCCTCATGCCAAAAAGGTTGGGAACCACTGGTCTAGACAGTGAGCAAGACCCATCTGGGAGGCTAGAACCTGAACTTTTTTATCTGCCCTCCCTCCGCTGCCGCAGCTTCTCTCTGACAAGAAAGAATCATTGGCTACTAAAAAGTCAGTTTGGAAACTCCAAAGGAAAATCCGAATTGTTGAGACTGTATGAGCAGCCCTCTGCTGGGAGGAAAGCAGAGTGCTGAGACCATGCTCCAAAGTGAAGAGAACAAGGGAGACAGGAAGGGGTTCAGGGGAGGCTGGTCTGGTGTACCAGCTAGAGGGGACTGAGACGTGCCTTCCCCCATGGACCCTGGCCCAGGAACTGGTGGAAAGGGAAAACCCAGCTCCACATACACTTCTCTCCAATTTATCTGACTAGCAGAACCTGAGGAAACCTGGGAAATGACGGACTATAATTGGCTGCTAGGCCCTCACATGCTTGCCAAGGTTATCCCAGAACTCTGGATAATGCTGAGCCCTAACTTGCTCACTGGGCCCACTCATGCTCAAGTGCAGCCCACTACAAGGAGTAGACACTACTGTGTTGACCATCAGCGACAAAGCAATGTAGCATCTAATCAGGCACAATACCCCAAACAGGGGTTTCAGACCAAAAAAAAAACCTAGTTTACTTCCAGTGAGTTTCTGAAATGTAACTGAGAATGGAAATACGATCAAAGCATGTCTTCACCACATCACAGCCAGTTAAATGGCAAAACCCCATCATTATGATAACAAAACATGGTGGAAGACAAAAAGGAGGAGAGAGACACAAAGGTCTTCCCTACTAGGAGTAACAAGCTAAAGATCTAGTGAACTACAATTAAGAGAACTTGTCAGAATCAAATTATTTCCTCAGGAAAAATCACTTAGGATCAAGCTCCTTGTATTGGACAGATAAATCCTAATTCACATAGCAGTGGATGGGCCTATATTTCACTGAAATCACCAATATATTCATCCATTATGATCACAGTATGTAAACATGGACATGGAGGACAATGAAATATACACTCTGCTGAGACTTGTTCAGCAGGGCACAGAAGAAACACAGGCTGACAAGTTCCAAAGGGGTAGCCATGTTAGTCTAGTTCAGCAAAACAAACAAGGAGTCCTGTGGCACTTTTAAATACTAACAAATTTATTTATCACATGAGCTTTCATGGGCAAAGTTCCACTTCGTTAAATGCTAGAAAGTGGAGAAAACTTGCATTAAAAAAAAAAACCTTACAGTATGGGAGGGAAAGATTAATCCTGTGATTACATTTCATTGCATCATGTTAGATTACTTCATCAAATCAAACAAGTTGTATAGATTCAAATAGTGTGTAACAATATATCAGAAGTGGCAAGGTTGAGAAAGGTGAGAATCACTGTTTATAATGAAAAACAAAGGAAAATGTCCTGTGGCACTTTTGAAGGCTAATGTTTGTAGTGAGAAAGCCAATTCATGTCTCTATTCAAACCTGAGCTGATAGTATCAAATTTGCATATGAATTCTAACTTTGAAGTCTCTCTTTGAAGCCTTGACCTAGAATAAATTTGTTTGAGGATGTTCACAAATAAATCCATTACAGAATGGCTGTAGCCCTTGACTTTGCCTATGCTTTGGTTGCATGCATATATCAAATCTAGATATATATGTATACTTCTTTATAGGTTTAAGAAATCTTATTATATTTTAATAGGATTTTATACTTTTATACCTTTATAGAAGTTTTTGTACTTAGCATAACTTTGTATGGATAGCTGGAAATGTAAGATACCTTACAGGGCTGTGTAAGAAATTATACAGTTTGTATGAAATGCTAAAGGCATAGCCATAAATCAGACAGAACTTGGAAAGTTAAATTAACATTAGGCCTAGTCTGCACTGCGGGGCTAAGTCAATGGGAGATACGCAAGCTGCATGCTGCAGAATGCGTATCTCCTGTTGACTTAGTTACTCTTATTGTGGTGTCTTCACTCAGCTGCATTGACTTGAAGAGCTCTCCTGCTGAAGCAGCGTTTCTCCTCTTGGAGGGTGGAATTACTGAGTCGACCACAGAGTGTTTCTGGGATCGATTGAGTGGGTCTACACAGGCCGCTCAATTGAGCCTCACAGATTGACACAGTACTTTCAGGATAGACAAGGCCTGCTGTCAGAATCAAATGATTTCCTCAGGATAAATCACTTAGAATCAATCTAGGTGAGTCTGTTTGTTCAACAGTGTTCAGCGATGTGAATATCCAGGCTATATTTTGATCATGACACCCTGGTCAGCAGAGAGAAAGACAACTCAGGACTTACCAGTTTGGACACTTGACATTTAGTGAAACACCACAAAACCCACAAAAATATCTATAAATAATAAAGGGGAAAATAATGGAACCTTCTGGAGGGCAGACATCATCAGTTTTACACAAACCCCTTGACCAATGACACAGATATACCCCTACAGTTTCTGGTGAAGGTGCATATTCGGATGATAGAGGAGGATCTAGCCTGCTCTGTGTTCAGAAGGGTATAAAAATCCAAACCCTGTTACTAAGGGCAGCTTTTTAGCTCTCAGCTTTTAGCTCCTAGCTCTTCAGCTAGACTCTTCTCCAAAAGAACATAACAGACCAAAGACTTTATTTCCCTTATTAGCTAGTTATCTTAAGTTGCTTTCATAAGTTTAGATATTTCAGCTAAAGTTACTGAACTCTGCACCCCTTCTGTCAAGTCAAGGAACTGGACATCTCAGTCTCAACCTAGCCTGGAACTAGAATGTAAGTATTCTAACCATACATTTTAATATAAAACTTAGTTCAGCAAGCTATAAAGTGCACAAGATTTCCTACATGCATCAAAATAGAAGTCAATTGTAATTTAGCTATGAATTTACTCATTGAACCTTTTCTCAATTCTTTCCTTATGATTTATGCTTTGTTGCAATAAAAGGCTTTATAAAATACTTAAAACTATCTTTGTGACAATTCTGGCTAGGCATTGTCCCTGACAGATGTTCCCCTGTGCCAGTTTCTGTCTCCCCTGTTTGTGTGGCCACCCCTCCCAGGCTGCTCATGGGAATGGCCCTTTTCTTTCAGCTTCTTTTGTGCCATGGCCCTGCCTAAGGAGGAGGCACCTTAACTATTGTTCCAGCCCTGGCTCGGCGTAGGGTGGACAATGCCCAGGAGTGCAAGACCAATATGGCTCGTTTTTCACAAAGGGCATGAGTCACACACCAATACCTGTGACTATGAGTCACATACCTGCAGCCCAGGACTCTGCCCGGACTTGTCCTACAGCTTTCCCTGCCCTCTCTCCGCCCCTGTAATTCAGGGAGCCTATCAGAATTACTGGCGGGAAGCTGCCTAAGTTTGCCTTTAAAAACCAGACATTTTGGGGCCAGCCCCCAGAATAGGTTCCTGCACTGCCTCCTGGCCTTTCTCCGCTCCCGGCTATGTAATTGAGCGTACCCCCGTTTTAAACCCCCCCTCCCACAAACAACGAATCGTCTCCTGAACCATGAACCACGAACTACGAGAACTGAGTCCTCTCTGCAATCATCTATGCTGCTGCTGCCTCAGTTTCTGTCCTTGCTGCTCTCCTGGGGATTGGTAAGATTCCCCCCTCTCAAACTCTCTCTAAATTTACCTTGGGGTCTGTAACAGAGACCCCCTCCTGCTCTGCGGTTCCCTTGCCGCTTAAAGAAAAGCCCGTGCTGCTGCTAAGCTCTGCCTCTTTATGCTCTGTCCTGGGGCTCCCTGCTTTCAGCTGTTTCCACTGCTGCAGCCACCATCCCCTAACCCCTTCAGGAGCTGTATCCTGGGCTCACACCACTCTGCCCCTGGGACTGCTTCCCCTGGTCAATAGGGCCAGTATAGTAGTTTTGTTAAGCTGTATTTTTACTAGCTTGTATAAGCTGTAGTCCTGTTAGAATTGTATTTTGTGTCTGTGTTTAGTGGTAGTTAAGTGGGATACTTGTTTGCCATTACCTGTTATATTGTGTGGCCATAGTTAAGCTAGGTTAAAGATAATTGTTTTACTGTATTACTCCTCTCCTTTTTGTTTTTCCTTCTTTCTGTTGTTCATTATTAGCATAAGTTGTATAGTTGCTGTTAAGTTGTTAAATAAGTGCCTCTTGCTGAATCCCTTGCAGCTGTACTCTTCTCTCTTCCTCTGCCACTAATTACTCACCCCACCCCCACCTCTGATCCTTAACCCAGCCTCTAGGTACACTCTTACAGACTGCCTCTTGCTGCATCCCTTGCAGCTGTACTCTTCCCTCTTCCTCTGCCACTGATTACTCATTCCATCTTCTGAGTGTGCTTCCCTGGTCTGTTCCCCTGCTCACCTCTGCTCCAATACTGCAGCTTCTGCTGCTGTGTTTTCTTTCCTTAACCCTCTGCTACTGCCTGCCCATACTCCCTGGCCATTTCCCCATACCTTACTTTCCAGGACTCCCCCTGCAGGTCTTCAAGGCTTACTGCAGCCTCTGCTGCTGTGTTTTCTTTCCTTAACTCTCTGCTACTGCCTGCCCATACTCCCTGGCCATTTCCCTTAACCTCACTCTCTCATTGATACAGTTGCCTTGTATGTTTATACTTGTAAAAAACCCCATTGGTTTATATTAAGTTACATTGATTTATATTAAGTTACATTGATTTATATTAATTTACACTGGTTTACATCGATTCCACCACTGTGACACTATACTGTTCAATAGAGAGGCCCATCTCCCAGTACCCCCTATACACCTCACTGCCCCATTCCATTTACCCTTGTTCACCCCCAATAAAAACACTTATTAATTCAAACCTCGCTAGCGTGTGTGTGTGTGGCAGCTGCTCCCCAAGATCCTCTACCTGCTGGCAGGGACAGGCATCACTGGGGGTT
The DNA here is from genome assembly GCA_007922175.1 of Pelusios castaneus. Lineage (NCBI taxonomy): Eukaryota > Metazoa > Chordata > Testudines > Pelomedusidae > Pelusios > Pelusios castaneus. Next base: position 4,451,669 of record ML685863.1, on the reverse strand, counting down.
CCATGTTTTAAATATTTTCTGTGGTCGGATTCATTCCCTAAGACTTGTAATCCAGAGACAGAAATCCTTGAAACTGTCTCAGGCTTTGAAGTCTAAGAAGACTTCAATGGATGAGAGTCAATATGAATCCAAATCTAAATTCCAAATCATAAAGAATCAGGCTACATTGGTCTGGGAGATTAAAGTGATTTCCTATTGGTTTTTGAATGTTTGTGTCCATTTATTCTTTTGTGCAGAGACAGTTTACTTTGTCCAATGTATAAGATGGAGGGGCACTGTTGGCACATGATGGCAAATATCACATTGGTAGATGAACAGGTGAACAAGCCCTTGATAGAGTAGCCGGTTTGAGTAGGTCCTATGACGACGTCATTAATGTTGATATGTGGGCAGGGTTGGCAGTGGGGTTTGTTTCAGGGATATGTGCCTGCCTTACTGTTTCTGTTGTATGGTCTGTAGTTGCTGGTGTTTTGAATCTATACAACTTGTTTGATTTGCTGAAGTAATCTGACCTGATACAGAGAAATGTAATCACAGGATTTGTCTTCCCCACCCATACTGTAAGCTTTTTCTCAGAGTAAGTTTTCTCCACTTTCTGCTATCTGACAAAGTGGAACTTCACCCATGAAAGCTTATGTGAAAAATGAATTTGTTAGTCTTTAAAAGTGACACAGGCTGACAAGTGATCAACAGGGATCAAAACAGACTCCCAAAACACACTACCAGAAGAACCATGTGCAAGGCAGACTCCCTTTGTTACAAGGAAGATTCACATTTGCTCTAATATAACACCATGTGCAAGGTATATACACAGCTTTATACAATGCAAGGGCATGAAATAACTTTTCTGAACCTAGAGAGATATCCCTTAGGTCCCAGAAAAGTTACATGTGAGGACCAGTCCACATGATGCAGGGTTTCTGCCCATACAGCTATACCAGTAGTGTAGATGCAGCATATGCCAACAGAAGTTTTTTTGATTGCATAATAACACTGCCTTCCTGACATTAGCTATGTTAACAGCAGCACTCTTCTGTCAAGTATAGCTTGTCTACACTGGGGCTTTGCTGGCATAGCTCTGAATGACACAGCTATGTTGATAAAATTTTGTAACATAGACCTGACCTTAATAAAAAAAAATAGTTGGTGTTAGGCTTGGTGAGCTTGGTGAGCTGTCAAGGAATCAGGAACCCTGGAGCTTTGGCAGCCCAGGTTGCTGAGGACCCACAAACTTGAGACCAGGTCTCCCAGGCTCTAGAATCTCTACTAGACTGAAAGGCAGAACTGGGAGCATGGATGCACAGGCTCTCCAGCATTGCATTAGGTGGGTTGCAAAAGAGCTGGATGGATGAGCTGACAGGAAATCAAGGGTTTCCTTCAGAAACTCCATGTTTCATCAGGACTTTGTCTAAACTGGACTGTCTCTGGGAAATGTTCAGATTGCAACCAAGCGGCAAATGATGATGAAACAATATTTAATGAGAATGTTTCCAACCAACTTTAATGCTAATATACAGGATACTGTCTAGGAGCTTAGAGAACTCTGGTTTCAGAAATGCCTAATGAGAGAACACTGAAAGTTGAGGATTGAAATAAAATCTGAATATTACACTGTCATGGCTCTCTCTCCTTATGCTTGAATTCTGAATATGCAGGAAGTCTAAAATAATTGTTCCCAGTATATTTCAGTGCTGTGTCAACTCTTCAGCCTAAAGAAAACATATGAAGTGTAAACATTGTTAGCTGATCAAACTACACACAAGGAAGACAGATGAAAATAATATGATTATATCTCTAATCTACTGTAAATACCATCTCCTTCTGGCATCTAGTGGACAGAACCTTATTTGTGAGTCGAGCTTGGAAGAGTGCTACTAGTCTGTCCCTCCAACTTGAACCATGGGGCTAATGAAAACAATGAGTATACAGCCTGTAGTGGTACAGTGGCTCCACTATGGCCAGGAAGGAGTTAACTGGCCTGGGAGTGGTAGCCAATCAGGTGCTGAGGGGCTGTGAGCCAATAAGAGGCCAGCAGCTGGTATAAAGGAGGGAGCAGCATAGCAAGCTGCTCAGTCTGTAGGGGAAGCTTGAAGGGAGGTCTCTCTCAGACTAGCAGACTGCAGGATCCAGGACCAGGGAGCACTTCTAGTGTGGTCAATGAGGGCTGACCTAAGGGCTGGAGGCAGTGGCCAGAGACTGGAGCAGTAGCCTGAGGGCCAGGAGTGGAGTGGACAGCTGGAGCAGCAGTCTGAGGGCAGGGAGCCAGGAGCGAACAGCAGCAGGACTCCAGACCAGTGATGGGGGTTGTGGGGAAAGTGGCCCAGGGAACTGCTGAAGGATTGGAGGGAGGCAGAGGCCTCAGTGGAGGCACATAGTGTCCTGGTGCCAGGGCCTGGATAAGTGGGCCTGGATCCCTCCCCTTGTGTGCCAGGAGTGGCACAGGCTTGCTGGCCCATTGATTATTTTAACTAAGTCGGCCTGGGAGGTGCAAGCTAGACTAAACCTGAGAAAGAGTGGATGTAAGGGGCTTGGCCGGAAGGCTAAGATCCCAGAAGAGGACTTAGGGAGTGAGTCCAGCATGGCAGGAGTGGAGTGCAGACCACCTGATAGGGACCACTTGAGCTCAATTCCCCAATAAGATCACCAGGGGGTGCTTGTCAGGTGGGTCCTGCACTAAGGATCGCTTACACAGCCAACAAAAGGCAAACCTACAAAATGCAGATAATCAATAAAGGCAGATAAAATGGCAGCAACTGTGGCACAAGGACTTTGTGCAAACAGGAAATGAGCAATAATTTCCAGAATATATATATAGCATTAGGGCTGAGGAAAGTCTAATTTTAATAGGTCAATTGGGCAGGCCAGTTAGCATAGGAGGGGTGAGTTCATGAGACAGTATTGTGAAGAAATGGTGATGTTGGAGAAGTCAAGGTACTTTCCTGAAACCTAGATGAAGTTGGCAGGGTTAGATGCTGTTTTCTAGGGACAATGGCCTTGTAGGTCACTTTGCAATGTGAAAAGTCCTCAAGCAGCAATAGCCATGCATTAGGAACAGACTGATTCACTTTCGTAGGGGCCTGGCTGAAGATAGTGGTAGCAAAACTCTGGTGAGGTCAGCAAAGTTTCCATTACACAATTTCATGTTTTGTTCCAAGTAACTATAGATCAAACAAAACAATGTGCTAATGGTACTTCTTTCTGTTAAGACATATTGTATGCAGAAGGGATTGGTTAACTATGGTAATCCACAATCTATCAAGTCAAGGAATATTCTTGAAAATAGCTTTGAACTTGACAATAGGGAGCTACATCTATAGTTTTCTCAGGCCATTATTCTCCTTTGTATATGAAGGCAGGAATAATGGTTGCATCCTTATGGTTTTATGGAACTGTCCTCTTTGGTATTGACCCAAACCAGTGGTCTAACTGTCTACAGATTTGTAGATCAGAGGGAATTCCATTAGAACTTGCACATTTCCATTTATCACTTTTTATCTCTGTGCTTGTACCATGTTTCTTCCTGAAAAATGTGCTGCTTTGCTATGGGTTTCATTTGTGACAGTAGCTTTAGCAAAGAATCAAAGTGCTTTTGTAATTTCTAGAGATTTTTTCACTAACATTTTGAATCATACTTTGCCAATGCAAAACTCTAATCAAAAAACATGTAATAGATTTTATACCTCCATTGTTTTTTAAACTGACTCATTTATGCTTTCCTGTCTTGTTGTTTTACTTTTTGAAATCTCATCTTTGCCAGCTTGCAGAAATACTTATAATCATTTTACCACCAGGAAGAGTTTCTGGTTTTGCTTTCAGCATTGTGATAATTTCATGGTCACTAGTCCTATTTTTTTATGGATCCAGTGGCATCCACTAGAATTTTCTACACATCTTCAAAGCGTCTAACGAAGTGGGATTTTCTCCCACGAAAGCTCATGCGATAAATAAATCTGGCAGTCTTTAAAAGTGCCACAGGACTCTGTCTTTCTACAATAGACTAACACGGCTACCCCTTTGGCATCTAAATAATGTAATGGTATAATGAACTTGACCTTGAGACCACTTTATTGTACAGCACATAATTGCTCTTTTTTAAAAACTCCAGTAAATACCCTATAACTTCAAGAAATAGATTTGGGTTTTAGTTCAAAAAATATTAAATAAAAATAAATTGGAGTGGAAATGAAGTGCTAATGCTACTAAATTAGCTACCTAATTTCTAAAATAAATAGAACTGGTATTTTTATGTGATGTGATTTTAATATGGCAAATTTAATTTGTAAGAATTATACAATCTTGAACTTCTGCAACACTTTGAAAATTTAGTAAATAACATTGACTTTTCACAATTTTATATATCTATTTTATATATAAAATGATTTCTGATTTTTTTCCTGCATAGTCAGAAAAGTTGGTTCCTTCTTATGTGAAAGCCAAAATTATGCTGAAACCCATAATTAACCCAGGCAGGTGAAACAACCCACTTTAAACACTTTTTTGAGTACTCTATAAACTACTTTGCATAAAAACTGATAGAATTTCTAATTTCTTTATTTCTCTTAGCCAGAAATAAAATTTGCATCAGTTAAGAATCCTTGCTGAGCTGAAAACTATAGTAAAACTTGCAGCCAAAAATGGAATTTGCACTAGCTGGAACCCTGGCTGATTTTTTTGCTTATTGATAATCAATATTGTAGTACTGAAGCATACTGCATGGAAGCTGGAAAAACCAAATCCCTTTGATTAAAAATCACCTTATTCATGTTTAACTAATATTTCAGTAATGCTTTATGTATTTTAGATAAGATTGAGTCAAAATTACTGACAACTTCAGCTAGCAAATGTTTTATTGTTGCTAAAAGCATTGTAAAACCAGCATACTGACTTTGAAGCCTAGTTTGCATGAAGTTTGACATACCCCTTATGTTCCTTCATGTGGCCTGGTGAGTTTTAATATGGTCAAAGCTTTTTTTAAATAAGTTTATATCAATTGTCAACAGCTGGTTAGCTTTTGAAAGATTCTTATCTAGCATGTTACAAGGAAATATTGTATATACACAGATGTATGTAAAAAGAGATCTAATAAAATAGATATATTTAAACAGATTATTTAAATTTGATAAATGTCATGCATCATTTAATATTCAATATTAATATGCTAGATAAATTAATCTTTTATTAGACCAACTTCTGTTGGTAGAAGGGACAAGGTTTTTGGCTTCAGAGCTCTTCAGTCTGCAGAAGATACCAGTGTCTAAACTAAATACGAAGTGGGACAGATGATTAGGCATAAAGGGTTCACAAAGCTGTGGGAGACCACTTTAAGCCTGAATTGCCAACTTGATTTTGAAGGCAGTAGAAACTCCAAGAAAGCTGTCTACAGCTAGGGACTCGTACTACAGAATTTGCCATGATGAGAAAGCCCAGGTTACCTACCTAAACATACTTAAAACCAAGAACCATCCATCAGAGAAGCAGATCACATAATGGAATGGGCAATCCAAATCCTCCAAGTGAACCTTCTTTAATAAAGAAGTCCCCTGTGACTGAACACACCCCTAGTTGTCACCTACCACTCCCCCATTAGTACTCCTGCTAATGAACTGGTTTAAAAATCTTATTTGTGTAGAAGCTCTAGAGCTTCCGTTATTTGGAGAAGGTCTTGAAATTTGACTAGGTATCCCTGAGAGCTAGGATGTGCCTTTTTTTGTTCCCCTGAAAAAAAAATCCAAATTTGCCCCAGTCAGTTTGCACATGCTTGCTGGAAACTTGTTAAAGTCTCCAAAGATTCTGAGTGCACGGTGCATTTGTTACCAGCTTCAGCATGAGTTGAACAGGACTTCCCTGCAGTTGCCGTTCCATTGTGAAGCCTGACACCAGAACTGAGAGCAGGCAGAACTGTCCCTCCATGCTCTCAATGCTCCCTTGCTGATTCCAAGTCAGCACAGGGAAGGAGAAAGCAGCTTAATTTATAATTCAGAGATCAGACATAGGGGTGGGAGATTGCAGGAGCTATAGAGAAGAGGACTTGCCATGAAAGCAAGGAGCTGGAAGGCAGGTGACAGCAGAATGGGAGGGAGGACAATGGGAGTGATTGCATTATAGGAGCAGAAGGCAAGGTAGGAGGAATCTGAGGACCATATAGATGCGGAGGGAGGAGAGGAGCTGAGAGAATAGGGGCAAGAACTGGGAATTGGGGATCTAGGTAAGAATGCAGGAGCCAGGGGATTGTGGTGAAGATAGAAGGGAGGAAGGGATAGGCAGGGAAAGGAAAAAGAGAATCAACAAATTCTTCTACCTGTTCTTTCCCTTCTGGAGCATGGTTTCTTCTTAACCCAGTAACATAATTGACTCCATACCTGGCGGATCTGAGGTAAGGTTGGATCTGGTCTATGAACCTGTGCCTGGACAACTAGTCATCAGAGTTATTGTATGGCCTTGCTTCACCAGCTCCTTGAACTGGCTCATCCATACCTGAGAATAATGGAACCAAGGAAGAAGCCTTCTTCACCTTTCTATACAGCTGCATATCAGTAATTAGTTCCTTAAATTTAGTTAAACAGAATCCTTCACTCATTAATTGTCAACTCCTGAGGCTAACACCATTGAGTGCTGAGTACTGACATCTGCCTGGGCTGATAAATCCTAATCAAGAGGATTGGCTATAGCTAGAGAGGTCAACACCTCAAGTGTTTTCCTCTTTTTCTGGTCCTTGTCACCAGATCTCTTAGAGTTTGACAAAAATGACTTATCTTTTTTCCACATAGAACCATCCAGCAGATGATGGTCTATGGATTGTCTTCAGTGACTGTTCCTTGCTGGTTCCTCATGGTTTTGGCACCAATGCTGTTTTCAACAGGATAGCTTGTAAACTATTTAGTATTTCTTTCTTTGCTCTCAAGGTAAAGCAAATTGAGCACTTAAGAATGAGTATCCTTCCTCTAAGACAGTGGTTCTCAACCTTCCTAATGCTGCGACCCTTTAATACAGTTCCTCATGTTGTGGTGACCCCCAACCATAAAATTATTTTCATAATGTCTATTTAATATGTGTTTTCTGATGGTCTTAGGCGACCCCTGTGAAAGGGTTGTTCGACCCCCAAAGGAGTCGCGACCCACAGGTTGAGAACCACTGCTCTAAGCATTACAGGCCCCAAACATGTGTTTGTCACACCAGAAACAGTTACACAAAATGTACACCTTTTGAAAGCAGGTTTATTTCCTCGTTCCATCAGAAACTAACTAACTATTACTTGGATAGATGGATGGATTTGTATCTGCAACAACAACTACTATGATTTTAAACTATCTGGATAATCAGAGCTCCAAAAGGATTCCTAATACCACACAAAATGTTCAAATTCCAAAGGGGTAGCCGTGTTAGTCTATTGTAGAAAGACAACAGAGTCTTGTGGCACTTTTAAAGACTAACAGATTTATTAATCGCATGAGCTTTCGTGG